>OX387426.1:49641171-50148397 GCA_947563755.1 Lochmaea crataegi | reverse complement strand
CAAAAAATTTCGACAATTTTAAACAAATTATTGACCATTTTGACAGTCTTTTATAATTATTGACCATTTTTTCAAATTTTAACAATTTTTTGACCATTTTTCAAAAATTTTAACAATTTTTCAAAATTTTTGACAATTTTTTCAAATTTTACAATTATTGACCATTTTTGACAATTATTGACCAATTTTAACAGTTTTGACAATTACCGATCATTTTTTACAATTTTTCAAAAATTTTGACTATTCTAGACCATTTTTTCCAAATTTCAATAATTATTGACCATTTTCGACAATTTTTTAGCATTTTTGACAGGTTCTGACAATTATTGACCATTTTTGACAATTTTTTCAAAAATTTTGGACTATTTTTTAACTATTATTGACCGTTTTTTATAATTATCGACCATTTTACAAAAAATTTGACAATTTTTGACCATTTTTGTTAATTTTTCGAAAATTTTGACCATTTTTCACAATTATTGACCATTTTTCACAATTATTGACCATTTTTGACAATTATCGACCATTTTTTCAAAATTTTTGACAATTATTGACCATTTTTTCAATAATTTTTAACAATTTTTTCAAATTTTAACAATTATTGACCATTTTTGACAATAACTGATCATTTTTTACAATTTTTCAAAATTTTTGACTATTCTAGACCATTTTTCCAAATTGCAATAATTATCGACCATTTTTGACAATTTTTTAGCTTTTTAACAGGTTCTGACAATTATTGACCATTTTTGACAATTTTTCAAAAATTTTGTCCAGTTTTCAAAAATTTTGACAATTTTTACAAATACTGACCGTTTTTGACAGTTTTTTATAATGATTGGCCATTTTTTCCAGATTTTGACAATTTTTGACCGTTTTTTCAAAATTTTAACAATTATTGACCATTTTTGACAGTTTCTGACAATTATTGACTATTTTTGACGAATTTTCAAAAATTTTGACTATTTTTCAAAAATTTCGACAATTTTAAATAATTATTGACCATTTTGACAGTCTTTTATAATTATTGACCATTTTTTCAAAATTTTAACAATTTTTGACTATTTTTCAAAAATTTTGACAATCATTCGACCATTTTTTTCAAATATTTAACAATTTTTGACCATTTTCTCAAAATTTTCACAATTTTTGACTATTTTTCAAAATTTTTGACAATTTTTTCAATTTTACAATTATTGACCATTTTTTGACAATTATTCTCACCAATTTTAACAGTTTTGACAATTACCGATAATTTTTTACAATTTTTCAAAAATTTTGAAGATTCTAGACCATTTTTCCAAATTTCAATAATTATTGACCATTTTTGACAATTTTTTAGCTTTTCGACAGGTTCTGACAATTATTGACCATTTTTGACAATTTTTCAAAAATTTTGTTCAGTTTTCAAAAATTTTGACAATTTTAACAAGTATTGACCATTTTCGACAGTTTCTGACAATTATTGACTATTTTCGACAAATTTTCAAAAGTTTTGACTATTTTTCAAAAATTTCGACAATTTCAAACAATTATTGACCATTTTTGACAGTCTTTTATAATTATTGACCATTTTTTTCAAAATTTTTTACAATTTTTGACCATTTTTCAAAAATTTTGACAATCATTGACCATTTTTTTAATATTTAACAATTTTTGACCATTTTTCAAAATTTTAACAATTTTTGACTATTTTTCAAAATTTTAACAATTTTTGACAGTTTTTGACAATTTTTGACAATTATTGACCGTCTTTGACAATTATTGGCCATTTTTGACCATTTTTCAAAAATTTTAACATATTTGGCAATTATTGACCATTTTTCAAAAATTTTGACAATCATTGACCATTTTTTTTTAAATATTTAACAATTTTTGACCATTTTTCAAAATTTTAACAATTTTTGAATATCTTTCAAAATTTTAACAATTTTTGACAGTTTTCGACAATTATTGACCATTTTTGATAATTTTTCAAAAATTTTAACCATTTTTCAAAATTTTTGACAAATATTGACCATTTTTTCAAATTTTTACAAATATTGACATTTTTGACAGTTTTTGACAATTTTTTGACAATTATCGACCATTTTTCGAAGTTTTTGACAATTTTTGACTAGCATTCCCAAAAGTCCTATGTCGTGCAATAAGAAGCAAGCTTCAAAAAAAGGAAACACTAGGTATTATCAAATCTCGTAGCTCAGGTGAAAAAATGAAAAAAATTCAACAGAATAGAATAGAAGACTGCGGAAACTTAAATTACAATCTAAAATATGAAAATTTATATATACACCCCTGACACCCAGGCTTTGCTTGGAGCTATCAGCAACTCAACGTCTAGGTCTAGTGATCATGAGGAGATTGCAGGTAATGAATTGGCGAACCAGTTAAGCTAAAGAAGGCTCCAAAGAAGACTTCATAGGTCCGGAATCTATCTGTGGAATCCAAAAGGAGAAACTCCGAAACTGGCTAGATACAGAGCACCAATTCAAAGAAAGTTGACAGAAGGTCACCTTCATGTGAAGAGTTTACCGAACAGGATAGATATAGGAACTCTCAACTTGGCTATAGAAACTGGATAAGAGTCATTTGACCGACCTGTACCCTGAGGAAACATCTACACAAAATGGAAAAGTCGAGTCAAATTAGTGGCCTATATAGAAGATTCTGGAATGGAAGTAGAAGATATGGGAAAATATTCAGCTCAAGTGCTGTTAAGCACAACCCAAACGAATGAATAGATACACCAACAAGAAGTAATAACAAAATGTCAATTTCAACAATTTCATTATTCTTACAGCTTGAATAAAAAAATATCCGACTGCTTCTCTTCAAATATTATCTATCGAAACGTTTTCACTCATCCACGCCAATGAAAAAAATATCCTTCGAACAAATGCTTTTTCTTTTAGACAAACAGGTCGAGATAAAATAATCCACTTTTGGTTGTTTTCGAAAGTAATTGACACAATCAATATCACGTATAGTAGCGAATAACAAGTCAATGTAGTAATAGGCCGAATGTTGGTTGAGCCTTCGGCCACTGTTGTACATCTGCCAGCTTATAGTAATTCCAATTTATTGGTTAGACCAATAGAATACAAATCCTAGTGCCAACGGTCGATTTGTATCCAAGTCAGACGTCTCGAAAGCTGAATTAGTTCGCAAATTTAGTTACACGACAACGGATTTGTGACGGAAATGTATATGTAACGACAAACTGTATGTATGTCGGTCAAACAAAAAACATTAATTATGGCTAGTAAACTTTAATATAATATTTAACAGTATTTCGAAACTCCAACTGTGAAATACGTTTTTCCTTTTATCGGACATTCAATTTTCCCCAAATACCCCGGGTTGTCTGAGTTAAGCCGCACTTCTCAACTCGATGCAAACGTCTGTTGTTGACACTTCCAGAATGATAGAAACTTTCCAAAGATACGCGGTTTCATCGGCTGACATGTATCAAAACTAGTTCAAAATTAATGAAACAATCCCGAATGAATTTTATCGATAGATATCGATATAGATATGAATATACAAATATATTGACTGTTTACATCATCATTGTCGAAAAAAATATTTAAAAAAAAATCTATTTTCATGAAATTAGCATACCTATATTAGATGATTGAATCGTATCGAATATTATTTATTTTAGTACAAAGTCAGGAGGTAGCCATAAATATTGCTAAGATTTTCAATGTCACTTTTCTTGTTAATTTCTATCATTTCAAGAACATATTTTGTTCAGTGTGTAGGACTGAAATTTTCTTCAAACTTCAATGAAAAAACAAAACCTAAGAGATATAAATAATTGCAAAAATAAACAAAATTATTTATTGATTTGTCTGTGTGAAGTATATATGTTTTTTCAAAATTTTAACAATTATTGACCATTTTTGACAGTTTCTGACAATTATTGACTATTCTTGACAAATTTTCAAAAATTTTGACTATTTTTCAAAAATTTCGACAATTTTAAACAATTATTGACCATTTTTGACCGTCTTTTATAATTATTGACCATTTTTTCAAAATTTTACGACAATTTTTGACCATTTTTCAAAAATTTTGACAATTATTGACCATTTTTTCCAATTTTCTGACAATTTTTGACCATTTCTTCAATTTTAAACAATTATTGACCATTTTTGACAATTATTGACCAATTTTGATAGTTTTGACAATGATTGATCATTTTAGACCATTTTTCCAAATTTTAACTATTATTGACCATTTTTGAGCATTTTTGGACAGGTTCTGAAAATTATTGACCATTTTTGACAATTTTTCAAAATTTTGACTATTTTTAAACAATTATTGACCGTTTTTAATAATTATCGACCATTTTACAAAAAAATTTGACAATTTTTGACCATTTTTGATAATTTTTCGAAAATTTTGACCATTTTTTACAATTATTGACCATTTTTGACAATTATCGACCATTTTTTCAAAATTTTGTGACAATTTTTTTCAAATTTTAACAATTATTGACCAATTTTGACAATTATTGACCAATTTTAACAGTTTTGACAATTACTGATATTTTTTACAATTTTTCACAAAATTTTGACTATTCTAGACCATTTTTCCAAATTTCAATAATTATCGACCATTTTTGACAATTTTTCAGCTTTTTGACAGGTTCTGACACATTATTGACCATTTTTGACACAATTTTTCAAAAATTTTGTCCAGTTTTCAAAAATTTTGACAATTTTTACAAATACTGACCGTTTTTTGACAGTTTTTTTTATACTTATTGACCATTTTTTTCCAGATTTTGACAATTTTTGACCGTTTTTAAAAATTTTAACAATTATTGACCATTTTTGACAGTTTCTGACAATTATTGACTATTTTTTGACAAATTTTCAAAAATTTTGACTATTTTTCAAAAATTTCGACAATTTTAAACAATTATTGACCATTTTTGACAGTCTTAGTAAATATGCTATGAGAGTTCTGAACCATTTTCGAGTTTTTAACATGGTAATCTCCATAAGAAAATCTAAGGTCCAAAAACACTGAAATTGGCTCATTTTTGTGAGTGGGGGGTAAATCTCAATCTACGCATGTGCTACGTTATTCGGATGGGTGACGTAATAGGGATAATGAAAAAAATATTTTAAAAATTCAAACTACCCCCTTTCATCCCCCACGCAGCACCCCTGAAAGTTAACCCATCATAGCAAACGACGTCTCGTTTAAAAGACCTTAACGTCTAGTATATACATGAAATAATGAAAAAATTCTACCCCCTTTTTATCCCCCTACGACCACTAAAAAGTTAACCAATCAAACGTCATCTCGAAAGGCCTTAACGTTAAGTATAATATATAAAATAATGAAAAAATTCCTCCCCCTTTCACTCCCCCACCCCTAAAGTTAACCAATCGTACTACGTCTCAAAAGGTTTTAACGTCTAGTATATACTTTAAATTTTATCCCACCCACAATACCCACCTGTTTAGTATTCCTAATTCCAAGGACCCCCAAATTCACTATCTAAATTTACACACATCTTTTGAAAAATCATTATTAAGAAACTTTCACCGGAGTCTGGGCGCGAACCATCAACCTTCGCGTCTGAAACAATGCGTCTAACGAACATGGCTATTCGCACTCATATGTGAATGATGCAAGGAGAGGTATAAAAAAAATAATGTGAGTGCATTTATGTGTTCAGCTTGGTTTGAAGTAAAATAGACTTAAGTCTAGTATGCACAGGTATATTGAAAATTTAAACAAACACATCATGACAAGTGGTATATCGTTGACCTTATTCTCTAGTATACGAAATATTCTTTTAACATATACAGAGTGTTGCAAATTATAGTTCGCGAATCAACTAACGTATCGCTAAAAAGACATTAACGTACAGTACCGTTATGACAAGTGACATATCGTTGAAAAACACCTCATGAAACATTCTTTCAACATATATAGGGTGTATCATTAGAGTACAAAGACAAGTGACATATCATTGAAAAGGGTATCGCCTCACAGAGGGTGTATCATTGAAGTATATAGAAAAAATCAGGTGGCATTCTCCATCTAGTTTTTTCATGACATGTATAATCTGTCTTTATTTTAATTTAAATCTTTAATATAAAAGTTGATGAATAAATAGAATGTTTAAAACGACGTTTCGTTTGAAAAGACTTTATAAGCTTTTATAAAATAAAAAATTTAACTATTATCATAATTGATAGGGTATATACAAGGTGTTTTAATAAAACCCATTATTGCAATTATTTTTTTATTAAATCTACATATAGGTAATACAGTATTTTAATATGTTAAATAAAAAATATAATTAATAATGGTTGATGTCCTTCTTCAACACTCAGTGGTGAATCCCCATATTTTGGTATAACCACCCTATAGAAATATAATGCATTGTGTATAAGAAAAAAGCCCGTCCAAGGATATTATACATTAACTATATATGAAATGAATATATTTTCAATGGTACAGTCTATGATATAATATTAGCATCTGTCTTTGTTTTAATTTTTTAAATTTGAATCTTCATGTTTTACGAATTTCCTTGATTGTGAATAGATTTAGTCTACACACCACCTTGAAGACTTATGGGGTAAGATATCAGCGCGTTATCTTTTCTATTTTTTGTGGTAATCCACAATCTAAAAACCATTTTCATCTATTAGGTTAGTTAAATAAAATAACAAATAGTTTCTTAAATTGATATAATACCGTTCATTTCCACACCATCTTATATATCACAATAATTGATATAAGGAGATAGAACCATGGTGCGTTGTATTTAATATTTAAAGTGGCAAATACATCCCCTATAGGCCTACGGAAAACCACTTTGTAAAGAAAAAAATATTTTTTCTCAATTTTCATTCGGGCTGTGACACACAAAAATTAAAATATATAAATTTTTTTGAGTGATAAATTTTATACTTTTCCTCAAAAAACACATATCACAGAAAATGCATTATTTATTAGTAAAAAAATTAGAAAAACATTCATTACGGATCATTGATGATCATTACCCCCGCATATGATGATATACTAGATAAAGAATTTTTTTTCATTTTATATTTTCAATCTTACCCAGATACTTTTTCGTTACAAGACCGGTCGAAGAGCAGGTTGAGACAAGCTTGGGGAATAATCTCATTGATACTTACGGATCATTAACGACTACCATCCCAGTATCTATTGATATACTAGATGGCCCTTTTTTCGAACAGCATGAACATTAGTCTTTAAGCTAATAGAAACGGTTTATTTATTCGTTTGGTTTTGCATCATTCATAAGAATGAGATTTTTATATGGCTCTTTTGATTGATTATTACCTAACCAATCATTTAAATTTAAACGTTTGCCTACCCTATGATTATATAAACTATTTAGTAAAATCAAATTGTTACATTAGCAATATTAAAATTGAAAAAAAAATATCTAATATGCTGGCTCCTCCTCCTCCGTAGGTGTAGATGAAGTTAATGGAATGGAATAATGTCCCCATGGTAACGTTTCATCTGACCCGGATATCAGGTAACGTTTATCATCCTCAGGGCTGAGGGCAACCTTATGCTGGATAGTGGAGTACACCTGATGTTTTTCAGAACGAATCAGATTTTGAACGACAGTTTTGTGTTTCCAAGTATTGAGACATTCTTCATAATCTTCATGAGTAATTATAGTTTTTACAACAGATGACTTTACTCCCTCAGCTTTTTTTGCTACACCTAGGTTCTTGAGTTCCAACTCTATTTCATCTCCATCAAACCCTTCATCGCTCAACCTCTTCCTTTTCTTGGAAATATTATCATCGGTTACTAATATTCTGGTTGAGTAAAGTTTCGAACGGAGACCCACGTACTCAGTCATTGGAACACCATTATTCTCATCCTTCATCATTCCCAAGACTTTCTTATTTACCAGAGGAATGCCATATATATTTTCAGGAGCATAGTCACTTGTGTCAAAGCGCCGATGACAATCACGCTTCATAACTTCATAAGGGTCTTGATGAAGCTCATAAATCAGAGAGTCAGTATCAGTATACATGACTGAGCAGCTGGGGAAAGCATCAATCATGTATCCATAGTGAAAATCATAAATTGTAGTTTTAGCAAGATCTAGGATTGCCTGTCCTACATATATAGGTTTGTTCAACAAGATCTGAAGCTTCCGCAATTCTATTGCAACTAGATCAGGATTTACACTAAAAATTGTGCTATTCTTAAACTCAGGCTTGGCAATGTAAGCCTCAGCACCATAACGACCGCTCCACTCAGTCAACAACCGGATATTAACCCGCTTTCGTACATTCTCCATAGTTTTTCCTGTAACAATAAAAATGATTAGAACTAGAGAAACGTTAGTATTAGTTCATGTAGGAAAAAAACTTACCAAATACTGCATTATTCATCAACTTGAACAAGTTCTTCTCGAACTCATTCGTAGCCTTCGTTCGCAGCTCAGTATTCAGATCTATATAAGACTTCAACCACGGTGCCTGTTTGAATTTGAGAACTCGATGAATTTTCTTTAGCACCAACCCATGCGTAAGCGCCTGCTTTAGTGTTCGGTAATGGATAACATACTTGGTTTTATTATGGAGGGTAGCCATTAACTTGGTCAACTCTTTAGCATTCTCCGGAGGTCTCATTGTCTTGGGGTTGATGTGAAGAGGACAAAACGGAATATCTTTGTGGTAATCGTGTAGGTGTTGGGGGTACTCCAAATCTACTTCTAACATATACCCAACATCAGCATCATCGGGTACTGTGGTGACGTCAATTCTGGTATCACACCATTCAAAACCGCCGTAGGGAAGATACTGAGACATTACCCAACCATACTAAAACAAAAACCACAATAAATTTCTCGCTTATTTTAGACAAGGAGTAGCATACCTGGTTATTAATGTCAAAATACATCATAAATGTGCTTGGCTTGGAGGGATCGTAGTTGTTGACATACTGGTTGTTAGCTTTGGCTCTCCTCTTACTGCAAACTTGACTAAGACCACCACGAATACCACGTTCAACGAAGAGGAACATATCGAGGTCCGTCAAAAGCTCCAATTCAACACCAGTATATTTCAACATGGCATCCCAAGTGTAACCGGGCAATGTAAAATAGTGGGCAGGATCGAGACCATGCGATTTGAGGGTGCTACTGCGAAACATTTCAAATACATCAGCAAGAAGGAGAATATCCGTCTTCATATATAGGTCAACGTAATCACCTAATGTATTACAGTTGAAAGTACTCCATACTTGGTGAGCACGATGGTAGAGACGGCGGGGGCAAGGCTTATTTTCAAGTTTATTAAAAAATTCATCCTGTGCAGGTAAGGATATTTCATTGAATCGTTCGAAAGAGTCGAAATAATCATAGGGCATCACACCCTTTTTCGTTAACATATTAAAATGATCTCCCGGCAACTCTGGGAACTGGGATTTTAAATTTGGAAATTCAGTTAGATAAGAAGCTAATTTATCAAGACTAGATGCCATAAATCTAAAGGAATCGATGAACCTAAATTGAACTGGATAGTCATCATGTGTTTGGTGAACGAAATATACTTTTCCCTTGTAATAGGAAGCAAGTCTATCGTTCCACTAATCCGGGTGGCAATGTCAGTAATTAAAAAATGGGCGTCAAATCCGGAAAGATTATGAAACACCACCGACACCACGTGACTGTCCTTATAGTTGACATTGCATGATTCATGAGCTGCTCCACGATAGTTGTTGGTGGGAATTAAATGATTGTGATCACGCACCTTCTTATCTTCCTTTGTGAAGGGTTGTTGACATATGTGGCAGTGTGTAGCTCTTCTATGCTCAACTTCCTGCAACCATGTCATATGAATATCATACAGGCACCAAAACACTGTAGCCAAATCTTCAGCTAAACTCGACATTTCATCAGCGAACCACGCCATATAGTCCTGCCCTCGGTATGATCGGTAAAAAGAAAGGGCGTCATCATAGCTGCATTTCAGATAATATCCAACGGCAGCTGGAACGTGGTGTTGCGGCTTCTTAGGATCAACTAACGGTTTAAGCACAGATTCCAGGTCGGCATAAACAATAAATGGTGCTTTTTCTTTATTCTGATAATTTTTAAATTTTAAAATGTTCTTCCCTGGCTCAGGCATCCTAATAGCAGTCTCATTCATTTTAACACAGTCCTCGATATGCTTATTAAGTTTTTCCTGCGAGTGGAAATAGTGGAGACAGCGGTCACAGAAAAATTTTCGACCCTTATGTTTACTAAGTTGTTTGGAGAGTAGGCGTGATAAACTTTTAATCCAGACGTAGTGATATCTAATGGCTCCTTCAGTATTATCATATCTATCCTGAATCATCAATAAATTTACATGACGTTCTTTCTTATTCTTTGTCAAATATTTAGGAAGGGTCTTGAACGACCTCTTTTTTTCTTTTTGAAAGATATACACGTTTACAGAGATCTGGTTCTGCTTCTCAAAGTTTGGAATCTGCTTCATTGTCATAGGCCACTGTATCCCTTTCAATTTTAATACCGAGGAGTAGTGGGGGTATGATGATAATCGATCAGAATGTTTTTCACAAGGGTACAATGCTGAGGTAACATCCCATGCAAAACATGCCTCATCATTGTTTTTCACGTTGATACAGGCATGTTTCCTCGTAATTTGTGAAGGAAGTTCAATATATGAAGAACCAAGCTGAGGGGTGTACTTGTTGATATTAACCCCCAAATTTACAACTTTCCTGAGAGCCCAGCCTGAGTCACGCTCTTGGAACTCTTCTAATTCATTCATGATGGGAGCATTAACCTTGGTGTCAAACCACTCATCTAAGTTGGTGTCTCTATATATTGGTGAGTTCGATGTAGTAAAGTACTTGTACTCAGTCTGTACACTATCTCCCTTTACTATTATAAACTCACCACAAAATACAGTATTAACCTTAACTGCAGCATCCTGCTTAATAATTTTCCGAATCCTATTTTTAAATGTTGATTTAGCGTCAACGAGAAATGATTTCGGATCCTTATGTTTCAAGTTTGAAATTACCCCCGTTATTATTCGCGAGTTGAACGTAGATTCGCTATCTTCCCATCTTACTCGATCCGAAGGAATCGCTTTTTTCAGGGAAAGCCCTGCCCCCTTCTTCTGAGCCGCTTTAAATTGTTGTCTCATGGTTTTTATATTTCTTAAGCAGGCCTCCAAATGCTGTTTTTCACCCATCGTCTTTGCACTCCTCATTGCATTCTGAATTCTTTTAATCCCTTTATAACATTCAACCAGTCCCTCACGTATCTTTCTATCATTATTTGGGGTTACCAATCCCAGCAATGCAGCTATGTATTTCACCAAATCAGTGAATTGCCCCATTCTAAAAAAATAATTATTGTTATGTTATACTTTTATGAAAAACTAATCGTTTCGAATACATAACCTCAAATATTATGTTAATGAAAATAATTGATAACTTACTTTTAAATTAATTAAAAACTTTCTAAAAAGGAAGAGATGTCAGATGATTGAACGCTTCACAAAGTTCTGAAAAAGACTGAAAAAATAATTATTGGAAGGTATAAGGTACTCGGAAAACTGAACGGTTGATTATTTTTAAAATACATAACCTCAAATATTGAGAAATAATTGATAACTTACTTAAAAATTAATAAAAATCTAAATTAATAGGAGCTGAAGACAATTCTGAATGCTTATCAAAGTTCTGAAACAGAACGAAAAAAATGATTTATTAAGTATAAAGTATACTTTTAGATGACTGGAAAACTGTTGATTATTTTTAAATACATAACCTCAAATATCATGTTTGAGAAAAATGGAGATAATTGATAACTTACTTTTAAATTAATAAAAATTATTATGAAGAGGAACGCTTCTGAAGCAAATAATTATTGTTAAGTATAACGCTTTTTAGTAAGACGGAGTAATTGGTTACTTTTAATACTTGGACTCATATATTGGATGTCATGTTAGATATTAAAGTTTCAAAAATTAAGCTTACAACCAATTTTCAAAAATATTGGAGGTTAATATAAAACTAATGTGAAAAATGAGTGTGAAAACCATTTCAACCACCCTCAATAATGCTGCTTTTCAGCTGAAATTGAACATGAGTCGGAGTACTCAAACAATCAGTAAAAACCGGAGTAGCTAGTCATACAATTGATAATTTAATCCACTTTTGAGAATCATAAAAATATTGGTCGGGGAATATGATATTTAAAACTTATTGTCAAGACTAACATAAATCATTCTACATCTAACCATCCTATAGTCATGATAAAAATTTGCAAGCGTTATTCTATTGAGCACCCTTCTACTACTCATGAACTGTGCTACAAATGTTATATTATAGGTGGAGAAAATAGTGGAAAATGGATTCCATTTAATGTGTATTCATGGTCGAGTTATGAAGATTTTAAAAAGTGGCAATTTAATTATGATCGGAGACAGCTACTTTGTGAGAAATGTGGAAAGTTTATGAATAGAACTGATATATATCGCCATATGAAAAACCGACATGATGTTGAAAACTTTTCAGTTAAGTTTGCGTAAAATTTATCCGCTAAAAAAAATAATTGTCTGAAATATATTTGTTCCTAATTTAATGAAATGTTAGATTAGGTAGGAATTTATTTAAGCAAACTACTGTAACTTCTACCAGAAATTAAAATATCTAATGAATTAACCTGAAATATGGTATATCTTCGATAATGAAAGTGGGTATAGTAAAAAAAAGTTATGTAAAAGTTATAGCATTTTAAACGGATGAATTAAAAATAAAAGAGTAGGGAACTTATTATTGAAGTCTTTAAGTATGTGCAGTTATGGTTGTAGCTAATCCTATTTGAGAGCACAATCAACTCAACCTAATTAAATGAAGTATTAAACAAGTAGCTAAGAAATATAATAACTAAGGTCTGTTTGCGTACGCAGATTTACTTGAATGAAAAGAAAATTACACCTCATTTTTGGCACTGCCTACCACATGATTTTAATAATTAATGAAGAAAAGGTAAATTTAAATGTAAATCCCTTGAAGATGTGAAAATGATTGGAGTTTTTTAAGAATTTATGAAGAATGAGTCTACCGTTGAAGACTATTCCGTAACTTCATAAACTCTATTGGAAATGTGTGAAAATATTTTTTAAAATGTATCTACAATATTCTGAAAATAGAATTTAAATTAACAATCGTATTTTTATTTTAATAATTCAAAGATGCCATAACGATAGTAACATAAAAAATAATTTTATATTTTTAGCTATTTTAGTTATATAGATACCTCTATATTTTCGGATACCTCGTATATTTTTTCACTTTTAAACATGAGAACAATGAAAATAAAATCACACCACTCTCAACAAGTCAATTACACTGATATTGATAGCTATACTATTGAAGTAGTATGAAATTAATTAAAAGTTTTTTTTCTCGATTTTTCATGAAATTAAACAATAATATTTTTATTTTAACGTTCCAGATACCATTATCAAGAATAAACGGCTTTCTAAATTATGGTCCCTACCTGACACTATGAAAAAAAAAACGACAACTGGACAATTAATAATATTTTTAAGTTTAAGAAATTTAAAAAAGCCATCTTTAACTTATGAATTTATTTATATATAGTAATAGTTTAATCAAATTTATATTGAAAAGGACTTAAAACGCGCTTTCAAATAGAGTTTTATTTATTATACTATCCCATTAAAAATTATCAGACAAAATGATAACAATTTTTACGTAACAGAATATCATCAAAATGTTAATATCTACAAAAAAAAATATTTCTACATCAGAATTCGGGTAATATGAGTTTTTTTGTTTTAAATTGAAATATACGAGGAGCTATCATAGAACTAGAGTAGATCAACAATACTATATATTTAAAAAATCGAATGATATTTTTACATTTTACATAGATGTTAAAATATTTTAAAAAACGTAACCATTCACTAAAATAAAGAAAAAATATTATAAATCTTCTTTATTCATAACAAAGAGGTTATTAAATTACTAAAACTATTTCAAAATTATAATTATTTTTTTTAAAATCACTCTATAAAAATATATTCTAAAAGCGAAAAAATCGGTGGATTTTACGGATTGGAAAAAACAAATAATTACTCACCCACTAAAGATTCTCCTAACACAAAATTCTTGGTTGACACAAACATTAATAGCGCGAATTTAAGTATAAACTGAAGAATGAAAAATACTCCCAGTTTATATATATATGTACTCAATTCAGTATAAAACAACTTTCAGACATCTGAGCAGCAGGCGAATGACTGGTTGACCTTGATATATAACGAACAGCACAAGAGCAAGGATAATTAATTAGTGGATTAATTAGTAGTACCCACATGTATAAAATTTGTTATTTTTGTAATAATTGATAGCAGATTCGATTTATGTCTCGGAATGTTTTAACGATTTATTAGTAGTACCCGCATGTATAAAAGCGCGCTAAAAAAATTTGATTTATGTTTCGGAATGCAAGTATCCACATGGGAGCTCATTAAATTGAAACATTGAAAGTATTAATTGAAAGGAAATACTATTTTTGCTAGAAAAAAAACAATTTTTGTAAAAGGAGATGTGTTTAATGAATTGTATAGTCCAGCTCGTAAAAATTACAAGAGACGACATGCGATTGTCAAAGGAATTTGAGATCTTTTATAGGCTGATATAATTGTTTTAAATAATTATAAAAGCGTTAACAAAGGTTTTGGATATATACTTGTAATAATCAATACTTTTAGAAAATTCGTTTGGGCTGAACCTGTAAAGCGAAAAAATGTCAAAGACATTACAGAGGCTATGCAAAAAGTACTCTCCCAAATGAGCCCGCCTAAAAATTTACAGACCGATATGGGTAAAGAATTTTATAACAAAGAGTTCCAACAGCTGATGCAACAGTATGGAATAAATCATTACAGCACATTTTCAAACCTTAAAGCTAGCATTGTAGAAAGAGTTATTCGCACACTAAAGACTTTATTGTGGAAAGAATTTAGTGTGTAAGGGTCATATAAATGGTTGGAATTGCTACCAAAAATTGTTAAGAAATACAATAATACCAGGCATTCAACAACGGGTGCTATTCCCAGTAAGGTTAATGAGACAAACGCCAAATATATTATTGCTTTCAACCACATGAAAACAGTCGACCCCCGCAAACCTAGATTTAAAAAAGGTGATTTTGTACGCATAAGTAAATATCGTGAATCATTTTAATCAAATCCTTGAAACATATTAATTCCTCCCATTCCTTTTCGTAAAAAACTATATAATTATTCCTATTCCCTGAAATTATTACACAAGGAGTGCACTCTGCTGATAAACACACTGTAACAAACTTTGACTTTGACTGATTCAAGTCAAATCGACGCTCCCCCAAAAACACTTCCTTTTGAACCATATTTGAAGACATTTTTTTTTACAACAAACAAGACAAAACTATGCTCGGAATGGTTTCTTCATGACTTTTTATAGATATGTGAAAGTGGTGGGAGAAATTATGCTAGTATTGGAATGGATGGGGAAATCTATAAATAGTTATAGCAAAACGAATTTGACTCACACCATCAATATGTGTTTAGAAGATTTCTCCGATTTATTATCATTGTATGACTACCGCTTGCAATCATTCAAAAATTGGGCTGGTAAAGTTTCTCCTATAGATTTGGCGTTAGCGGGTTTTTTTTATGTTGGTTATAGTGACATAACTCGTTGTTTTAATCGTCATGTGGAAATTCGTGAGTGGTTATCCGAAGATTGCGTTCATGAAGAACATTTAAAATTTAGCCCAGACTGTAAGTTTGCCAAGATGATGAAAAAATCAATAAAAAGAAAACGGCAACAAAGCAAAACCATCAAAATGGTGGAATGCTCTACAAATATTTGATAAAACCCTACCAATAAATTTGTTTTTTATTTGCACATATTGTAATAAATGATTTTGTGGTGAGACACTGAATAGTGCTTTCATTCGTACATGCCCTAGCTACTCTTGTTTGCGCATGTCGGAAATTTTATATATAATACGTTTAAACGCCGCAATACGTATTAAACTCAAATTGTAGTGAATGTGAAACAACATGAACGAAGACGCTGATTTGCTAAACAACCAAGATAATGCCGACATCAATGGAATTGAAGCAGATGATGAAGACAGTGAAGTTGATTCAGTTATCAGTTTCGGTAGTTTAGACCAAGAATATGATAGCTCAACTGTTGACATTAAGTCATTCCATATTGAAAAAGTAAACAATGTGAAATGGATGAATACATGTTTTGGAAAACCAATATGTATCCTACAATGCTATTATTCGACAAGTGAATATCGATTATGCACCTGTTGTTTTTTTGATTGGAATAATGAGCATGGTCAAAGCATAGAATCAGAACATGTTAATGAACATTTTACCGGTAGTTCAGGAAATTTAGCAGAATTATGTTTTAGATGTTCCATTTGTGAGAAAGAACTATTTTTATACTATTTAGTTGATTATTGTTTTTTGTGCAATAAATTTTAATATTATAACTCCAATTGCATTGTTTAGACTAAAATTTATAAATTTATATATCCTATCTTTTATAACGTTTAATTGATGATTGTTTTATATTCAATAAATAATTAAAAACCATAACATCTTTTATTTCCACTCCTATATTACATAAAAGTCAGTTTAACCCTGTCATTGCAATGTAAAATTATACAGTTACAAACAAGTTATTTCGATTTTATTCTAGAATTGTAGGCTGATAAAAAGAAACGCTCGAAGAATCTAATATATCTTAATTTTATGGTTAAATCGCTAAAAGAGCGAATTATAAATACCAATATTGTAAAAATATACATATGGATGTTCAGGGTAAATAAAATTAAAGTAGTTATAATATGATAGTTTATTTCATCTCGTGAAATGAAAATACACAAATAACAAACGAAAACTAATTTAAGACTATTAAAAAATAAAAAATTAAAATGATTAGACTAACACCTATCTATAAATAATTAAAAAATCACAATTAGAAGATTGAGAAGAAAGATAAAAATTCCTTAAATAACTATAATTAGATTAATTAGAAGAATAATCACTAAAAAACTCTAATTGACTTTCCAATTTTTTTATCTTTCTTCTCAATCTTCTATTTGTGATTTTTAATTTATCTTTTTCCTGAATTACATCAGCATTATCCGCTTCTAGAAGATAAAGATCGGAATCTTTCGATTTAACCTTTTTTTCTAGAAGGGATATGTTTCCTAAGCAATTAGTAAAATTTATCCAGATCAGGTCAATATTATCTTCTAGTAGAGAAATATTTTTTCCCTGATCTGAAATTATTTCTCTATACATTTCACGCTGCTTCAATTTTTCTATATTACAGTTTTCATTTAAGATGGACAGCCTGTGAAGAAATAAAACCTTCATTAGCAATATTATTAAATAAAATTAAATTCACAACGTTAGAGAATTAAAAAAAAACGTACCTGGTAATATCTTTGTTGGTTTCATTTTTCTTCTCTTTGAGCAGATTATTCGTTAATTTAATCTGATCAGTTAAGTTTTTGTTTAATTTATATTGGTAAGCTAATTCCCGATCACACATTGCAAGTTTGTCTTCACAAAATAAATTAAACTTTTCCGCCATCGTTAAATTAAAATCAGAGAATAAAATAAATATGGATAATAAATACATTGAAAAAAAAAGAAATAAAGATAATAAAGACATTTTGGACAATTTAAATTTACAGTTGAAGTTAAACTAGCAGCAGAGAGCAAATAGATATCTTTTATACCATCCTAAAAGGGGATTTATGCAACTAGACAAAATTTAAAAATATCAATAGATTTATGCAACTACATCAAAATTTCTAGATTTTTAGTTATCATTAATTCAAAAACATCATACGTTTTAGATAATACCATCCTAAAAGGGGATTTATGCAACTATACAAAATTCAAAAATATCAATATATTTATGCAACTACATCAAAATTTCTAGATTTTTAGTTATCATTAATTTAAAAACATCATACGTTTTAGATAATAAAATTCCATTCTGAAATCATTAAATTACATTTGAAAAAGTAATGAAAATAAACTTATTAAAACAATGGAGTAGGTACAAAAATGGAACTCACAAGTTAGTAGGTTGGAGAAACGTGAAAATTATGCTTATTCTAAATATAAAAGCATTCCGAGTTTTTTTCAATTATAAAAATTAATGCTGTTTAATCAATTACTATAAAAAGGTATATAAAGGTATACCTATTAATATTTTCTTCATCTTTTTTTTAAATTTTTTTATGGATATTATGTTATAGTATAATATAAAGTTTGTAAAAATGTTAGACATATGGTTCTTAAATTACCATGACGTAATCTCTTAAAAAAATATGTTATTTTTTGTTTAACATTAGATAAAATCACTTTAACGAAAAAATTATATGTTGAAGTTTCAATCTAATAAATTATGTTTTTAGGGGGGAATTTATTAAAAAGTTCGAAACTTCAGCGGTTTACCAACTAGCTCCTTTGGGGACGCGATCGGTCTTTTGACCCAAAATAATTATTAAAAATATGTGTAAGTGTCAGTATCTAATTGTTGGTAATTGAAAATTTTTATAATATATTTTTAGGGTGCCCTGTTCATCCAAGTGCGTAAGTAGGTAAGAGAAAAAAACTAGGTTATTGAATTGAAAGTATCTGGTAAGATTTAAAATATAAAATGAAAATATTCTTTTTCTAGTATATTAATAGATTATGGGATGGTAGTCGTTAATGATCCGTAAGTATCAATGAGATTATTCCCCAAGCTTGTCTCAACCTGCTCTTCGACCGGTCTTGTAACGAAAAAGTATCTGGGTAAGATTGAAAATATAAAATGAAAAAAAATTCTTTATCTAGTATATCATCATATGCGGGGGTAATGATCATCAATGATCCGTAATGAATGTTTTTCTAATTTTTTTACTAATAAATAATGCATTTTCTGTGATATGTGTTTTTTGAGGAAAAGTATAAAATTTATCACTCAAAAAAATTTATATATTTTAATTTTTGTGTGTTACAGCCCGAATGAAAATTGAGAAAAAATATTTTTTTCTTTACAAAGTGGTTTTCCGTAGGCCTATAGGGGATGTATTTGCCACTTTAAATATTAAATACAACGCACCATGGTTCTATCTCCTTATATCAATTATTGTGATATATAAGATGGTGTGGAAATGAACGGTATTATATCAATTTAAGAAACTATTTGTTATTTTATTTAACTAACCTAATAGATGAAAATGGTTTTTAGATTGTGGATTACCACAAAAAATAGAAAAGATAACGCGCTGATATCTTACCCCATAAGTCTTCAAGGTGGTGTGTAGACTAAATCTATTCACAATCAAGGAAATTCGTAAAACATGAAGATTCAAATTTAAAAAATTAAAACAAAGACAGATGCTAATATTATATCATAGACTGTACCATTGAAAATATATTCATTTCATATATAGTTAATGTATAATAGCCTTGGACGGGCTTTTTTCTTATACACAATGCATTATATTTCTATAGGGTGGTTATACCAAAATATGGGGATTCACCACTGAGTGTTGAAGAAGGACATCAACCATTATTAATTATATTTTTTATTTAACATATTAAAATACTGTATTACCTATATGTAGATTTAATAAAAAAATAATTGCAATAATGGGTTTTATTAAAACACCTTGTATATACCCTATCAATTATGATAATAGTTAAATTTTTTATTTTATAAAAGCTTATAAAGTCTTTTCAAACGAAACGTCGTTTTAAACATTCTATTTATTCATCAACTTTTATATTAAAGATTTAAATTAAAATAAAGACAGATTATACATGTCATGAAAAAACTAGATGGAGAATGCCACCTGATTTTTTCTATATACTTCAATGATACACCCTCTGTGAGGCGATACCCTTTTCAATGATATGTCACTTGTCTTTGTACTCTAATGATACACCCTATATATGTTGAAAGAATGTTTCATGAGGTGTTTTTCAACGATATGTCACTTGTCATAACGGTACTGTACGTTAATGTCTTTTTAGCGATACGTTAGTTGATTCGCGAACTATAATTTGCAACACTCTGTATATGTTAAAAGAATATTTCGTATACTAGAGAATAAGGTCAACGATATACCACTTGTCATGATGTGTTTGTTTAAATTTTCAATATACCTGTGCATACTAGACTTAAGTCTATTTTACTTCAAACCAAGCTGAACACATAAATGCACTCACATTATTTTTTTTATACCTCTCCTTGCATCATTCACATATGAGTGCGAATAGCCATGTTCGTTAGACGCATTGTTTCAGACGCGAAGGTTGATGGTTCGCGCCCAGACTCCGGTGAAAGTTTCTTAATAATGATTTTTCAAAAGATGTGTGTAAATTTAGATAGTGAATTTGGGGGTCCTTGGAATTAGGAATACTAAACAGGTGGGTATTGTGGGTGGGATAAAATTTAAAGTATATACTAGACGTTAAAACCTTTTGAGACGTAGTACGATTGGTTAACTTTAGGGGTGGGGGTGAAAGGGGGAGGAATTTTTTCATTATTTTATATATATACTTAACGTTAAGGCCTTTCGAGATGACGTTTGATTGGTTAACTTTTAGTGGTCGTAGGGGGATAAAAGGGGGTAGAATTTTTTCATTATTTCATGTATATACTAGACGTTAAGGTCTTTTAAACGAGACGTCGTTTGCTGTGATGGGTTAACTTTCAGGGGTGCTGCGTGGGGGATGAGAGGGGGTAGTTTGAATTTTTAAAATATTTTTTTCATTATCCCTATTACGTCACCCATCCGAATAACGTAGCACATGCGTAGATTGAGATTTACCCCCACTCCAAAAATGAGCCAATTTCAGTGTTTTTGGACCTTAGATTTTCTTATGGAGATTACCATGTTAAAAACTCGAAAATGGTTCAGAACTCTCATAGCATATTTACTAGTCTTTTATAATTATTGACCATTTTTTCAAAATTTTAACAATTTTTGACCATTTTTCAAAAATTTTGACAATCTTTGACCATTTTTTAAAATATTTAACAATTTTTGACCATTTTTCAAAATTTTAACAATTTTTGACAATTTTTCAGCTTTTTGACAGGTTCTGACAATTATTGACCATTTTTTACAATTTTTCAAAATTTTGTCCAGTTTTCAAAAATTTTGACAATTTTAACAATTATTGACCATTTTCGACAGTTTCTGACAATTATTGACTATTTTTGACAAATTTTCAAAAATTTCGACTATTTTTCAAAAATTTCGACAATTTTAAACAATTATTGACCATTTTTGACAGTCTTTTATAATTATTGACCATTTTTTCCAGATTTTGACAATTTTTGACCGTTTTTCAAAATTTTAACAATTATTGACCAATTTGGACAGTTTCTGACAATTATTGACTATTTTTGACAGATTTTCAAAAAGTTTGACTATTTTTCAAAAATTTCGACAATTTTGAACAATTATTGACCATTTTGACAGTCTTTTATAATTATTGACCATTTTTTCAAAATTTTAACAATTTTTGACCATTTTTCAAAAATTTTGACAATCATTGACCATTTTTTTAAATATTTAACAATTTTTGACCATTTTTCAAAATTTTAACAATTTTTGACTATTTTTCAAAATTTTTGACAATTTTTCAAAATTTTTGACAATTTTTTCAAATTTTACAATTATTGACCATTTTTGACAATTATTGACCAATTTTAACAGTTTTGACAATTACCGATCATTTTTTACAATTTTTCAAAAATTTTGACTATTCTAGACCATTTTTCCAAATTTCAATAATTATTGACCATTTTTGACAATTTTTTAGCTTTTTGACAGGTTCTGACAATTATTGACCATTTTTGACAATTTTTCAAAAATTTTCTCCAGTTTTCAAAAATTTTGACAATTTTAACAATTATTGACCATTTTCGACAGTTTCTGACAATTATTGACTATTTTTGACAAATTTTCAAAAATTTCGACTATTTTTCAAAAATTTCGACAATTTTAAACAATTATTGACCATTTTTGACAGTCTTTTATAATTATTGACCATTTTTTCAAAATTTTAACAATTTTTGACCATTTTTCAAAAATTTTGACAATCATTGACCATTTTTTTAAATATTTAACAATTTTTGACCATTTTTCAAAATTTTAACAATTTTTGACTATTTTTCAAAATTTTAACAATTTTTGACAGTTTTTGACAATTTTTGACAATTATTGTGAAATAATTAGTGAAATACGTTTTTCCTTTTATCGGACATTCAATTTTCCCCAAATACCCCGGGTTGTCTGAGTTAAGCCGCACTTCTCAACTCGATGCAAACGTCTGTTGTTGACACTTCCAGAATGATAGAAACTTTCCAAAGATACGCGGTTTCATCGGCTGACATGTATCAAAACTAGTTCAGAATTAATGGTACATCCCGAATGAATTTTATCGATAGATATCGATATAGATATGAATATACAGATATATTGAGCGTTTACATCATCATTGTCGAAAAAAATATTTAAAAAAAAAATCTATTTTCATGAAATTAGCATACCTATATTAGATGATTGAATCGTATCGAATATTATTTATTTTAGTACAAAGTCAGGAGGTAGCCATAAATATTGCTAAGATTTTCAATGTCACTTTTCTTGTTAATTTCTATCATTTCAAGAACATATTTTGTTCAGTGTGTAGGACTGAAATTTTCTTCAAACTTCAATGAAAAAACAAAACCTAAGAGATATAAATATTTGCAAAAATAAACAAAATTATTTATTGATTTGTCTGTGTGAAGTATATATGTTTTTCAAAATTTTAACAATTATTGACCATTTTTGACAGTTTCTGACAATTATTGACTATTCTTGACAAATTTTCAAAAATTTTGACTATTTTTCAAAAATTTCGACAATTTTAAACAATTATTGACCATTTTTGACCGTCTTTTATAATTATTGAACATTTTTTCAAAATTTTAACAATTTTTGACCATTTTTCAAAAATTTTGACAATTATTGACCATTTTTTCCAATTTTCTGACAATTTTTGACCATTTCTTCAAATTTTAACAATTATTGACCATTTTTGATAATTATTGACCAATTTTGATAGTTTTGACAATGATTGATCATTTTAGACCATTTTTCCAAATTTTAACTATTATTGACCATTTTTGAGCATTTTTGACAGGTTCTGAAAATTATTGACCATTTTTGACAATTTTTCAAAAATTTTGACTATTTTTAACAATTATTGACCGTTTTTTATAATTATCGACCATTTTACAAAAAATTTGACAATTTTTGACCATTTTTGATAATTTTTCGAAAATTTTGACCATTTTTTACAATTATTGACCATTTTTGACAATTATCGACCATTTTTTCAAAATTTTTGACAATTTTTTCAAATTTTAACAATTATTGACCAATTTTGACAATTATTGACCAATTTTAACAGTTTTGACAATTACTGATATTTTTTACAATTTTTCAAAAATTTTGACTATTCTAGACCATTTTTCCAAATTTCAATAATTATCGACCATTTTTGACAATTTTTCAGCTTTTTGACAGGTTCTGACAATTATTGACCATTTTTGACAATTTTTCAAAAATTTTGTCCAGTTTTCAAAAATTTTGACAATTTTTACAAATACTGACCGTTTTTGACAGTTTTTTTATACTTATTGACCATTTTTTCCAGATATTGACAATTTTTAACCGTTTTCAAAATTTTAACAATTATTGACCATTTTTGACAGTTTCTGACAATTATTGACTATTTTTGACAAATTTTCAAAAATTTTGACTATTTTTAAAAAATTTTGACTATTTTTAAAAAATTTCGAAAATTTTAAACAATTATTGACCATTTTTGACAGTCTTTTATAATTATTGACCATTTTTTCAAAATTTTAACAATTTTTGACCATTTTTCAAAAATTTTGACAATCTTTGACCATTTTTTAAAATATTTAACAATTTTTGACCATTTTTCAAAATTTTAACAATTTTTGACAATTTTTCAGCTTTTTGACAGGTTCTGACAATTATTGACCATTTTTTACAATTTTTCAAAAATTTTGTCCAGTTTTCAAAATTTTGACAATTTTTACAAATACTGTTTTTGACAGTTTTTTATAATTATTGACCATTTTTTCCAGATTTTGACAATTTTTGACCGTTTTTCAAAATTTTAACAATTATTGACCAATTTGGACAGTTTCTGACAATTATTGACTATTTTTGACAGATTTTCAAAAAGTTTGACTATTTTTCAAAAATTTCGACAATTTTGAACAATTATTGACCATTTTGTCAGTCTTTTATAATTATTGACCATTTTTTCAAAATTTTAACAATTTTTGACCATTTTTCAAAAATTTTGACAATCATTGACCATTTTTTTAAATATTTAACAATTTTTGACCATTTTTCAAAATTTTTGACAATTTTTTCAAATTTTACAATTATTGACCATTTTTGACAATTATTGACCAATTTTAACAGTTTTGACAATTACCGATCATTTTTTACAATTTTTCAAAAATTTTGACTATTCTAGACCATTTTTCCAAATTTCAATAATTATTGACCATTTTTGACAATTTTTTAGCTTTTTGACAGGTTCTGACAATTATTGACCATTTTTGACAATTTTTCAAAAATTTTCTCCAGTTTTCAAAAATTTTGACAATTTTAACAATTATTGACCATTTTCGACAGTTTCTGACAATTATTGACTATTTTTGACAAATTTTCAAAAATTTCGACTATTTTTCAAAAATTTCGACAATTTTAAACAATTATTGACCATTTTTGACAGTCTTTTATAATTATTGACCATTTTTTCAAAATTTTAACAATTTTTGACCATTTTTCAAAAATTTTGACAATCATTGACCATTTTTTTAAATATTTAACAATTTTTGACCATTTTTCAAAATTTTAACAATTTTTGACTATTTTTCAAAATTTTAACAATTTTTGACAGTTTTTGACAATTTTTGACAATTATTGTGAAATAATTAGTGAAATACGTTTTTCCTTTTATCGGACATTCAATTTTCCCCAAATACCCCGGGTTGTCTGAGTTAAGCCGCACTTCTCAACTCGATGCAAACGTCTGTTGTTGACACTTCCAGAATGATAGAAACTTTCCAAAGATACGCGGTTTCATCGGCTGACATGTATCAAAACTAGTTCAAAATTAATGAAACATCCCGAATGAATTTTATCGATAGATATCGATATAGATATGAATATACAAATATATTGACTGTTTACATCATCATTGTCGAAAAAAATATTTAAAAAAATCTATTTTTATAAAGTAAGCATACACATCTATATTAGATGATTGAATTGTATCGAATATTATTTATTTTGGTCCAAAGTCAGGAGGTAGCTATAAATATTGCTAAGATTTTCAATGTCACTTTTCTTGTTCATACTATTCTTAGCCTTGTTAATTTCTATCATTTCAAGAAAATATTTTGTTCAGTGTGTAGGACTGAAATTTTCTTCAAACTTCAATGAAAAAACAAAACCTAAGAGATATAAATAATTTCAAAAATAAACAAAATTATTTATTGATTTGTCTGTGTCTTGTGTATATATGTCACGGGCCATGTCCGCAATCGGGCCGGGACGTCATGGCCCGGGCTATGTTGACACAGCCCGGGCCCTGACGTCCTGGCCCGACCTTCTTGGACTATGTCGTCTTGGCCCGGGCCTTGACAGCGTAGACCGGGCCGTGACAGCAGCGCCCGGGTATTGTCAAGACGGCCCAATACTATCCGGGCTATGTTGTCAAATAGTTTTTTTTGCAAAATTCAATAAACGTATAAGTACATTACAAGATGAGAACTTTGACCAACCTAACAAAACCTAACCCCAACCCCAGTTAGATTCGACGGCGGACCGAACTGGGGTTGGGGTTAGGTTTTGTTAGGTTGGTCAAATTAAACAAATAGTAGGTACATGGGACCCAATTCCGAAATCGCACTCCGAATTTTTCGTAATTCGGTCCGCCGTCGAATCTAACTGGGGTTGGGGTTAGGTTTTGTTAGGTTGGTCAAATTAAACAAATAGTAGGTACATGGGACCCAATTCCGAAATCGCACTCCGAATTTTTCGTAATTCGGTCCGCCGTCGAATCTAACTGGGGTTGGGGTTAGGTTTTGTTAGGTTGGTCAAAGTTCTCATCTTGTAATGTACTTATACGTTTATTGAATTTTGCAAAAAAAACTATTTGACAACATAGCCCGGATAGTATTGGGCCGTCTTGACAATACCCGGGCGCTGCTGTCACGGCCCGGTCTACGCTGTCATGGCCCGGGCCAAGACGACATAGTCCAAGAAGGTCGGGCCAGGACGTCAGGGCCCGGGCTGTGTCCACATAGCCCGGGCCATGACGTCCCGGCCCGATTGCGGACATGGCCCGTAACATATATATGTTAAAATTATAATTTTTATATTTTTTCAACATTTACAAGTTTTTAGTTATTTTATGTATCAAATTTAATTAATTTTTACATGTAAATAGTTGTATTTATTTTAAATCATGTTATTTTCCATTATTGTATATTTTAGTGCCCTGATAAGGAGTGTCAAAACGCTTGTACGTAAGAACTGATATAGTGATATTCTCTGATTCTGATTTAATAAACAATTTAAAAAAAATTAATATGGAATTAAACAATGAAATGAATTATTACAAGCAACAGTATAACATAACAATTTGTCATGTTGACAATAATAAAACTGTGGAATACTCTTACCACTAATATTCGCACCACTTCGAATTACGGAACGTAAAATGTTCGCTCCGTTTAAACAGCTGAACAATTTTCCTCACAGAAATGTGAGGACGTAACCCAAATCAAATATTAATACCACTTACTTCAGTATCATGCGAATATTAGAAAATTTGATATCAAATTTAACGTAAGTAAAAGAAACACTGTATGATATAATGAAACTTGCATTTCTCTTGTGTAATCTTTCTTGGCTAACTTCCCCGCGTATTCGTCGAAAATCACGAACATTGTAAAAGAGGAAGGAAATGATGATTAATATGTGATAAGGGAATTCGTTCTTCCCACCGGAATCTGATCGGAGAAGTGGGACCGTTCCGGAGTTTACCGACTTGTCGTATATCAACCATTTGCGAAACCTTTTGTATAAAATAAACGTACGAAGTAAATGCTGCCTGCCTGCCTCTCACAAAATCATGAATTTTATATATATATATATATATATATATATGTACTTCTACAGGTATCCGTCTCTGACAAACTCGGTATGAAATGAGACACATTAATTACGGAAAATAGAATATTTTACCGAGACAAAGCTTTAATGTGTACTCTCGGTGATTAGATTTTAAAAATCTGAAATCTGTCTTAATTTATTCAAAAACTGTCAACCGAAATGATTTCATGGTTTCATATAGAGGGTGTTTCCGAAGTAATCTGAAATATTATTAAAGACGATTCGTCATTCAATTTTAAAATGAAAAGTTCCTATAAGTATGTGCGATAAGTTTTATCGTTATGAGATACAGGGTGTTCAATGTTTTTATTATTTTAATGGAAGCAATAACATTATAATAAACATAAACATAAAAGTAATGCAGAAGTAGGTTGTTTTTAACGATTCGACGCTCTACGAATTTAGTAGCATTAAGAGGGGGCAACCATTGGAAACACCATAGCGAGATAGAGTTTAAATCGTCCTGAAGAGATAACTGGTTCATTATTGGATTTGAATAAATTTTTATGCTATCTGTACAGAAAGTTTGAAACGTAAAAAGAAAGATCGCTGGTGTGAGCTATGAATATCAAAGGTCCCAGAACAGAACCCTGAGGCACCTCTCTTTCCACTTATTGTTTTTTCTGAGAATGCTTCTCCTACTCTAACTTCAAATCCGATAAAAAGTTATCGATCCACTGATGCAAGTTCCTTCGTATCCCAAAGTGATCAAGCTTATGTAAAACTCTTCGCTTAGGAACCCGATCAAAAGCTTTGGAGGAATCTAGGTATACAACATCGACGGGCTGTTGTTTATTAAGCGATGATTGACACAATATAACAAATTAGTTAAGATTGAGCGTCCTTGGACAGATCCATGTTGTTGTCCTGAAGAAGAAATTTGGCTATTTCTTCTGAGATGATAGATTCCATGACTTTACTGACTACTGGTAGCGGACTGATGGGACGATAATTATTCAAATGGCCTTTATTGCCTTTTTTGGAAATAGGAGAGATGGATGCTAATTTCCAACAAAGGGGTATGGAACCCTAAACGAAAGAGACTAGCATAAACATAGTAAGCGGTTATTTGGACAATCCGGTCTCTAAAGCATCACCCTTGGTAAATCCATATAAAGAATACATATTAGTCATTTCAGCATTGTTATTAACTGAAAGCATAACTGTTGCTACAACAAAATTAAAATAATAAACATTTTTTGATTGTTTTTGCGTTTGATTTCAGGTTTGACAGAGTTCCACCACCATTGGAAAATGATTTTCAATTAGATATCTGATATCGGAAACTATTTATTGTGAAGTTGTGATGCCTTTTGGCATAACATAAAAAAAGGTAAGCGGTCGTCGGACCGCCGACAGAAGTTTGCTTCTTATGCACAATAGAATGACCATTTTTCGTGAATTTTCCACCATTTTTCAAAAAAAAATTGAGAATTTTTGACCATTTTTGACGTATTTTGACAATTATTGACCGTCTTTGACAATTATTGGCCATTTTTGACAATTTTTCAAAAATTTTAACATATTTGGCAATTATTGACCATTTTTTCAAAATTTTGACAATTTTTTTAAATTTTAATAATTATTGACCATTTTTGACAATTATTGACCAATTTTTCAAAATTTTAAGAATTATTGACCATTTTTGACTATTTTTCAAAAATTTTGAGAATTTTTAATAATTATTGACCATTTTTGACAGTTTTTTATAATTATTGACCATTTTTTCAAAATTTTGACAATTTTTAACGATTTTTCGAAAAATTTAAACATTTTTCAAAAATTTTGACAATTATTGACCATTTTTCCAAATTTTTGAGAATATTTGGCAATTATTAACCATTTTTTCAAAATTTTGAGTTTTTGACAATTTTTCCAAATTCTTGACAATTTTTGAGAATATTTGGCAATTATTAACCATTTTTTCAAAATTTTGAGTTTTTGACAATTTTTCCAAATTCTTGACAATTTTTGAGAATACTTGGCAATTATTAACCATTTTTTCAAAATTTTGAGTTTTTGACAATTTTTTACGATTTTTACAAATTCTTGACAATTTTTGACCATATATAAAAATTTTTGACAATTTTTCAAAAATTTTAACAATTATTGACCATTTTTGACAGTTTTTGACGAATTTTTACAATTATTGACCGCCTTTTTTGACAATTTTTTCAAATTTTAATAATTATTGACCAGTTTTGACAATTATTGACCAATTTTTCAAAATTTTAACAATTATTGACCATTTTCGATAATTTTTGAGTATTTTTGACAGGTTCTGACAATGATTGACCATTTTTGACAATTTTTAACAATTATTGACCGTTTTTGACAGTTTTTTGTAATTATTGACCATTTTTTCAAAATTTTGACAATTTTTGACGATTTTTCGAAAAATTTGAACATTTTTCGAAAAATTTGACAATTATTGACCATACTTCCAAATTTTTGACAATTTTTGAAAATATTTGGCAATTATTAACCATTTTTTAAAAATTTTGAGTTTTTGACAATTTTTCACGATTTTTCCAAATTCTTGACAATTTTTGACCATATTCAAAAGTTTTTGACAATTTTTCAAAAATTTTAACAATTATTGACCATTTTTTACGAACTTTTACAATTATTGACCGTCCTTGACAATTATTGACCATTTTTGACAATTTTTCAAAAATTTCCACATATTTGGCAATTATTGACCATTTCTTCAAAATTTTGACAATTTTTGACCATTTTTCAAAATTTTTACAATTATTGATCCTTTTGGACCATTTTTGGCTGGTTTTGACAATTATTGACCGTTTTTGACAATTATTGACCATTTTTGACAATTTTTGAGAATATTTGGCAATTATTAACCATTTCTTCAAAATTTTGACATTTTTTGATCATTTTTCCAAATTTTTGACTGTATTTAAAACTTTTTGACAATTTTTCAAAAAGTTTAACATATTTGGCAATTATTGACCATTTTTTCAAAATTTTGACAATTTTTGACCATTTTTTACAATTTTTCACACCTATAGGTGTGCGAGCTCAGTGCAGCAAGAGAGATTGCGCACAGTCGCTTGAATGAGTTATCGCGTGACGAACGCTTTTTCGTAACATCATACGTTTCACGAGTTCACTAGCCTTCCCAAAAGTCCTATGTCGTGCAATAAAAAGCAAGCTTCAATTTAAATTTCATTGGATTAGTGGATTATTCAGAAATATGGCAACACTGTTGCGTGACGGACTTTTCGTAACGGTTACACGTTTTACGAGTTCACTAGCCTTCTCAAAAGTCCTATGTAGTGCAATAAGAAGCAAACTTCAATAAGAAATAAATGCCCTTGAAACTATTTTCAATAAATCATTGAACGTTAAAGAATGTATAAATAAAACCTACGAGGCCGACAGGTATCGAGAGACAAGTTCATCACGTAAATAAACATATAACATTAAATAGTAAATATCCGCCTGAACTTGAACCACAATATAAATATCATAGAAGCAGACGACAACACATTCATTTCTAATTCAGTTATAATAAATGTATTCATTCTGATTAATTCTAATTAACTATTAGATTATATTAAAGATATGCTATTCAGTTATACTATAATAGTCCAGTCATCCAAGGTGCAAGAACGGCGTTTCCAGGAAAAAATGTAGAAGTTTTTTTCTCATCGGTTCATTATATTTTTTAAGTTGCTGAATCCGAATCTGAGGTTTTCCACCTCGCCAGGCATGAGCTTTATCCAGAAAATCGCAAAGAAACAAAAAAATTAGCACTGCAACATGTGATTTTACGGCTTTGTGAATTTCATTTAGTCATGTCATTTATTGGAGCTATGGGTCACGCCTATGGAAGGGCGGTTAGAGCACATATGCTAGCTCACAGAACTCTGGCCTCAATAATATTGGAAACAACAAATTTTGTACTGCTCCGATCGATCGGAAATTTTGAGCGCACATGAGAAGGATTGTGTAAAGGAACTTGCTTCAAAATTTAAAGACTTGGAACAATTGACAAACTTAGGGCCCACTGCCAAGTTGTGGAGTCGGTACTTTCAAATGGTCACGCTAATTTTCACTTTCATAGATGCAGAGAGAACAGGCAACTGGGATTTACACCTGGAAACCATTCATGATATGCTTCCCTATTTCTATTCCAGTGGACACTTTCTGGATGCAAAGTGCTGCCACCTATATTTACGGGATATGATGGAGTTAGAACAAACTATGCCCCCTAACGAATCTAAAGCTTTTACTTTGCAAGGCGGGTTCACTATTCGGCGAAGCAATAAGTTTCGTTGTGGAACATGGAGTGATATGTGCATAGAAAAAGAGCTCATGAAGCAGTACCTGATACATCTATATTGAACAACTATCCCCAATATGTGGTTGACGGAGGATTTCTTCTGCATAAAGTTGTGTGGCCTGACTATAAAACATTCGGTCAAATTGGTGACAGCTACGTTGAATACCTACAAAGGAAATATTCGGCAACTGCAGTAGTAGTCTTTGATGGCTACTCAGAAGCACAAAAAGAAACTAAACAAATGGAGCGTATGAGAAGATCCATGAAGCGGTCAGTTGACATACAATTTGATGACAAAAGATCCACTGGAAAAGTTTTTATCTAATAACTGCAACAAAAGCAGATTTATTAGCATGCTTCTACAGAAACTGAGTGCAGCGCAAATTGACACGAAGCAAGCAAGTGAAGATGCAGACACTCTGATTGTACAAACAGCCCAATCTCTTGCAGCAAAGCACGAAACTGTTGTAGTGGTTGGTGAGGATGTAAACCTCCTGGTCATTATGATTGGAACCCTGACATCATTCAATGTATATTTTTTTAAACCACATCTGCTCTATTTAGACAAGGGAAATCCAAGTTTATGAAAACCCTTACAAGGCATCCTGATTTGTCAGAATACATCCGTCATTTTGAAAGCCCACTTGCCGCCACATCAGAGGAAATTTCGGAGGCAGGAGAAAAATTTCTAGTGGCCTTGTATGGGGAAGACCATCGCACCACTTCAATTACTAAGCTGCGGTACAAACAATATGTGTCATTAGCGTTCAAGGTTAGCGGAAATGTAACATCCATCCCCCCCACTAAAGCTGCAGCCCAGCAACACAGTATTTTACCAAGTACAGCAGTGGCTGGGAAATATTCAACCACCTGAGCAGTGGGGATGGAACTTGATTCCTATCACGTCCCTTGACCCCCAGCCCAGAGAAGCTCCTGAAACTCATTGCCTGCAAGTGCCAGAAGGGTTGCAAGGGCAACTGCGGATGCAAAAGAGTTGGATTACACTGCTCCAGACTAAATTGTGAAGGAAGGTGCTCCAATATAGAAATCCTATTAAGTGAAGACGATGAAGACGTTTCATCTGAGAAGATCGAAGGTAATTTATACTTTATTTTTCTTCAAGCATAATAACTATATGATTTTCGGAAATATAAACGGTATGAAGAATCTACTATTTTACTGCCACCTAGCGATCGTTAAAAGAATTAAAATAAAACAATAAAATGTTTTATTGAGCATTGAATATCCTTTCGAACGATATAAGTTTGACAAAAACCATCGAAGGGTAGAAAAGTTATAGCCCTTTTATAGCGTCACTTACATATGAACTGTCAAATTACAAATGATTTTAATTAAAATAATAAGAGACGAATAAAGACTTTAACTATTAAAAATTTAATTCTTTTCGATTTCGTTAAGAACATTTCGGTCTCCGAATTCAACGTTTATTTAAAGAGAGAGCATTAAGATTGCCGGGAATTTGCATTTTCCAATAAACTTTACAATCTAACTTTTCACATTTATAAATGAAGTTACTGCAGGTAACAAGCCGGAATAGTTGTGGAACTTTTAATAAACTTGTACAGCGAAGTTGTATAACGGAAAATGGTAAGGATTTATTCGGAATACTTCACTAAACACTCCAAACAAAAACTTCCGGACTGCAAATTGATTCGCTCAAACAAAATAAGTGCATAAGGTCATACCTTAACCCTTTTTTCTGATTATTTCGAATAAAAAGTTTTCTATTTAGCATAAATAAATTATTAATAAATAATGTAATGGACGGAACTCGAGAAAAGAAAATAACCATTTGAAATATTATATATATTGCAAAAAACCTATAGCTTAGGTTATCGTGTATATTGAGTTAATTTTTTAAATGTTCAAAATTTAGTTAGGGGTAGCTAGATTTTTATTGATATTTGAGTTAATTTTTAAAATTTAGTTAGGGGTAGCTAGATTTTTATTGGTTTTTGAGTTAATTTTAAAAATTTAGTTAGGGGGTAGCTAGATTTTTATTGGTATTTGAGTTAATTTCTGAAATTTAGTTAGGGCAGCTAGATTTTTATTGGTATTTGAGGTAATTTTAAAAATTAAGTTAGGGTGTAGCTAGATTTTTATTGGTTTTTGAGTTAATTTTGAAAATTTAGTTAGGGGGTAGCTAGATTTTTATTGGTATTTGAGTTAATTTTAAAAATTTAGTTAGGTCAGCTAGACTTTTATTGGTATTTTTGTTAATTTTAAAAATTTAATTAGGGGATAGCTAGATTTTTATTGGTTTTTGAGTTAATTTTAAAAATGTAGTTGGGGAGTAGCTAGATTTTTATTGGTTTTTAAGTTAATTTTAAAAATGTAGTTAGGAGGTAGCTAGATTTTTATTGGAATTTGAGTTAATTTTAAAAATTTAGTTAGGTCAGCTAGATTTTTATTGGTATTTAAGTTAATTTTAAAAATTTAGTTGGGGAATAGCTGAATTTTTATTGAATTTACTGTTTGGACCCTTACTTTGTGGAATCTACTCATATTAATGTTATAAATGAAACTGTTTCTAATTAATTCCACCATTTAATTAAAAAATATATATATATAATAATAGTGGAATTAATTAGAAACAGTAAGTTTCATTTATAACATTAGATTTTTATTGGTTTTTGAGTTAATTTTAAAAATGTAGTTAGGGGATAGATAGATTTTTATTGGTATTTGAGTTAATTTTAAAAATTTAGTTAGGTCAGCTAGACTTTTATTGGTATTTGAGTTAATTTTTAAAATTTAGTTAGGGGTTAGCTAGATTTTTATTGGTGTTTGAGTTAATTTGAAAAATTTAGTTAGGAGATAGCTAGATTTTTATTGGTATTTGAGTTAATTTCTGAAATTTAGCTAGGTCAGCTAGATTTTTATTGGTTTTTGAGTTAATTTTAAAAATGTAGTTAGGGGATAGCTAGATTTTTATTGGTATTTGAGTTAATTTTTAAAATTTAGTCAGGTCAGCTGGATTTTTATTGGTATTTGAGTCAATTTTAAAAATTTAGTTAGGGAATAGCTAGATTTTTATTGGTATTTGAGTTAATTTTCAAAATTTAGTTAGGGGTAGTTAGATTTTTATTGGTGTTTGAGTTAATTTCTAAAATTTAGTTAGGGGTAGTTAGATTTTTATTGGTGTTTGAGTTGATTTCTAAAATTTAGTTAGGGGGTAGCTAGATTTTTATTGGTATTTGAGTTAATTTTAAAAATTCAGTTAGGGGGTAGCTAGATTTTTATTAGTATTTGAGTTAATTTTAAAAATTTAGTTAGGGGGTAGCTAGATTTTTATTGGTATTTGAGTTAATTTTAAAAATTTAGCTGGGTCAGCTAGATTTTTATTGGTTTTTGAGTTAATTTTAAAAATGTAGTTGGGGAGTAGCTAGATTTTTATTGGTTTTTAAGTTAATTTTAAAAATGTAGTTAGGAGGTAGCTAGATTTTTATTGGAATTTGAGTTAATTTTAAAAATTTAGTTAGGTCAGCTAGATTTTTATTGGTATTTAAGTTAATTTTAAAAATTTAGTTGGGGAATAGCTGAATTTTTATTGAATTTACTGTTTGGACCCTTACTTTGTGGAATCTACTCATATTAATGTTATAAATGAAACTGTTTCTAATTAATTCCACCATTTAATTAAAATATATATATATATATAATAATAGTGGAATTAATTAGAAACAGTAAGTTTCATTTATAACATTAGATTTTTATTGGTTTTTGAGTTAATTTTTAAAATGTAGTTAGGGGATAGATAGATTTTTATTGGTATTTGAGTTAATTTTAAAAATTTAGTTAGGTCAGCTAGACTTTTATTGGTATTTGAGTTAATTTTTAAAATTTAGTTAGGGGGTAGCTAGATTTTTATTGGTATTTGAGTTAATTTGAAAAATTTAGTTAGGAGATAGCTAGATTTTTATTGGTGTTTGAGTTAATTTCTGAAATTTAGCTAGGTCAGCTAGATTTTTATTGGTTTTTGAGTTAATTTTAAAAATGTAGTTAGGGGATAGCTAGATTTTTATTGGTATTTGAGTTAATTTTTAAAATTTAGTCAGGTCAGCTGGATTTTTATTGGTATTTGAGTCAATTTTAAAAATTTAGTTAGGGAATAGCTAGATTTTTATTGGTATTTGAGTTAATTTTCAAAATTTAGTTAGGGGTAGTTAGATTTTTATTGGTGTTTGAGTTAATTTCTAAAATTTAGTTAGGGGTAGTTAGATTTTCATTGGTGTTTGAGTTAATTTCTAAAATGTAGTTAGGGTTGCTAGATTTTTATTGGTATTTGAGTTAATTTTAAAAATTCAGTTAGGGGGTAGCTAGATTTTTATTAGTATTTGAGTTAATTTTAAAAATTTAGTTAGGGGGTAGCTAGATTTTTATTGGTATTTGAGTTAATTTTAAAAATTTAGCTGGGTCAGCTAGATTTTTATTGGTATTTGAGTTAATTTTAAAAATTTAGTTAGGGGATAGCTAGATTTTTATTCGTTTTTGAGTTAATTTTAAATTTAGTTAGGGGGTAGCTAGATTTTTATTGGTATTTGAGTTAATTTTAAAAATTTAGCTGGGTCAGCTAGATTTTTATTGGTATTTGAGTTAATTTTAAAAATTTAGTTAGGGGGTAGCTAGATTTTTATTGGTATTTGAGTTAATTTTAAAAATTTAGCTGGGTCAGCTAGATTTTTATTGATATTTGAGTTAATTTTGAAAATTTAGTTAGGGGATAGCTAGATTTTTATTCGTTTTTGAGTTAATTTTAAATTTAGTTAGGGGGTAGCTAGATTTTTATTGGTATTTGAGTTAATTTTAAAAATTTAGCTGGGTCAGCTAGATTTTTATTGGTATTTGAGTTAATTTTAAAAATTTAGTTAGGGGATAGCTAGATTTTTATTGGTTTTTGAGTTAATTTTAAATTTAGTTAGGGGGTAGCTAGATTTTTATTGGCATTGGCTAGATTATTATATATATTATACTTAGATTATTTCGAACAAAAAGTTTTTTATTTAGCATAAATAAATTAATAATAAATAATGTAATGGACGGAACTCGAAAAAAAAAATATAACCATTTGAAATATTTTATATATTGCAACATTATTTTATTGACCTGAATTACATATTTGAACCGACTTTCTAGTATATTTTCCAGTTAATAAAAATATATATATTCATATGAAATATTTCATGCTTCTACCACAATTCGCATGTATGAATAAAATACATATCATCATATTGTTACACACTCACATATTTTTCGATAACATCAAATTGAAAATATTGTTTATGTATTTTTCCAGGAAGCTACACCGGACTGATATGAATTCATTGAATGTATACTTGTTTTAAAATATTTCAAAACTCCGAGAATCTCCATAGACTTAAAAATTGTTTCAATTCCATTTGAGACAGGCCATGACCCTTAAAAGTCCATTGCTGTTCAAATAAATCCAATTTTTCGACGAAACTTTGCTAGCACCAAGCTTCCATCTTCCAGACCAACATTTTGCTTACGAAGACCATGAATAGGGAACTTTCTATTTTTTCTAATCAATAATATCATTAAGCTACGTCTAAAAACTTAATCCCCAAAAATTGTTTTTCAAACATCAATAATAACTTGTCAAAACTCGCTATTTAAAATCATTTCAAACGACCTTCAAAGCACGTCAAACCGGCTGACGTCATTCAGTATGATTTTGCCCAGCTGTGGGTTGCAGGAAACATATCGTGTTGTTTGCACTCGTGAAATTAATATTCTACTGTGCTCTTTTTGGAAGAACGTTAGTTTTTTGTTAAATTTTGTAATTTCTAGCTTCAGATAAAACCCAATAAACTCATTATCCTTTACAAATTGATAACAATAAATAAGCCGGATGTCGCCTCATTTAGATTACTGGATGTTATAAACAAATAAATTTATATTCTGATGATAAAATTTAAAATTTTATCATCATTAGTTACAATTCTTGAATATGTACATTAGAATTTTGTGTATGTACAATGTACATTATTAGTATCATTATTTAATCCTATAAAAGTAACAATTGGCTTATGGTAGCTATAATAAGCAACGAAATTTTTACATTGTATGTCATCTAAAAATCTTGCAAAGAATGCATCAAGTACAGTTCCAAGTATATTTCTATGACGTAAGAGAGAGAGAGAAAGGTGCTTGCTGGTTAGATTTTTATAAAAATCATAAAAACTATTATATATATATATATATATATATATATATATATATATATATATATATATATATATATATATATATATATATATATATATATATATATATATATATATATGTATATTGTTATGTGTGTATGGGGTAGTGGGGTTTATTGTTTTTATTTATTAAATTGATTATTGAATTGTGTTGTACAGTTGGGCGCCATTATTTATTTTAAAATAAAATAAATATGAAGTATTGAATACAGTTAATGATCTTTTTATTTTTTTATATAATTCGACCTATCAAAATTTTATTAAATTTACCTGACCTTTCTTTCTCAGTACAACCCTGTAACTTACTCTGATAAAGCACAAAAATACCTATCTCAGTCGGATTCGTTAGTTGTGTTTGGAGTCGACGCTCTACGCACTCTTATTATTTATATCCAAAATGGCTGTTCAATAATAGACAAGTTGTTGAATTAAACGAAGAAATATCATATATAGCCATTGCGTGGAGTAGTAGAACTAACCTATTGACGACGGGAGAAAATCTCTCCAAAATTCAAAGCCTGTATTGTATATGCATTACAGGAACAATGAGATCATGCCCAACGGCAGACCATGAAGTGATTCTCAACCCCCTAAAAGATTCGTAAGTTCTTCCTAAAATATTTTTCCCGACAATTTTTTGTCTACAGAGACGTTAATAAAAATTTAGCTTATACATTATCCGTCACTATATAAATTCAACTTCTTATATGGCAATATGCAGTCCTGTTAATGATTACTCGATTGGACGCGGTTATCATTCATAAATTTGTGTGCTGCGAAATGCTGATACTACACTTCCAAATTAGTTTTTGATGCATTTTCGAGAATTATGTCGGTTGTTACACCAATAATTGCCATCGGGGAAGAAAATTAGATTCAGCGTTAATTTACTTCCGTGTCCAAAAAACCGGATGTGAGATTTATGGCACAATTAACGTCTTTAAATTACTCCTAAGCTGAAAAAAACGTCTTACGGTCTATTAAAAGTGAAAAATTGAACGTACATTATTAAAAATATAAGAAGGAGAAGGTTATTATGTTAAAAGATTTTTTTTTTCGGGTAGAGATGGGAAACTCATGTTCGAATAGGTCCAGGACCTAAACAGTGTTGGACTCTTCCCCAAGGGGATGCCTACCAACCAAACCCACCTCAAACTCGCCTCGGAATCACTACCCTAGCATACTTCGAGACGGGCGGTCGTCCCTCGCACACTCTCCGCTCATACCGTCGTCTTCTCCCTAACTATCACTCCTACCTCTCATGCCATATCGAGTCCTTCTATTCCCCTAACGCCTCTTACCTCCATCCATTCCTCCTCCCCCCTCAACATTATCTCCACCATGTTCTCCCAGTACACCGCCTCCTCTAGTTTCCTCTCCAACTTCTTCACTTCCTCGTTCTTCCAGCATCTAAACACATGCCTCACATCATCCTCCACTTCACACCTCTCGCACACTCCAGTCTCTCTTTTCCCAATCTTGTGGAGGAACCCTACTCTCGACCCATGTCCAGTGAACACCTGTGTCAAGAAGTAGTTCTCCTCCCCGAATTTCCGGTTCATCCAATCTCTCCTACTTCCAATCGCTCCTTTTAGCGCGCCCTCATACTCCTCCAACCTTCTATCCATTTCCTCCTCCATCCATTCCCGTACTTCCTTTCTGGTCGCACTCCTCCAGCGTTTGTTCCTGGCTCTAGCCATCACGTCCAATGGGTAGGACCTTGTTAGCACCGCTGCTGCCAGTCCACCAACTGTTCTGTACCCCTGCACCACCCTCAGCAGTATCCCTCTTTGCACCTGCAGGAGTGGCCTAACCCTCGCATTCACTCTACACCTCCACACCGTACAGTATACTCTGCTCTACCCTCCTACCAATTATCTTCCTCTTCCACTCTCCCGGCCCTTTCACATTACACATCAATCTCCCCAGCCAAGCTGCCCTCACTTTCCCCTTCTCTGCCACCTTTAACAGATGAGTATCAAAAAATCGATTTAAATAAGATTTAATTCCATTGAAAATGAGATTTTTTTTCAAACAAATATAAAATTTTCATCACCCGAAAATCCATAACAATTTGTTTTGCAACTAATTTACAAAGTACTTCGTCGTGACCTCTACGTTGAGAAGAAGTTCGCCCTAAGTTCACAAGACCCCACACGCAGGATGTGACCCAGGATATTACCTTTGAGGAAAGTTAAAGTAAAACTTAAGAAACTTTTGTTAATCGTAGTCGGGTTACCGATTATCCACCAGAGGTGACTGTTCATTTTCCCAGCATCTTCATACGGGGTGTTTATTTGAAGAAAAAAATCGAAAATTTAAATTGTTGTGGCTGATATTTCCACCAGTAAAAAGCGACAATAACACGATAGATTATTGAGGTTGGTAATTCTGGAACCGGTGGCAATATTCGATAATCGACGCTACCACTACACAACAGGTAAAAAGTTAACCTTCGGTCTCTGAAGATGGTTATCGAAACGTGTATAATGTCAGTGTTGGTGTAGTGTAACTTGTGTTCGGCAACGATAAATTATGGAAAATAACTGGATCAACAGTCGGTTGAAGATTTCCTGAAGAAGAATTTATATGTTTAGTCAACTAGATGTAATCAGTTTCACCTTGTAAGAAATGTGAGTTTACTCTCAGTTACCGACATTCCTATCCAATTGAACCAACTTCACTTGGGGAATGATGAAGTCCTTTGTACAGCAAACTTCGTTAATGAAAATAGATCGAGGTGGACCGTGTTCGAGAGGGAGTAAAGTATATCAAAGAGAAGCAAACGCATTCTCCAAAATATGTTGATAAATTAACCAAAGTACTTTTTTTTTTCTCTATTATTTATATATAAACAAAAAGTAAATTAATATTAATTGACATTAAAACTTGAATTTTCAGAATAATTTTGAACTGTCTCAATCATGCTCTTCAGAATGCAGTTGCAACCCGGTCACTAAACATAAATATGGTCAAAAGGATTACCGACGAAGGAAAGATCATAATCATCATTATCATAATTTAATAAAATAACAAATTAATTATCAATAACTACACTTTTTTTTTCACCTATTATTCAAATATCGTAAATTTAGTTCTGAAGTAAGTACTTGTATCATAACTAAATTCTAAAATAACAATTTGTATATTTTTTACTTCATTGTGACATATAAAATAAACATTTGAAAAAGCTTTCAACGAAAGCGAAAACGTCAAAGATCGTTAATTTTCAATGTATTCACATTAACCATACCCAAGAAATAAAAATCAAGCTATTATTATATATATATATGTATATAATAATATATAATATATATAATAATATTGTAATGTTTTATTTGTATTTTATATTTAATTTTTGAATTTTATTACAATTTTTAATATTTTTATACTTGCCCTTTTTCCAGCTAGCTCAAATGAAAATCAGGAACAAGAAAACTCTGACTCTCTTTGAGTTCTGGCACTAGTAAATTATCTACTGAGTTTATTCACAGATATATGTGACTTGAATCAATTCCTATTTTTAAAATTTATTAAGATTGTTTATGAACTTTTTATAAATGGAATCTTCCGATATATTATTTAAATAAATGTATATTAATAAAATTTGTGACGCCTATCGACAAACCTTTCCTATTATTTTAAAATCACCCTGAAATAGGAAGCAGATGTCTCTGTCGATGTGTATGTTGAGTGTGGAGAGTTGCAAACAATTCAGTTTACAGCAAATGAATATCTATTGGCACAGATATAAAAAAATTTGTTGTTTATACTTAATAAAATGGAAATCAATTCAACAAAACAGTTTAATAATAATAATTGTGATTGCCTTTATATGATATTAACATGAATATCCAATTCAAATTTAACTAATACTACAAAAGAAACGAGACAATTACACATATACAGTTACTTAACCTATAATTGAATGAAGAAAATTTGAAATCTAAGGTGAGCTCTTGTTTAAGTTTTATCAAAGCCAATTATTAATTATTTATGAAATTTATTTTAGATGTACATCAGATATATTTAGAATGCATATGCTTTTATAAAATTTTTATTGGTACCAATGAATATGACTAACCTTTTTCGACATTAATTTCTCAAACTGGTTGGACGAAGATTTGCAAATTTGATGAATTGAAGATTGAGAATTTCTGATTCTCCTGGCACGCTGGACCAACTTCTTTATAGTTAACAGGTACGTTTTAACTTTTATATTATTTCTTGGTATTTTAGTAAACCTTTCTTGGTCTTTTTAGAACTTTCTAACTAATTCTTTAGTTTTAATATAAATTTTTACTTCTTTAAATCCAAATTTTTTTACTTCTTTCTTTCTAATCCCACTCTACTCTCCTGTTTTCTCAATCAACAACCCAGTTGCTATGTCCATATTTCCAAAGCCCTTGATTTTTTCTTCATAATTGCAAATTTCATAATTTCTGTTTATTGTCTATTATTATGTATAATATTTATACTTTCACTATTGTAATTCTTTCTACCCTGTATATCACTAGTATCTTTACTAATCTAACCCTTTAAAATTGTCCTTTTTAATAAAAATCCTTGAAAATATGAGTAACTCTTAAATATCTAATATACAATTTTCTACTATCAATAATTTTATTTGAATTCATGTAAACTCATAACAAATGTCCAATAAATTCTCTTTCCTAATTACATATTTTATATAAACTAATTCTAAATTTCATTTAATAAACGTTTTAAAATTTTAATATACTCCTCCAATCACAAAACATCATTCCTTATTTCCTTAACAACCATTTCTGATATTATTATTCTTTGATTCTGTCTGACCGTTCTGTCTTCCCAAAGCAGTAAATTATAATTAAGGTTAGAATTCTGCCAAAATATAATTTCTATTTATTATTAAATATTTGGTTCCTGGTCCTTACACTTCCTATCCAAGTTCCACTTCTATCCTTTCCAAGTCTGGTTATTGCATTTGGATCCCATTCCTTCTTGTTGCTTAACTCCGTATCGAATTTCTTTGAAAAGTTATACTTTTTCATCATACCATCTTGGGGCATGTCCCAAGTTTTCTGATTTCTAAGAAGTGAGGAGGAGGTTTTTTTATTGATTCCCTCTCTACCCAGTCTTAACCATTGTATTCCTTTCTCTCGAAGGTGTGTTATGACCTTCGAGAGGATTTTCTCCCCCATTTGGACTATTCCCAGGAAAATGAGTTTCAAGTAAGAGTCGCTCTCTTTCCTCCTCATGTTTGGTATATTTACTTCCTCAAAGCCATATCTGTGTTGACCCTACTTTTCGCCATATTTTTTTAAAATCTTGCAGCAGCTGGTGTTATATTTTTGAAGCTATTTCTTTTAGCTTTTCTAATACCCTTATTCTACTTGTTATTCACATGTAAATCGATGGTGAAAACGGCATCCATCCTACATGTGCCATGGATTAGCGGCCGACAAATCGAGGCTTATCATTCCGAATTGATAGATCTCTGTTGCACAATAACACAATAGATGAGGCTTTTACTTGATGAAGATCCATACTAATGATGAAATAAAACAATTTAATTTGTTCAAATCTTCATTTTCATTTTGAACTAACGTTCAAATTAAAATTAGTGACGCGTTTCGCTACACAGTAGCTTTTTCAAACTAGTGAAGATACAATGAAAAACTTTTAATTTATATAGTGCCTTAATACGGAATTCTAAGATATTGACAAAAGTATTATATATATATATATATATATATATATATATATATATATATATATATATATATTGATATGAATTTTAATTTAAATATTAGTGATATCATACATCACTCACCTTTTATGATGACTCTTCACCTCAGGTTGGGTTCATGGGCCTAATGCTCACTTAGTTTCTTTTTTTATTTTATTATTTAATATATTCTCAGGCCGGTCCTGTATCCTTGCCCTTGAATAATAGGAACTATCCAACTGTGAAGCAGTTTTGCCAACTTAATAGGAAGAAAACTCTTTATATTAGAAATTTATGAAATATTATTTGATTTATTTTTTAATGAGCGGCGTATTGATATAGAATTGATAAGTAAATACATAAGAAACAATTCAAAACACTTATCTAAATGATCTTTCGCTCAACGTTCACACTAAATGAAGTTCTTATATCTAATAAATATATAAAATTATGCAACCCTTTTTACATGTGACACTAAAAACCAAAGACAACATAGAACATCTGTTTCTAACAGATTTTATATACAAAATGGACGATATTGTAATCGTAACGAAGAGGAATAAATATTAAGTTCTGGATTTATTCACACGCACTTAAGTTTGATGATTTAACTTATAGTTTATGAAATACCTTTTATCTTGTATTACTTTTGTCCCTCGTAGAAGTGGCTTCGATATGGCTTCGGGGTCGGCTTGGAAGATTTTCAGTTCTGCTTACTTCTCGGAATTTTCACTCATGGTTTATTTGAGGAATTTAATATTTACAGAGATTATTTACCTCTGTTTTTAACAGGAACTTGTTAAGGAAGGTTAGTAACACAAATTCACTTAATAGTTTCACTTTTAACACAACGTAGTCTAATTTTAAATTAATTTTTTAACATGAAAAAGCTTATACTTCCCAATTCTGTATATTTTTTCGTAACTAACCGTTTCTAATCAATAGCAACGAATCAATTTTTTCATATATATATATGAAGTGGATAGTAATGTAAGACCTATACTGTTTTGTTTTGGGCTCTAGATGAATTTAATACTCAACAAAAGTCAACAATTAAATTGGCATAGCAATTGTTTTTAACGATCCAGAATGATTACCTCTAACAAAAAGAATTAAATTCATTGCGAAGGTAATTAAAATCGTTTTATGTCGCTTGATAACCCTCTTATCGATTTTATTTTATTGTCTTAAGAGCCGAAACCCATTGCAAGTAATAGTATTGTCTCGAAGTAAAAACTTTCCCAACAATTCATGACGTAGAAATATACATAAAAGAACTATATTTGCTTAATTGATAAAGCTGCCTTTAAAAGAGCAATTCAAGTTGATGCGAGAGAAATAAATAAAATCGAGTTTAATTGGCGATAATCGAAGAAAGATTATGAATTAAACGGTTCACCATTTTGTTCAAAGACCGTTTTCGAAGTAAATTTTTGAATGAAAAGAATAGTCGACGAACAACTAACTAATAGGATAAACCTTCTTAATCTGACTAGATCTGTGACAAAATCAAAGCTCTATTAATCGATACAAATCCGTTCTTTTTTTTTCGACCTTACCGAAATTGATTGTTCTAAATACTCTGTTGACGAGTAACGCCCGGATAAATAATATAATCCGAAGTAATCGAGGCTTCGGAGAAGGTTTGAAGGATAAAGGGAAATACTTGAGAGAAATCCCCCGGGAGCCCTCGACGGCGCAGCTAATGATAACGACTCAACGTGCAAATGAACGGCGAAATTGGACAGCTTTAACCAACGAAATACTCAACTTTCAACTCAAGAGTTATTCCCTCGTCTTTACGTCGCTCTTTGTCAGGAATCTATCTATAGATATTTGACGATCGGGCGTTGGAAATATTTTAGTTCTACCATAAGATGAGGTTAGTTCGTTGTTTGTATTAATAAAAAAAAAATCCTCCTTCTAGTCTAAATAAACTCCACGTGATCTCGAAATAATAAATAATGTCGTTACGTTCCATCTCGTAGTCCATATTGAATTGTTACATGAGCATTCCCATACATTTTCCAACCTTTTTTTTTGTCTGCCCTGCAAGATGAGATGTCCGGATATACATTTTTTTCCCATAGTGATTTATCGTTGTGAAAATTGATGGAAAAGTTGTTATTCAATATTTGTCTTCAAATAAATAAAACGAAAGGTCGAAAGTAGATTAATGAGCATTTTACTTCTAAGGTGAAGTTGATTTATTTCGGTGGTTTTTTGTTGGTAATATCAAAAGATTTATGAAAATTTGTGATAAAAGGGATTTCATAATTTTTAAAACAAGGACCTAGTGTAGGTTAGGTTAGAATTTATAGGTTATTATCTTTAGTATCAATGTCAATATATCGACCAAGCAGTTTGGTTATAAATTGTTATTCGATATAAGTAACAATTGCTAGATAAGCAGACACGCGCTATATTGAAAGATTGTATAGACTGGCAATGTTTTGTCAAGTACTTAAAAATTAAACATTTATCGAAGAAAGATGTGTTTTATTTAAAAACGTCAACCCTAATTAAAAGGAACCTAAACCGAATAATTTAACATTATTAGACTAGGAATAAATACTTTGGGGATAAAAAGGAAAAGTGCAACAACGAATAAACAGTCTACAGTACCTTCAGCAAAAGATAACCAGATCTTTTTGTTGAATATCTATTAAATAGTTACTTTAACCATGTATTGGAACGTACAATTTTCCATTTCCTCTGTTCGTTCCAACAATATACCGGTTATCTAATAATGCACATCAGAGTGTGAAGTGTTTATTTTAACAGCTTCCACTTCACTTCCCCGATACCGGATAGAATATCATCGTGTTGCGCTACTGAACGCCGATATTTATTGACGTATGTTTAAAATCCGACACAACTCATATTAATTCCATCTGATCGTATCGCGAGATTACAAAATATTATGAATTTGTTCGGTTCACGTGACCGGGACTCGAATGGCTTGATTTGTGTTGATCACAGCCCCGGAGGGAAAATTCGCGTGGAGATATACATATTATATACCTCTCTCGCACCCCACGATCATTTTATTACACTGAAAAAAGGATTCAAACACGTAACGTCAGTTATGTTTTTTAATCAGGGATATACACGGTGTAGTTTACTGACGAGATATTCGATAAACATCACGTGAGCCGTATTTTACAAAAAAAAAAAAACAAAAAAACAAAGCACCGATATGTGAAGTCATAAAATTTAGACAAAAAAGGTGCATTTTGATAATTTTTGACAATTATTGACAATTTTTTCAAAATTTTTTACAACTTTTGACTATGTTTTCAAATTTTAACAATTATTGACCATTTTTGACAATTATTGACCAATTTTGACAGTTTTGACAATTATTGATCATTTTGAGAATTTTGACCATTTTAGACCATTTTAGACCATTTTTCCAAATTTTAACAATTATTGACCATTTTTGACAGGTTCTGACAATTATTGACCATTTTGACAATTTTTCAAAAATTTTGACCATTTTTTCAAAATTTGACAATTTTTGACCATTTTAGACAATTTTTGACCATTTTGACAGTTTTTCAAAAATTTTGACCATTTTGACCATTTTTTTCAAATTTTAACAATTATTGACCATTTTTGACAGGTTCTGACAATTTTTGACCATTTTTCAGAAATTTTGACAATTATTGACCATTTTTTCAAATTTTAACAATTATTCACCATTTTTGACAATTATTGACCAATTTTGACAGTTTTGACAATTATTGATCATTTTTGACAATTTTTCAAAAATTTTTACCATTTTAGACCATTTTCCCAAATTTTAACAATTATTGACCATTTTTGACAATTATTGACCATTTTTAACAGTTTCTGACAATAATTGACTATTTTTGACAATTTTTCAAAAATTTTGATAATTTTCCCAAATTTTAACAATTATTGATCATTTTTGAGAATTTTGACCATTTTAGACCATTTTAGACCATTTTTCCAAATTTTAACGATTATTGACCATTTTTGACAGGTTCTGACAATTATTGACCATTTTTGACAGGTTCTGACAATTATTGACCATTTTTGACAATTTTTCAAAAATTTTGACCATTTTTTCAAAATTTTGACAATTTTTGACCATTTTAGACAATTTTTGACCATTTTGACAGTTTTTCAAAAATTTTGACCATTTTGACCATTTTTTTCAAATTTTAACAATTATTGACCATTTTTGACAGGTTCTGACAATTTTTGACCATTTTTCAGAAATTTTGACAATTATTGACCATTTTTTCAAATTTTAACAATTATTCACCATTTTTGACAATTATTGACCAATTTTGACAGTTTTGACAATTATTGATCATTTTTGACAATTTTTCAAAAATTTTTACCATTTTAGACCATTTTCCCAAATTTTAACAATTATTGACCATTTTTGACAATTATTGACCATTTTTGATAGTTTCTGACAATAATTGACTATTTTTGACAATTTTTCAAAAATTTTGATCATTTTCCCAAATTTTAACAATTATTGATCATTTTTGACAGGTTCTGACAATTTTTGACAACGATTGACAATTTTTTCAAAATTTTTGTTAACTTTTGACTATTTTTTCAAATTTTAATAATTATTGACCATTTTTGACAATTATTGACCATTTTTGACAATTATTGACCAATTTTGACAGTTTTGACAATTATTGATCATTTTTGAGAATTTTGACCATTTTAGACCATTTTTCCAAATTTTAACAATTATTGACCATTTTTGACAGTTTTGACAATTATTGATCATTTTTGACAATTTTTCAAAAATTTTTACCATTTTCCCAAATTTTAACAATTATTGACCATTTTTGACAGTTTCTGACAATTATTGACCATTTTTGACAATTTTTCAAAAATTTTGACCATTTTCCCAAATTTTAACAATTATTGATCATTTTTGACAGGTTCTGACAATTTTTGACCATTTTTGACAGTTTTGACACTTATTGATCATTTTTGAAAATTTTGACCATTTTAGACCATTTTTCCAAATTTTAACAATTATTGACCATTTTTGACAGGTTCTGACAATTATTGACCATTTTTGACAATTTTTCAAAAATTTTGACCATTTTTTCAAAATTTTGACAATTTTTGACAATTTTGACAATTTTTCAAAAATTTTAACAATTATTGACCATTTTTTCAAAATCTTTAGCCATTTTTTCAAATTTTAACAATTATTCACCATTTTTGACAATTATTGACCAATTTTGACAGTTTTGTCAATTATTGATAATTTTTGACAATTTTTCAAAATTTTTACCATTTTAGACCATTTTCCCAAATTTTAACAATTATTGACCATTTTTGACAATTTTTGCGCATTTTTGACAGGTTCTGACAATTATTGACCATTTATGACAATTTTTCCCAAATTTTGACAATTTTAAACAACTATTGACCATTTTTGACTATTTTTTATAATTATTGACTATTTTTTCAAATTTTTCACCATTTTTCAGAATTTTAACAATTATTGACCATTTTTGACAGTTTCTGACAATTATTGACCATTTTTGACCATTTTTCCAAATTTTAACAATTATTGACCATTTTTGACAGGTTCTGACAATTTTTGACCATTTTTCAAAAATTTTGACAATTATTGACCATTTTTCAAAATCTTTGGTAATTTTTTCAAATTTTAACAATTATTCACCATTTTTGACAATTATTGACCAATTTTGACAGTTTTGACAATTATTGATCATTTTTGACAATTTTTCAAAAATTTTTACCATTTTAGACCATTTTCCCAAATTTTAACAATTATTGACCGTTTTGACAATTATTGACTATTTTTGACAGTTTCTGACAATTATTGACCATTTTTGACAATTTTTCAAAAATTTCGACCATTTTCCCAAATTTTAACAATTATTGATCATTTTTGACAGGTTCTGACAATTTTTGACAATGATTGACAATTTTTTCAAAATTTTTGACAACTTTTGACTATTTTTTCAAATTTTAACAATTATTGACCATTTTTGACAATTATTGACCAATTTTGACAGTTTTGACAATTATTGATCATTTTGAGAATTTTTCAGAAATTTTGACCATTTTTCCAAAATTTTGACAATTTTTGACCATTTTGACAATTTTTCAATAATTTTGACAATTATTGACCATTTTTTCAAAATCTTTGGTCATTTTTTCAAATTTTAACAATTATTCACCATTTTTGACCAATTTTGACAGTTTTGACAATTATTGATCATTTTTGACAATTTTTCAAAAATTTTTACCATTTTCCCAAATTTTAACAATTATTGGCAATTTTTGACAATTTTTGAGCATTTTTGACAGGTTCTGATAATTATTGACCATTTATGACAATTTTTCAGAATTTTAACAATTATTGACCATTTTTGACAGTTTCTGACAATTATTGACCATTTTTGACAATTATTGACCATTTTTGACAATTATTGACCATTTCTGACAATTTTTCAAAAATGTTGACCATTTTTCCAAATTTTAACAATTATTGACCATTTTTGACAGGTTCTGACAATTTTTGACCATTTTCCCAAAATCTTTGGCCGTTTTTTCAAATTTTAACAATTATTCACCATTTTTGACAGGTTCTAACAATTATTGACCATTTATGACAATTTTTCAAAAATGTTGACCATTTTTGACAATTTTTGACCATTTTGACAATTTTTCAAAAATTTTGACAATACTTGACCATTTTTCCAAAATCTTTGGCCATTTTTTCAAATTTTAACAATTATTGATCATTTTTGACAATTTTTCAAAAATTTTTACCATTTTAGACCATTTTCCCAAATTTTAACACTTATTGACCATTTTTGACAATTTTTGAGCATTTTTGACAGGTTCTGACAATTATTGACCATTTATGACAATTTTTCAGAATTTTAACAATTATTGACCATTTTTGACAGTTTCTGACAATTATTGACCGTTTTTGACAATTATTGACCATTTTTGACAATTATTGACCATTTTTGACAATTATTGACCATTTTTGACAATTATTGACCATTTTTGACAATTTTTCAAATATGTTGACCATTTTTCCAAATTTTAACAATTATTGACCATTTTGAAAGGTTCTGACAATTTTTGACCATTTTTCCAAAATCTTTGGCCGTTTTTTCAAATTTTAACAATTATTCACCATTTTTGACAGGTTCTGACAATTATTGACCATTTTTGACAATTTTTCAAAAATTTTGACCATTTTTTCAAATTTTGACAATTTTTGACCATTTTTGACAATTTTTGACCATTTTGACAATTTTTCAAAAATTTTGACAATTATTGACCATTTTTCCAAAATCTTTGGCCATTTTTTCAAATTTTAACAATTATTCACCATTTTTGACCAATTTTGACAGTTTTGACAATTATTGATCATTTTTGACAATTTTTCAAAAATTTTTACCATTTTAGACCATTTTCCCAAATTTTAACAATTATTGACCATTTTTGACAATTTTTCAGCATTTTTGACAGGTTCTGACAATTATTGACCATTTATGACAATTTTTCAGAATTTTAACAATTATTGACCATTTTTGACAGTTTCTGACAATTATCGACCATTTTTGACAGGTTCTGACAATTTTTTACCATTTTTTCAAAATCTTTGGCCGTTTTTTCAAATTTTAACAATTATTCACCATTTTTGACAATTATTGACCAATTTGGACAGTTTTGACAATTATTGATCATTTTTGACAATTTTGCAAAAAATTTTACCATTTTAGACCATTTTCCCAAATTTTAACAATTATCGACCTTTCATGACAATTTTTGAGCATTTTTGACAGGCTCTGACAATTATTGACCATTTATGACAATTTTTCAAAAAATTTGACAATTTTAAACAACTATTGACCATTTTTGACTATTTTTTATAATTATTGACCATTTTTTAAAATTTTTCACCATTTTTCAGAATTTTAACAATCATTGCCCATTTTTGACAGTTTCTGACAATTATTGACCATTTTTGACAATTTTTCAAAAATTTTAACAATTTTTCAAAAATTTTAACAATTTTTCCAAATTTTAACAATTATTGACCATTTTTGACAAGTTCTGACAATAATTGACCATTTTTGACAATTTTTCAAAAATTTTGACCCTTTTTCAAAAATTTTGACAGTTTTTAACGATTATTGACCATTTTTGACAATTTTTGACAATTTATGACAATTTTTCAAAAATTTTGACAATAGATCTCTATGAAACTCGAGTAAATCCCATTTAGCATCGTGGGCTCCCCTACTACTAGCTTTTGCCCGCACTAGGACTTCAGCTAAGGCAGTCAATCTACTTTGCTGCCGAGTTGAACATATAATTTTTTCTCCACAATCTCGTTGCGTTGATCCGTCAGTCATTCATCCAGGACAAAGCATTTTATACAATATTCGAGCAGCCTAGGCTAACTCCCGAAGAATATAACAGCCAACAGGTGATTAACCTGTACAGTCTGGTACGGGAGACTAGAGTTACGGAGTGGGAGTTGTGACAGACAGGAGAAACCCAAGAGACGGATCAGCATCCGAGCAAGGACTGACAAGTGTCAAGTTATAATTATTTAAATAAGATTCGACTCTATAATGGATGGTATCGATTCAGTTAGTCTTTCCTCTAGAAGACTTATTGTTTCAAGGTCTAATTTCCTCAAAAGTGTACATTTTGAAATGTATATTCACGAAAAAAGTTACCATATTTCGTCTTTTTATAAAACTAATATTTTTAGTCAGTATTTGGTGATATTAAAAAAAAAGGAAAAAAAAGTTTGCGAACAACTTCAGTCTAGAGGAAATTTTCCTAATTCAGCAAGTTATATTGAAAGTCATTGAAAGTACGAAACGAGGAAAGTTTTTTCTCTCTCATATTTATTGCTCATGAACTTTTTTAAACAACTCATAAATTGAGAAAAACAAACAAAATTCATGGACACACGCAAAGAGCAATATGCGATATTTTCGCTTCGCCTCCTTAAAGAAATTGGAGAACAGTTCCATTTTATTTCGGGAAATACATTCCAAAATATCTGAATTGTTCGATATATATAAGATAGTTGGGATAAAAACTTTTGTTCTATCTGAAAACGATTTTAGGAATATTGTTGCGTAAAAAGTTACATTTTTAGGTTAGTTTTCATAGCCAATCAAAAATATCGAGACCAATTCACTTCAAGAAATTGTCTGAAAAAAGCAATAAAGTCACAAATAAATAATAAAATTCAGACAAAATAACAGATGACTGGAAAACCATCAGACTTCAGGGTAGAAGGGTTAAGACATAAATAGGTCCTGCTCAGGAAACTTTGTATTTTTGTAGAATCCTGGAGGAAGGATAGAAAAATCAAAATACTCTTACTATTGCCTCTTAGCTCTGTTAAAACAGCTTCTATGTATGTAATATACTACAAAAAGGCTCTCCTCTAAAGTAAGTTATTTCTGGATTCTGGAACAAAGTCTATTGCTAGAGAGGATGTCATAGGAGCGCCTAACTTACTCCGACCCACTTTTGAACTAGTAAAATTCTGCCAACAGAGACTCTCCTCAAAAGGAAGATTTAGCGGATTATCTCTGGTCTCTAGAACGAACACTAATGCTAGAGAGAATTCCACAGGAGCGCTTAACTCTCTCCGAACCGCTTTTGAACTAGTAACATACTGCCAAAAGAGGCTCTCCTCACAACAAAGATTTAGTGGATTATCTCTGGTATCTGGAACAAACTCTAATGCTAGAGAGGATGCCACAGGAGCGCTTAATTCTCTCCAAACCGCTTTTGAACTAGTAACATACTGCCAAAAGAGGCTCTCCTCAAAACAAAGATTTAGCGGATTATCTCTGGAACAAACTCTGATGCTAGAGAGGAAGCCACAGGAGCGCTTAACTTTCTGCGAACCGCTTTTGAACTAGTAACATACTGCCAAAAGATGCTCTCCTCAAAACAAAGATTTAGCGGATTATCTCTGGTCTCTGGAACAAACTCTAATGCTAGAGAGGATGCCACAGGAGCGCTTAATTCTCTCCAAACCGCTTTTGAACTAGTAACATACTGCCAAAAGAGGCTCTCCTCAAAAGGAAGATTTAGCGGATTATCTCTGGTCTCTGGAACGAACACTAATGCTAGAGAGAATTCCACAGGAGCGCTTAACTCTCTCCGAACCGCTTTTGAACTAGTAACATACTGCCAAAAGAGGCTCTCCTCACAACAAAGATTTAGTGGATTATCTCTGGTATCTGGAACAAACTCTAATGCTAGAGAGGATGCCACAGGAGCGCTTAATTCTCTCCAAACCGCTTTTGAACTAGTAACATACTGCCAAAAGAGGCTCTCCTCAAAACAAAGATTTAGCGGATTATCTCTGGAACAAACTCTGATGCTAGAGAGGAAGCCACAGGAGCGCTTAACTTTCTGCGAACCGCTTTTGAACTAGTAACATACTGCCAAAAGATGCTCTCCTCAAAACAAAGATTTAGCGGATTATCTCTGGTCTCTGGAACAAACTCTAATGCTAGAGAGGATGCCACAGGAGCGCTTAATTCTCTCCAAACCGCTTTTGAACTAGTAACATACTGCCAAAAGAGGCTCTCCTCAAAAGAAAGATTTAGCGGATTATCTCTGGAACAAACTCTAATGCCAGAGAGGAAGCCACAGGAGCGCTTAACTCTCTGCGAACAGCTTTTGAAGTAGTAACATACTGCCAAAAGAGGCTCTCGTCAAAAGAAAGATTTAGCGTCAAAAGAAAGATTTAGCGTCAAAAGAAAGATTTAGCGGATTATCTCTGGAACAAACTCTAATGCTAGAGAGGATGCCACAGGAGCGCTTAATTCTCTCCAAACCGCTTTTGAACTAGTAACATTCTGCCAAAAGAGGCTCTCGTCAAAAGAAAGATTTAGCGTCAAAAGAAAGATTTAGCGTCAAAAGAAAGATTTAGCGGATTATCTCTGGAACAAACTCTAATGCTAGAGAGGATGCCACAGGAGCGCTTAATTCTCTCCAAACCGCTTTTGAACTAGTAACATTCTGCCAAAAGAGGCTCTCGTCAAAAGAAAGATTTAGCGTCAAAAGAAAGATTTAGCGTCAAAAGAAAGATTTAGCGGATTATCTCTGGAACAAACTCTAATTCTAGAGAGGAAGCTACAGGAGCGCTTAACCCTCTGCGAACCGCTTTTAAACTAGCACCATACTGCCAAAAGATGCTCTCCTCAAAACAAAGATTAAGCGGATTATCTCTGGTCTCTGGAACAAACTCTAATGCTAGAGAGGATGCCATAGGAGCGCTTAATTCTCTCCAAACCGCTTTTGAACTAGTAACATTCTGCCAAAAGAGGCTCTCGTCAAAAGAAAGATTTAGCGTCAAGAGAAAGATTTAGCGGATTATCTCTGGAACAAACTCTAAATCTAGAGAGGAAGCTACAGGAGCGCTTAACCCTCTGCGAACCGCTTTTAAACTAGCACCATACTGCCAAAAGATGCTCTCCTCAAAACAAAGATTAAGCGGATTATCTCTGGTCTCTGGAACAAACTCTAATGCTAGAGAGGATGCCACAGGAGCGCTTAATTCTCTCCAAACCGCTTTTGAACTAGTAACATTCTGCCAAAAGAGGCTCTCGTCAAAAGAATGATTTAGCGCCAAAAGAAAGATTTAGCGGATTATCTCTGGAACAAACTCTAATTTTAGAGAGGAAGCTACAGGAGCGTTTAACCCTCTGCGAACCGCTTTTAAACTAGCACCATACTGCTAAAAGATGCTCTCCTCAAATCAAAGATTAAGCGGATTATCTCTGGTCTCTGGAACAAACTCTAATGCTAGAGAGGATGCCACAGGAGCGCATAGTTCTCCTCATACCGATTTAAGCTAGTAACATACTGCCAAAAGAAGTTCTCTTCAAGAGGAAGATCTAGCAAATTATTTATATATTCTGGAACAAGCTCTAATGCTAGAGAGGATGCCACAGGAGCGCTTAACTCTCTCCAATTGGTTTCATCGAACCAGAACTTAACATTGTACAGAAAATGAACTTGGACGGGAAGAAAAGTTGTAGATTCACCAGGGTTTATCTTTAGAGATTGTAATCAAGCAATTGTTTGTATGCAATAGAAATGTCCTATGATGCCCAAAAGGTATTCTTATAGATTACTGACATATGAAAAATCTTAGATTGTTGGAAGATCCGAGTTGTCGTCTCTGGGCTAAGAATCTGGTTTTATTTGTTGGAATATGATTTGGTGTGAGTCATAAATATGCTCACGAGCTACAGTGGGGATTAAATAAGTTCAAATTTAACATAAGCTAAGTATAATTTGATCTGAAGTCAAGAGGTTTGATTCGAGTATTCCAATGTTTAGATATACCTAAAGATAAATTACTTTTATTGTTCTGAATATTAGCTGAAATTACGAGAAAAGTTATTCGGAAACCGATATATATATAACACGTATCACGTAATCGAACACACAAACAACATCGATTTAAAAGTAAAACAAGCCATTACGAGCATAAAAGAAAATAGGGAATTTTATGTTTTGAGGTCAGCTATATTAGGGTTATTTACCCGTTCTCTTCACGCACGGCGTTTAATGTAATAAATTATAGCAATACATTAATATTCGTAAGAAATCGGGCGGAAAATTACATAGTGCAACGTAGTGCATAAGAATGCGGTGATTTGCAATTTAAAATACACTATCAATGTTGAAGTTTCCAACAATGAAAAGAGGTGCTGGAATAAAACATACGTTTCTATTTTGAATCTGATCAAAGTCTTCGTTCATCGGAACTACATACAGAGTCATATTTTATTCATGAGTTCGGTTTATTATTTCATTCAATTTTAGTTTTATTTAAAAAAAAAGGATTGAAGAGGAAGAGTAAGAAAATGCCTCAGAAAAATCTACAGTACAAGCCACTCAAATGCGAACACACGGACTATGATTTTAGTAAGTTTGTATCGACCCCCAATCATTCTACTAAATTCTCGAATAAATTCCGCTGGAGCTTGCGACGCAGCTTGTAAGCACAACGTAGTGAACTCCTCCTTCAATTTTGATGTTTACAATCTTATGCCCTATAACATGATAAAAGTAAATCAAAAGAGTTATTTATGAAACAAGTGCAATAAACACTTTTTGCATACAATATTTTTTCTACGTGCAAGCAGAAACCAAAAAATGTCTTATTTGGGTTGCTCTAAATGGACTAAAAATGGCGTCGATTTGAATGTTTATGTTTGTCATGATTACAAAACGCTAAGTAAAATGACAGATGAGTGCAATAAGATTTTTATTGCACTAGAGCAATAAAGAACTAGTTTTTCCACTAAATAGTTGAATACTTTGAAATTTTGTTCATTTAAGCGGCAAGTATAATGGAAATGACAAAATCAAGGTGATAATGTGAGGAAATATATATGAAATGTTTCTAAAAAAACTAGTGTTTTCAAATTTGGCAAATTGAAAATGGCGGCCGCGCAAACTGACTTTATTAATCATTTTATTCAATCACTGTTCATTTTATGAACAATAACAGTTGCGATTTGTTACAAAAGTTGTAGTTTAATAGACCATAAGAGCAAAATTATTTTTCTTACGGTTTTTCAAGATTTTTAGTTGAAAAATTAATTTCAACTTCCGCTTATAAATCAGGAACTTCCTTATAGTATTCTTTCAGTGCCTAGCGAACGTTGACTGTCGTTTTCTCGGCTTCTAGTGATCCTATTGAAAAATAGTTTTTTCAAAATATGTGGTTTTAGAAGGCCCATCCTATTATAATTCGCAAAGGAAATTGCAAATAATTTTTCAACCATAAAACTTGAAAAAACGTACAAGGTAAATTATGCTCTCAAAGCTCTTGGACGGAGGATATCTATCCTGTACTGATGAGTTGCAAATACGCCGAAACCGGTCTACAAGTGATGTTGTCCCTTTCAATTACAAACCAGAATGGTTGGTTATATCTTGCAGATTACCAACCCCGTTTAGCTTAGAAGTGTAATTGAATGTTTGTCGGGGCATATAGCCCGAGAAGTAGTTGTTCCTTCTTAGTTGAACAGTCATTGTTTTTTGAAAAATATTTTTCAAAAACTTTGTGAGGCGTTATAATAAATAATTGTAGACACCCTGTAGATCATTGTACTAATTTCAATAGTTAGCTGACTTAACAATTAAATTAAAATATATTTAGATTATTTAATAAACATAGACACGAGTATTATCGGTACGTGACTTTATTCAAAACTATAATAAATTACTTATAGATGGTCTTCCGAAAATATAGGTTGAATATAATTAGACTTTGTGCTTAAACATCAACTCGATGTTTATGATAAAATATATATTCATACTGACATTGCATTCTTATTACTAATGAAGGTATTTGTAAAAGTGTGGTTTTACAAGAAGAGTTTTAAAAATAAATAGTAAAAGTACAAAAGGACTTTTAATCCACCATATAATATTAATTCTATTATCTTCGATGTATTGATAATACTCTTTACAAAAATATGACAATTTTACAGAAAACTGTGATTAAGTAAATTAAAAACATCAACTTTTTCATATATATTTCTTTATATTATCACCTTGACTTTGTCATTTTGATTATACGATACGATATCAAGGTAATTGACACCAATCTCGAGAGTTCTACGCTGTGCTTGAAAGCTGCATCGCAAGCTCCAGTGAAATTTATTCGAGAATTTGAGAGAATAATTGGGGGTCGTTATGTCTTCGATTATAGTGTATTTTTATCATATTGATAGCTGAAAAGCTCATTATGAATTCAAAAACGTGTCTGAAATACTTCAGGGTGATTCAGAGAATTGAACAGAATTGTAAGCGCTTCTTCATGTAAATAAGTGTTCAGTTAGCAATTTTCGCTAGATTTTTCCTGTATAGTGAACCCATGTAGCGAAGACAATAGAGCCCTAAAATAATTAACATTCAAGTATTTTTAGAAGTGATAAATTTACCGTGACAGTGCAGTGTAGTTGGGTAAGAATAAGATCCTATTAGGTATTTTATTATAGATGTATTTTATTATAATATTTATTTCATTTATAAAAGTAGCACAGATATTTAATTAATAACTTTCGACGTATTATTTATTCGCTTTTGAAGAATAGAGATACAATTGATTTATTTTATCCTGCCTAAATTCCAATGTCCGCCTATGGTTTATTGCGGTTTTAGGGTCGCTCACCTGAAATCATGCTATCAATATGATAAAAATATATTATAGATTCCATCTCGTAAAAATTTGATGTTTGTGTCCTAACTTCCCAGGACTATTATACTCATGACCGATCTGCAGCAAATTGGACCAGCAAAAAAGTATACCAAAGGCAAGCAATTTTCCTTAATCAATATCATCAAATATCGTATCGTTTAAGTAATAAAATATCATCTAGGTTTGTGTCTCTTCAATAAATTCGACGAGATGTGATGATTTAATTCGTTAGGAAAACTAACCGAATCAGCCTTGGCTTATTCATAAACAAATTAGTTTGTGGCTAACCTAATAGTCTCCAACAACAATCTGAATAATCTTTGGGATAACAACCGCCTGGCACGGGTTCTTGCTTAACCTAACATTAATTTGTTTGTATTTATGATGATGGAGAAAAGGTTTTCATGAGTGGTTTTACTAAGTTGGAAAATTACTGTTATTTCTTATTTTCCAACTCTAAGGTAGAGTAATTAGGCAACGGTGTCGTTTAAAACAGGCTTCGACTCTTGGAAGAAGAAGTAACTAGATTCGAATATATTTTCGCATGTTTGTTTATTTTTTGGATTGTCACTTCCAATCTTTTAGCTCTGTATCTCTAGAAAATAAAAAGTTACAATATATAAATTGTACGACAAATTTCGGTATATATTTAAGGTACAGATCCAGTATAGTGCGATCGCGAGATTTGAAATTATAATTGTTCGTTTCCCAGTACAACTGAATCAACTTTCGTACATAAACAAGCAAGAAGCGGAACTGCCAATTCATTTCACTCCAAGTAAAAATATTGAGAACAACACCTAACTCCCACAATTCAACGGTTAGAACGTTGTAATGACCACCGATCGATTCAAGGAAAAATTTTACAATGGTATCTAAATATTGGATGGATATTTCCAAGCATTAGAAGGAGAAACGATGAAAGTTTGAAATAGCGAAATTTTTCCATACCCAAAAAAAATTTTTTTAGAGACGAGAATTCGACTGGTCGATTTTGTTTTTTGATAAAATATTTTCTTCACCTTCAAATAGTGTTTTGAAATTTTGGAAAAATTACATTTTCGTGTTAAAAAGTCTTGTGAATGCCACCAAACCAGGAATATTAAACTGAAGGACACTCAGAAGACCAATTTAGTTGGAAAAAAAATTCACAGTATTATAAGGGTTTAGGAACCATTAAGCGAATGGAAGAGGAAATGACGGGACTGAGGATTGCCATGCAAAACATGGCAAAATCAATGGAGGATATGCAAGAGGAGAAAAGAAGACGAAGCCGATCAGAAAGTGTCCGTGGAAAGACACAGAGAACAGAATCGCTCCAAAAAGAAGAGGAAAAAATTTAGGATATGGATAAAGAAGATCCAGAGAGAGCAGAAGAAGGAAGCCGCCGCCCGAAAGAAAGCCGACGTAAAAATGATGGACCTAGCCATCATGGAAAACAAAAAGAGGACACACCGACCACCACCCGTCATCCTCAGGAGTATCCACCACTGGAGCTCCGTGAGGAAAGACATACTCAGGATGGGGATAGAGACAAGGTACATCACTATCCGAGAAAGACTCGGAGTACAAATCCCTTGTCAAAAACCCGAGGACTACAGGAACCTACCGAGGTACCTGAGAGAAGAGAGGAAGGAAGTGGATTGGTATACGTATATGCCACGTGAAGAAAGAAACGCGAGGATTGTCATCCGAGGATTGACAAACTGCTAAGACACCGAAGAAATAAAAGAAGAAATCGAGAAAGAAGGAGTCAAGATAGGAAAAGTCAGCCATCTCCACTCCAGATTTGGTGAGAGGAAACCACTACGCATCTTCATGGTAGAACTAAAAGTAGAAGAGAAGGGAAAAATACAACACATACAAAACGTGAGGATCAGATGGGAAGAACAAAGAAGAGGAAATGGGCCGACGCAGTGTTACAACTGCCAAGGATACCACCACGGACAGACATCAGCACTAAATGCGGAGGACCACACAGATCGAACCATTGCCCAATACCGAAGAACAAGTCAGCCAACTGCGCAAACTGCCAAGGAGAACACCCGGCGAACTACAGAGGATGCCCACAGGCCCCAAACAACATGAAGACAAGGAAAACATCCCCAAAAACAACGAAACCAGGAGTCAGTCAGATCTTCCTTAGCTCAAATCAAGGATTCCCATGAGTCAAAGTGCAACTACAATTTTTTAATAGATAGTTTTGAACTTAATTTGTAACAAAATCATGTGTAGAAATTATATAGAATTTTCCATAATTCTTAATTAGCTTAATTTCAATTTGAATAAAAACGAATTCTTTATTCTATACAGGGTGTCCCACGACGTTTTGACAGTCCAATATCTCGAAAACTGTTCAGATGAGGAAATTTGGCAGCTTCAAACAGTTGACACTGATGCTGATATTTATTATGAAATGACTTTACGTCACGTGACCCCAACATATATGGGACAACCGGTATATTATTACATCTTTCATAAAAAAATTCATTCATACCAAATTTGTCATGTTTGAAGTAACCCCCATTATGATAAATGTGGTACCATTAAAATTGTTTATTAAAAGATAAATCCCCAAATGTAATAATATACCAGATGTCCCATTGAAAAATTGTTTATAACTGCCAAATTCCATATTTGTTATGTGAAGAGTTTTCGAGATATTGGACTGTCAAAACGTCGTTGGATATTTCAGTGACTGCTAGCGAGATAGGTAACTCCCAAAATATTTCAATCATAATTTCTTAGCAAATTTCACTACAACTTTGTGACTCACTCTGTATATATCCAACAAACGTCAAATACACTGATAAATTAAAAATAATTGAAACCTCTGCATCTTTCAAAGAGGAGATTGAAATAAAACGATTTTATTTCAATTTCTTATATCTAACTAAACTAACATAAACAACTGAAACTTTTTAAAAATAACGTACACCAAAAGGTGCTAAGTGTCGTTCTATTAAATAATATTCATCAATCAACACACTTTAATACTTGATTCAAATTCAGGGAGGTTCAAGTAATTCAAAATATTTTTTTTTAAATTATTTTTTAAATACGAAATATTAAACCACCTTATATAACAAATGATTTCCATGCTGGCGCGTGCGTGTATTATTTTATTTATCTTCGTAGTTAGTATCATTTATTTCCTTTATAGTAGTCTTAGTAGAAATCTTCTTCCCTCCCTTACCGAATTCTTTGGGATAATAAATAAAATTATTATAAAAAAGCAAATTATTCAAAATGTGTCTTACATAAAACTGATTTTTTTTATCCACTCCACTTCTTGAATCACATCATAGTTTTTTTTCTATTAATATCTTTCACTGCTAAGTGATTTTTACCTTTATCATTTTTGTTTTCTAAAGAGTTTCTAGTAATTTATATTATTTTTGAAGCTTGCTTCTTATTGAGAAGGCTAGTAAACTCGTGAAACGTGTAACCGTTACAAAAAAGGTCCGTCACGCAACAGTGTTGCCATATATCTGAAAAGGCTAGTGAACTCGTGAAACGTGTGATGTTACGAAAAAGCGTTCGTCACGCGATAACTCATTCATGCGACTGTGCGCAATCTCTCTTGCCGCACTGAGCTCGCACATCCATAGGTGTGAAAAATTGTCAAAAATGGTCAAAATTTTAGAAAAATGGTTAATAATGGCCAAATATGTTAAAAATTTGGAAAAATTACCAAAAATTGTCAAAAACTGTCAAAATTTTGAAAAAATGGTTAATAATTGCCAAATATTTTCAAAACTTGTCAAAAACTGTTAAAAGTGGTCAATAATTGCCAAAAATTTTGAAAAATGGTTAAAATTTTTGAAAAATTGTCAAAAATGGTCAATAATTGTCAAAGACGGTCAATAATTGTCAAAACCAATCAAAATTCGTCAAAAATTGTCAAAAATGGTCAAAAATGACTAAATATTGAAAAATGGTCAAAAATTGTCAAAATTTTGAAAAAATGGTCAATAATTGCCAAATATGTTAAAATTTTTGAAAAATTGTCAAAAATTTTCAATAATTGTCAAAGACGGTCAATAATTGTCAACATTCGTCAAAAACTATCAGAAATGATCAATAATTGTTAAAATTTTTGGAAAATTGTCAAAATTTTTTAAATATGGTCAAAGATTGTCAAGAATTTGGAAAAATCGTCAGAAATTGTCAAAAACTGTCAAAATTTTGAAAAAATGGTTAATAATTGCCAAATATGTTAACATTTTTGAAAAATTGTCAAAAATTTTCAATAATTGTCAAAGACGGCAAATAATTGTCAAAATTCGTCAAAAACTATTAGAAATGATAAATAATTGTTAAAATTTTTGGAAAATTGTCAAAATTTTTTAAATATGGTCAAAGATTGTCAAGAATTTGGAAAAATCGTCAGAAATTGTCAAAAACTGTCAAAATTAAAAAAAAATGGTTAATAATTGCCAAATATTTTCGAAACTTGACAAAAATTTGAAAAAATGGTCAAATTTTTCGAAAAATTGTCAAAAATGGACAAAAATTGTCAAAATTGGGAAAAAATGGTCAAAAATTGTTAAAATTTTGGAAAAATGGTCAATAATTATAAAAAACTGTCAAAAATGGTCAATAATTATTAAAAATTGTCAAAATTGTTGAAAAACTGTCAAAGATGGTCAATAATTATTAAAAATTGTCAACATTTTGAAAAAATGGTCAATAATTGCCAAATGTGTTAAAATTTTTGAAAAATTTTCAAAAATGGTCAATAATTGTTAAGGATGGTCAATAACTGTCAAAATTCGTCAAAAACTGTCAAAAATGGTAATAATTGTTAACATTTTTGAAAAATTGTCAAAAATTTTTAAATATGGTCAAAAATTGTCAAGAATTTGGAAAAATCGTCGAAAATTGTCAAAAACTGTCAAAATTTTGAAAAAATGGTTAATAATTGCCAAATATTTTCAAAAATTGTCAAAAATTTGGAAAAATGGTCAAATTTTTCGAAAAATTGTCAAAAATGGTCAACAATTGTCAAAATTTTGAAAAAATGGTCAAAAATTGTTAAAATTTTGGAAAAATGGTCAATAATTATAAAAAACTGTCAAAAATGGTCAATAATTATTAAAAATTGTCAAAATTTTTGAAAAATTGTCAAAAATGGTCAATAATCGTCAGAACCTGCCAAAAATGCTGAAAAATTGTCAAAAATGGTCAATAATTGTCAGAACCTGTCAAAAATGCTCAAAAATTGTTAATAATTGTTAAAATTTGGAAAAATGGTCTAAAATGTTCAAATTTTTTGAAAAATTGCGAAAAATAATTAATAATTGTCAAGATTGGTCAATAATTGTCAAAAATGGTCAATAATTGTTAAAATTTGAAAAAATTGTCAATAATTGCCAAATATGTTAAAATTTTTGAAAAATTGTCAAAAATGGTCAATAATTGTCAAAGACGGTCAATAATTGTCAAAATTCGTCAAAAACTGTAAAAAATGGTCAAAAATTATCAAAATTTTCGAAAAATGGTGAAAAATTCACGAAAAATGGTCATTCTATTGTGCATAAGAAGCAAGCTTCTGTCGGCGGTCCCACGACCGTTCACCTTTTTTTTTAATTTAAGCTCCATTCCTCTTCACTCCCCTTGTTTTACAAATAATTATGTATATTTATTTCAGTATATACCGAAGCACATTTGTATAGAATTGAATAGAATCCCATCAGTAGTTAGTTTTTTTTTAGCGAAATTTTCTACCCCTTAGATATGACGATTATTTATATCTTTATATAATGATTTATTGATGAATGCATGGAAGTCAAAACTGTATATATTTTTAAAGTCCATTGATCTTGTTGACTTTTCACAGTACATACAATTTATTCACAATACAATATCATCCATCTAATAACTAATACAGATTCTCATAAAATTTAAAAAAAGTAACATTTCTTTATAATTTATTTTGAAAAAAATTTCTGTATGTTCCTTGTGGTATATTCAATATTGTTGGGGTTATTTTTGACACTTACAATCAATAGTATTTTTGAGTTTAAAGGTACGTTTATAGACAATTCCAATTTAAATTGAAATTGGAATTACTTGGCAGATGATTCTCATTTACACCTCAAATATTGTACTCATTGCTCCCCATGGCCTTAATGTATCACATTATCAATAAATGGACTCACATTTGAAATTTGAACATAACTTCAAAATTTTTCAATTATCTAATTTTTGCTCGACTCCTCCAGGTTGCTTGGAAAAATTTGAATTGGACGTGACGTTGAAGATAATTTTCAATGTAAATGGTAGTAAATTATTTCATTTCACAAGCTCTAGAATTTGATTTCTTTTTCAAATTCGAATAGACCATTTCAGAATCTTTGACAGATCATATATTTATTTATTTAAATTTTACAAATAATACATGGCGCAGTCAGTAAACTGTCTCTGGGATTGTTGATGTTTTGTTTGATGTTTTCCTCTAAGGCACTAAATAACCTTCGATAAAATGTCCTGTTCTCGGCACGCCAAGTTGTAAGTTGCGATTCACTGAGGGGTCGCCGTTTTAAAGCATTACGAAACATCAGAATATGAGATGGGTTCTCCAGAACAATTTGGCCGACCTGTTAGTGATGTCATTTTGGAATGGTCTATTGAATGTAAATATACCTTTTGGCAGCAAAAAATAATTGTCAAATTTTTAAGGTCCATTCACAGTAGATGATATTTTGGGAAGGGCCGACCTTATACTGGGTTTCCTTTCAGTCTTCTTTTCTTGGTATGCGGGATGATCATTTTAAATGGTACCAGCATTGCTATTTTGGAAAACGTAGAAGTTACGAGATAGGTTAAATAAGAGTAAAGTTGCCTTTTTAGGAGATCGAGGATACCAAAACATGTCTTAGATGTGTGTTATTTTCAGAGTTATACGAGGGAAACAAAAAATGTAAATTTTTCATTATTGGCTGTATTTGAGAAAAAGAAGTTGATGATTTTCTTGAAGACACGAAACGTTGTAGAAACAAGGAAGCTACTTACTAAGCTAGCCAATGTCAAACCAAATAAAATTGGTCCCATAAATCCCCTTAATCTCGTAATTTTTACGGTTTCCAAGATTGTAATGTGCAGTGGTGGAAAGAAAAGATATGTCTAGATGCAAAATTTTACGCTCAATTCGATGGTAAACAAAAATATTGAAAAAAAAGTGAACTTCATGTTGTCACACCCAGTATATCTCGAAATGTTTATCGGCGCAAATACAACAACTTTTATTTAGAACATTATTTTGTATTTTTTATTCACTTCCACACACTAATGGGCCACCCTGTATAAATAAACTACCAGAAGATACCGAGCTGTGTCCAAGTGGGTCAAATCGGGTTTAGGATGTTTGGCATTCGGGTCTGGAAGATATTTCACCAAATAAACCAATCGAAGCCGTTAATATGAATTTTCTGTTGTTGAATATTGTTGGGGTTTAAAATACTATACATTATCGACTAAATTCTGTATCAGTTTCGCTAAACGAGATGTTACCATTCCGATTATATTCTCAATAAAACCCCTAATCTTTTCCCTTTTTCTTGGCATCAAAGTTAATGCGCGAAATCATCTCTCTGTTAACTCGGCAGCTTTTTTAAGACAATTTAAGTTTAAAATTACTTTATTATTGAGACAATGTTTTCAACATTATCGTCGGTTTTCAATTCGAATAATGATGAATTTTCGATGCGCATCGTAAAATTTTCAACAATAAAGGAAATATGACAAAAAAAAACTGTCCGGCAAAATGGATCGTGTGTTATTTAACAACCGACCGCGCTCCATCAAACAAGATACAAACAAAAGAGACTTGTTTACTTGAATTAAAATGTAAATTTTGAAAATTGAATGAAACGAACCAGTGCGGATGATCTCTGTCCCCGCAGACAACGCCAAACGGAATTATTCATCAGGTATCCCGACGCCCATTCGGATACAAACACACAGATACTAAACATAGCTGCTATATGGAATGATAGCTAAAACAATCACTGATAAGGCTGATTCTGTTGTTCCATACATTTACAGAGTCGAATTTAATCTAATTCGAGAAATAAAAGACGAAATTGAACTTTTGAAATACACAGCAAGTAAAAAAGTATTTCAAGACTTATCGATTGTATAGATTATTAGTGACAACAAAGTAAGTAAAGTTATTAATACCATAATCACGATGGTTTACAGTATACCTGAACGTGTGGAGGTAATTTTAATATTTGGATCCCAGAACGAAAGTTATTTGCAGACAGCTAACGTGTTTAATGAAAGACATCCTAAAAAACATGTAAGTCACGTGTATATCCGTGATTTAGTCGCAAAATTTAGAGAGACGGGTTCAGTGGCAAATAGAAGAAGAGTACTCGATGAAGCAACTCAAATTGAAGTCCTTGGACAATTTGGAATAGATCCTACTTTCTTTATCAACTCGTCACGTATCTGCAATAACAGGACTATCACATGAGTCGGTACGGAAAGTTTTGAAGCTTCATAAATTTCACCCCTATAAAATGCAATGTCTTCAAGAATTGTCCGATAACGATCCAGACCGAAGAATTCAGTTTTGTGAAATTATGACTGAAATCATTAAGAATGAACCTAGACATTTAAAAAATATTTGTTTTAGTGATGAGTGCACATTTTATCTAAATGGTAATGTAAATAAACAAAACTTTCGTTATTGGAATAATCTGTTTAGAGAAAACCACACCCAGTATCCTGAGAAACTAAATGTTTGGGCAGGGATATTAGGATATTTTGTGATTGGTCCCTTGTTTATACCGGGAAAGTTAAACGGTGAAATGTACCTCGATATGCTGGAGAACACTATTATTGAGCCCTTAATTGTTCATGAAGGACGGCGATGGCAATCCAGCTCTATAAGAAAATTTGTCGCACTTTCAGCAAGACGGAGCACCTCCCCATTACGCTGTAGCAGTTGACAATAATTATCCAAATAGATGGATTGGAAGGAGAGGTCCCATTGAGTGGCCACTTAGGTCATCAGACTTACCGCCACCTGATTATTTTCTGTGGGGTCACCTTAAGTCGGTTGTTTATAAAACTAACCAACCTCAATCGACGATTTACGACGAATAATTAGTGAAGCATATCGTGATATTACTAAAGCAACATTTGCCAACGCTCGTATGGAGTTTGAAAATATTTTGTACTATTGTTCACAAAACAATGGAAACCATTTTGAACATTTAATAAATTAATTAACATTTTTGTAGTTCGACTTTTAACACTTTTTCATTTTGATGTCAAATGATTTTTTCTGCTTTATTGTTACACCCTGTATAATTATGACTTAGACCGTTGGAAAGCATTTTCTACGGGCTCTCTAATGACGTATCACAAGTAGGGGGTTCCCATTTAAATTTTTGTAGGTGGGGTTTTGTAGAAGGGGTTAACTTAACCAAAAACTGGTCCGAAATCCACATGTGCAACTCAAAACTTTTATAAAACTAACCTTTTCATTGTTTATTATTATTATTAAGACACAAGAGAATCTTTAAAGCCAAATAGCATCACATTTCTCCAAAATAAACACTTATACCAACACGTTCTTTTTTGTCCCTTTGTGCCCTTACGAAAAGCACTCTGCAATTCTTGTAGTTGATGTTCTATTGTGTTATTTAGTCTTCTTTCAAAAATCCTTTCATAAACTTTTAACATTGTACTTACTATCTTATGCCTCTATAGTTTGAACAGTTTCTATTATCTCCTTTCTTATATAGAGGTAATAATATTTCCATTTCCCATTTACTTATTCGGTATTCTTCTTTCAGTAAAAGAGTTAATTTTTCTATTCATTTTCTTACTAGGTTTTTTAGCATTTCCGATGTAATTCCATCGTAACCTGCAGCTTTTCCTCGTTTTAGTAAGTTTATTGCTGCTTCAACTTCTAGGTTAATTATTTCTTCAATTTCATTTATTTCATATTGAATGTCTTCATCATATATTTCCTCCGGATGCTGGGTCGTTATTTCTGGGTTCAGAAACTCCTCAAAATATTCTTTCCATCTTTTCATAATATTTTTTTCTTCAGCTACTATTATTCCATCTTTTGTTCTTATATGTTTAACGCTATATTGTTTTCCTTTTCTGAGTGTTTTTAGAACTCTATAAAACAATTTTTGATTTACTAAACTGTCTTCTTCCAATTTTTCTCCGAATTCTGTCCAAGATTTTTCTTTTGCTCGTTTTACCATATCTTTTTCTTTTGGCGTTGTCTTTTATATTTTTCATAATTTGCTGTAGTTTTATTTCCTATATAGTTTTTCCAATTTTTGTTTTTTAATTTTTACCTCATTTTTAATTTCTTGGCTCCATTACTTTGTTTTTTATTTTTTTGTTACTCTTACTGTTCCGCATGTTTCTTTTGCAGCATTAATTATTGTATCCTCGAATGCTTTCCATAGATCATCAATATTATTGTTGTTTATGTCTTTAAAAATAATATCCATCTCGGTTTCAACTGCCTCTTTATATAATTTTGCAGTCTTACTTTCGTTTAGTTTATATGATCTAATTTTATCTATCGTACTATATTTTTTATTTTCCATTTCATTTTCTGAATTAATTACTAATTTCGAGACTACCAAATAATGGTCAGAATAAATTTCTGCTCCTCTTTTTACTCTTGTGTCTTTTATCTCCTAACGGAATTTTTTATTTATTATTATGTAACGGTAAAAGTTGTACCTCACAGGGCACCAGCTCGAAGGGCTCCGGCTAGAGACTCCTCTCAAGGGTGATTCGACCCCAAGTTTATGTCACACAGGGATAACAGAAGGGTTGTAAAAATTGAGGGCGCCACTACCTTTTTAACGATGAAAACTACAAAAAACTAAGGCGGAAAAGGTAGAAACGCCTTGTAGAATTTAAATAAAAGTTAATAATTAAAAAAAAAAGCCACTAAAAATTACCCCGGGCGATATCTCCCTCAACTTCTATAGTTGAGGATTTTAATAAAAAAAAAGAATTAAAAACAAATTTACAATTTATTCTGCCACAGGAAATGAACAACGGAATTTACTAAAGGAATTTGTACTTTTATAGGTACTTAGCTTAGATGAAGTGGTTTCCTGGAGAAGAAGTCAGGTCTTGATCCGAACTGATGAGTTCTGTTCTAGGGCGGTAGTTTGAGCTAGGGCTGTATCCTTGGCTATATTCTTGGGGTTATATTCTCCGGTTTATATTCTTGGGTTCTATCCTAGCCTAGGTTTATATTCTTGGCTTATATTCTCGCCTAGGGTTATATTCTTGGCTTATATTCTCGCCTAGGGGCTGTGCTTACCTAGAAGTACAAGTGGATCAGGGATATGTAGGAACTTGAATGTTATGGCACATTATGTTGGCCAGCTTTTCAGGTTAAAGAAAAGGAAGGCAGTTATTTGAAAGTCAAAAAATTGATTTAATTTACTGAAAGCTTTCCAACATTATATGTCCCATGTTAAAACAGTAAAAATAGCAATTATCGGCTAAAAAAAAATATACTAATGATCCGAAAGAAACTAATAATAGCAATAAGTTATTTATTTAGTTATATGAAAAAATATCGTGCTTAGGAAATATATGAAACCGGCACTGGCGTTGCGAAAGAATATTTTATAGGTTACCGGTAATTCATAAAAATGTTATTTTATAATTAAGAGTTATTTCGCAACTGAAAAAGCTCGAAAATGTTTGTATAAAAGTAAAACAGTGAATTATAAAAAAATATTTGACTTAAAACTACCATATTAGTACAAAAGAACAGTTTATGACCACGTGTTGAATTTAATTTCGTCTATCTCTGTAAAAAAATAAAGAGTGCATACGAAAATTATATCAGACAGTACTTTAGAAGAAGCTTATTAATTATGAATTATGATTTTGAACTTACCACAGCAAAATTCATAAGATAGGTACTTGATATATGAAAGATAGCGAAAGATGTGTCGCCTTCGGTGGTTGTTAACAAAAAGGGGTGTTTAACGTGGCGGTGTGCAAAAAAATATGGAAGCGTCCGTTGGCAGGCGTCAATTGTCTTACGTTCGGGGTAGAAGAGTTTGGGGTCACAGAACTATAATTGGATGTGGCTAGTGACGACGAGCGCTAATTAAAAGGATTTATTCTGTAAAATCGAAACAGGTCGATAGACATGTTACAATTACATATATTATTATGGATTTTTCGCCTCTACTCTCTACCTCTCTAGTGTATTTGTGGATATCTTTATGTTCAAAAAAGGTGTTTGTGATTATTAGATTGTTTGTTATTAACCTTTTTCCGTTGTTATTTCTAGTGACTCCTCCATGCGTTTCTATTGTTTCTTCGGTTTCATCATCTTTCTTCCTTACTCTACTATTTAGATCTCCTATTATTACTATTCTCCCCCCAGTATAAACTATTTCTTTAGCCATCTAGTCCCAGAATTCATCTTTATTCTTCATTTGGCGCATATACTACTAATAATGTTGTGTTTACTCTCTCTTCCATTTCTATTTCAATTTTTAATATTCTTTCATTGACAGCTGTCCATTGTCTAATATATTTTATATTCTAGTTATGTACAATACAACTTATTCCTTCTCCGGCTCTATCTTTCTGTTCCTCTCCGCTATATAACATAATGTGTCCATTGTCCAATTCTACTTCACCCTTTCCTTTCTTTTTTGTTTCAGTTACACCTATGATATCCAAATCATTCTTTTCAAACTCCTCAATTAATCCTTTTCCTTTTCCTGTTATGCTTCTAGCATTCCAAGTTGCTATTTTCCATAATTTTCCTTTGGTAATTCGCCTCTTCTTGTTTTATCTAATTCCTTAAAATTTTGTCTCATATCCGTTTTCATAACCTGGTTTCTTTCTCCTGCCTTGTCATTATTACTTATAATTATGTCTGCTAGTTTTTTAATGCCGTATCTTTAATTTTTCTCAGTTCCCCCTCTTCGTTATCCCACCTCCATTCTTCGGCCCCCATATATAATTTTCTACACCCTATTTTAATTTGTTTTCAATTTTCCCTTCACATACATATTCACCGTATATAATTTCACGCTCACATACACATATATGTATGTTTATAATAAAACAGAGTGATATTTACAACGTGGTCAACGCTGCCAACAAAGAAGAAGCAAAAATTTCCCAGCGTTGCCGGACTGCTCTTTTTGGCAGTGTTTTTAATTTATTTGAATACTGTCTTTTTATTTTATACAATGTATATAAATGAAAGAATATAATTTTTTATTTCCACAGATTTGATACAAAACTCGTGTTGTAAAATTAAAAATATTTGAATAAATACTCAAAATATAGTTATCAGTTAAACATTCACTCTTATAATTTTGCGCCAAAAAAAAGTATAACTTCAAAAAGACTTGGGGTAATTCTCAGACCATAAAATCCAATACATATTGTCGGAACAAACCTATTAGAAACTGCTTTTGTCGGACTAATTCAGCATTTCACAACAGCTTTGTTGTCATTTTCTTCGAAGTATTCGTTTGGTATTTCTTATAATCACCAAGACGTAGTCACAGACCGCATCAGCAACTTTGTAATGTTCGATACGTCTGCCAACAAATTAGAATACTAATTAAATAAAGTAACAAAAGTTTACTTGGCCTAAAATAATTTTAAGTAAACATAAAAACAGAAATGAACCAAAAAAAAAACCGAGAATGATTGATTCGGTGAAAAGGCACCTGTTACGGCATTTTGTTTAGAGGAATTGCTTTCTTGATAATTATTTGTTGATTGATTAGACTTGAAGTGATTGATTAGATCCGATTCGGAGTTTCGTTTTCGAGATTTCAGCGAATTTGTTTGTTTCAATATTTATTTTCGATTCCGGTGAAATTAATCAACTGAAAATTGAAATGAAATAATTCTTATTTGTAAGAATCATTCCGGTATTCGATTGAGTGACTAGCGAAAAATAAAAGAGGAATAAGAGATAGAATCTTCTAACTTATGTTGGTTCTTTTGAGTACATCCGGTTACAAATATTTTATGAAAAAAGAGTTGTTCTAGACCTGGTCGCATTAAATTATTCCAAGGTGTTGCCAGATCGACAAAAATAAAGACATTTTGAGGATAAATAAAATTTAAAATTACAAACGAGAAAGTCAGCAGTAAATTAATAGCTGGCTGCATGAATAAAGTTGAAGGGGTTCGAGGGGTTGACTGGCCCTGAGGCTTTTCCGATGTGTAGTCAGAAATCTACAAGGATGCATAAACTGAAATACAATACAATGGACTCAGGCGATTAACTGACGGACGAAGGGAAAATAAAGAAAGATAACACCGATGATATGTTCAGAGGATCGAAGAGAACATTTAGATCTCCGAGCAATGGAGAAGAGCCGAAGGATACTATGAAAGATCAAATAGTCGAGATGATGAATATGATGAGAAACCTGACAGGAGATATAAAGGAAATCAAGAGAGATCAGCATACAAACAACGACGAGACAAAAATGATGAAGGAAGAAATAAGAAACCTAAGAGACGAACAAAGAGCATGGAGGGAGGAGGTTTTCTGTAGCATCAGAACGAGAAAACCATGAACTAAATCAGCACACTAAAACAAGAAATTAAAAAGTTAAATGAAAAGGTAGAAAAAAAAAGTGAGCGGTCGCTGCACCGCCGACAGAAGCTTGCATGCACAATGAAATGAGCATTTTTGACCATTTTTGACCATTTTTCGTAAATTTTTGACTATTTTTCAAAAATTTTGACAATTATTGACCATTTTTTCAAAAATTTTGACAATTTTTGACTATTTTTTCAAATTTTAACAATTTTTGACCAATTTTGACCAATTTTGACAGTTTTGACAATTATTGACCATTTTTGACAATTTTTAACAATTTTTAACAATTCTTGACCATTTTTGACAGTTTTTTATAATTTTCGACAATTTTTCAAAAATTTTGACAAATTTTAACAATTATTGACCATTTTTGACAAATTCAGAGCATTTTCGAGACAGGATCTGACTATTATTGACCATTTTTGACAATTTTTCAAATATTTTGACAATTTTTAACAATTATTGACCATTTTTGACAGTTTTTTATAATTATTGACCATTTTTGACAATTTTTCAAAAATTCTGACAATTTTTCCAAATTTGATCAATTATTGACCAGTTTTGACAGTTTTGACAATTATTGATCATTTTTGACAATTTTTGAGCATTTTTGACAGGTTCTGACAATTATTGACCATTTTTGACAATTTTTCGTGAATTTTTAACCATTTTTCAAAAAATTTGAGAATTATTGACCATTTTTTCAAAATTTTTGACAATTTTTGACTATTTTTTCAAATTTTAACAATTATTGACAAATTTTGACAGTTTTGACAATTATTGACCATTTTTAACAATTATTGACCATTTTGACAAATTTAGAGCATTTTTGAGACAGGTTCTGACAATTATTGACCATTTTTGACAATTTTTCAAAAATTTTGACAATTTTCAACAATCATTGACCATTTTTGACAATTTTTGATAATTATTGACCATTTTTTTTAAATTTTTGACAATTTTTGATAATTATTGACCATTTTTTAAAAATTTTTGACAATTTTTGATAATTTTTCGAAAATTTTGACCATTTTTCAACAAATCTTGACCATTTTTTCAAAAATTTTGACATTTTTTGACCTTTTCTTAAAATTTTTGACATTTTTTGACCATTTTTGACAATTTTTGAGCATTTTTGACAGGTTCTGACAATTATTGACCATTTTTGACAATTCTAGAGCATTTTTGACAGGTTCTGACAATTATTGACCATTTTTGACAATTTTTAACAATTATTGACCATTTTTTCAAAATTTTGACAATTTTTGACCATTTTTTCAAAAAATTTGACATTTTTTGACAATTTTTTCAAATTTTATCAATTATTGACCAGTTTTGACAGTTTTGACAATTAATAATCATTTTTGACAATTTTTGAGGTTCTGACAATTATTGACCATTTTTGACAATTTTTCAAAAATTTTGACGATTTTTAACAATTCTTGACCATTTTTGACATTTTTTTATAATTATTGACCATTTTTCCAAAATTTTGACAATTTTTGACCATTTTTGACAATTTTTCGAAAATTTTGACCATTTTTAGACAATTCTTGACCATTTTTGACAAATTTTAACAATTATTGACCATTTTTTCAAAATTTGGACATTTTTTGACCATTTTTCCAAATTTTAACAATTATTGAACATTTTTGACAATTTTTGAGCATTTTTGACAGGTTCTGACAATTATTGACCATTTTTAACAATTATTGACCATTTTTGACAGTTTTTTTTATAATTATTGACCAATTTTTCAAAATTTTGACAATTTTTGACCATTTTTGACAATTTTTCGAAAATTTTGACCATTATTAGACAATTCTGACCATTTTTTCAAAAATTTTGACATTTTTTGACCATTTTTTCAAAAATTTTGACATTTTTTGAGCATTTTTGACAGGTTCTGACAATTATTGACCATTTTTGATAATTTTTAACAATTATTGACCATTTTTTCATAATTTTGACAATTTTTGACCATTTTTTCAAACATTTTAACAATTATTGACCATTTTTTCAAATTTTAACAATTATTGACCTTTTTTTTGACAATTTTTGAGTATTTTTGACAGGCTCTGAAAATTATTGACCATTTTTCAAAAAATTTTAACAATTATCGACCATTTTTGACAGTTTTTTTATAATTATTGACCATTTTTTCAAAATTTTGAAAATTTTTGACCATTTCTTCAAAATTTTTGACTATTTTTTCAAATTTTAAAAATTATTGGCCATTTTTGACAATTATCGACCAATTTTGACAGTTTTGACAATTATTGATCTTTTTTGACAATTTTTCAAAAATTTTAACATATTTGGCAATTAGAGAGAGACGCGCGATACTCTCTCTCTGTCTCTCTTCCGACCGTTTGGGAATCCCTCGTACCGGCGTGTGTGTGTGTGTGTGTGTGTGTGTGTGTGTGTGTGTGTGTGTGTGTGAGAGAGAGAGAGAGAGAGAGAGGCGTGCCGCTGTGTAGCATACGAAAGAGAGAAGAAGAAGGCGGCTGAGGAAGAGAGGGGAGAGAGTTAGCGTAGCGGGCGACCGAGAAAGAGACGAAGAATGAGTCATCGCGTGACGAACGCTTTTTCGTCACGCGTCACACGTTTTACGAGTTCACTAGCCTTCCCAAAAGTCCTATACCGTGCAATAAGAAGCAGGCTTCAAAATGGAGCGCGAGAAAAGAAGAAAACATATAGTACTGCAGGGAATACGAGTAGACACAAGTAATCCCAAAGCTTTAAAAGAAAAAATGGAGAATTTTATTGAAAATAATTTGGAGGTATCAATAAAAGCAGAAGCAGCATTGAAATTGGGGGAAAACACTCATCTGGTGGAACTAAATAGTAAAGCGGATAAAAGCCTGATTATGAACAAGAAAAGGAAATTTTGAAACGCGGATGAGAAAGTATATATAAACGACGATATGACAAAAGAGAAAAGAATAATTCAAGCGATAATTAGGAAAACTGCCAAAGAGGAAGCTGCAAAAGGAAAAACTACCAAAATGGGGTTCCAGAATATAATAACGGACGGAGAAATATGGAACTGGAACAGCCAAACTCAAGGGCTGGAAAAGTACGACAAGAGCAGAAGCAGAATAACTCAAATGACATCAAGAAACAATAAAAAATAACATATCACAGGAAAGAGAAGAGACGACAAATGCGAAGAAAAAGGTTATAAGAATACTCAAAATAGCAGTCTGGAACATAAAAAGTTTAAATGGGAAAGAAAACGAGTTAACAAAAGAATTAGAAAAGCTAGACTTGGATATTCTAGCGATAACGGAAACAAAAAGAAAGGGGAAACATACGGAGGAATTAAAAAATGGGCATCTCATGATATTAAGAGAAGTAAAGGAGGAAGATAGAGCTAAAGGAGGTGTAGGATAGCAGATGTACTAAATATGTGAATAAATGGGAGTACATATTCACAGAATATTGTACGTAGAATTAAAAATGGAAAAAGAAGAAAAAATAAATATTTTAATATTATATGGACCAAATGAAGACGAAGTAGCGAACAAAAAGGATGTATTCTGGAGAGAAGTAACACAAGTAGTTGAAGACTTAAGGGGAAAAAGACTGATCTCAATGGAAGAGTCGGGGTAAAGGATGTAAAATCGAGAGATGTTATAGGAAAATTCGGCAAAAATGTGAGAAATAACAGCGGCAACAGGATGATTGATTTCTGTATTCAGAATAGCATGCTAGTTTTTTTTCGAACCCAAAAATATCCATAAGTTTCCTAGAAAGGTAAAAAGCAGAAATGTAAAATCGATTATAGACTATGCGGTGATTGATAGGAGATACGGAAGAGAAATAATGGATGTTAGGACTAAAAGGGGACCAGAAATAGGCAGCGACCACTACCTTGTAGAAATGAAAGCGAAGATGCTAGTCCAAAACAACACAAACAACAACAGAGGAAAATTCCCAGTGTGATGCCTTTTGGCCCAATATAATAATATAATAATACATATTTAAAATAAGAATTAAATTCCCTTGATCTTATTTCAACAAAACGTTCGAAAATTTCATTATCATATAAATATAAATTAGGAAGGTTATTGTCAAGTTCAAGCGTGAAGCAACGCTAAACAATTATATGTTTATTTGGTTTACTCGAACTTGACTGGGTTATATAAATATACATTTAGTATTTATCATAGAAGAAGTCGATGTAGAATACTGGAAGAAAGACTATTCTATATAGGTGAATAGTCAGCTAGTAGTAATCAGTAACCATTACGCATAAGTATGTTACACGGCTAGGTACTTATGCATAGCATTTGTTTAGTAAGTAGTTTAATGTATTTAGTAAATAAACAAACATATCCCAGTGCCAGGAGTAGTTGTTTCATTCTCTTGAAATGATCCTCCACGTGACCTGCAACACCACCTATTCAGAGGCCCTTCCACACCTATAATCTAACCAAGTATCCATCGACGACGCATATATTACACCAGCATCCAAAGGTAAAACGCAGGAAGCGATAAAAACATATAGGCTAGTCAATAAAGAAGTAGCAAGTAAATACAGAGAAGAAGTAAACAAAATACTCCATGAAACAGAAAACGACCGGAGAAATAATATAGAACAGGTTTGGATTTGGTACAAAAACGCACTAATTCAAGCTGCAAAGCATATATGTGGAGTGACAAAAATCTGCAGGAATAGACACACGAAACGGACTTCATGGTGGACAGAAGAGGTTAGAAAAGAAGTTGGAGAGAAAAAATTAAAATGGAAGCAATATTTAAAGAAATGTACACAAGGCTCATATAATATCTACAAGGAACAAAGGATAAAAAGTGAAAGATATAATAACGGAGGCGAAGAGGCAATCATGGGAGCAATTTGGAACAAAAATGGAAGATGACTATCCCACAAACCAAAAGTTGTTTTACAGAGTCTTAGAAAACGCAAGAACGGGAGGCAAACAGACTAGTATTAAGCAAATAATGGATAAAGAAAGCAATATCCTGACGGAAGAAAATGAAATAATAGAAAGATGGATGCAGTGTTTCCATGAATTGTTAAACCTGCAGATTCAAAATAGAGAAGAATTAGAAAAGCAAGAAGAAGGAGAAATATCAAATAGGGAAGTCCTGGAAGTCAAAAAAGGGGTTAAAAAAAAGGCAAATCAGCAAGATGGAGTTGTGCCACAAGACTGGAAGACCGGTATAATAGTTTCTATACAAAAAAAGGGCGACAAAAAAGATTGTTCTAACTATAGAGGTATTCGACTGTTAAGAATTCCCTCTATAGCCTACGAACAGATATTAGAAAAGAAACTTACAGTGCAAACCGAAAAATTTTTAGAACAATCACAAAGTGGATTTAGGAAAGGGCATCAACCATATTTTTACGATTAAACAAGTGACCCAGAAAGCAATGGAAAGAAATTTGGAAATATACCAGGGATTCGTTGATTTAAAAAAGGCTTTTGACAGAGTACCAAGAAATATGATTAAAGAAGCATTAAATAAAAGAAACGTAGATAAACAATTAGTGAATGCAATAATGAGCCTACATGACGACAATACAATATATTATGTAAGAACAGACAGCATGGTGTCAAAGGAATTTAAAGTTAATAGTGGTCTAAGGAGTATTAAGCCCATTGTTATTCAACTTAATATTGGATGATGTGATGGAAGACACAAGAGAACATACTAAAAAATTGTATATTGGACACAGTCATCTACAGCCGTTTATCTACGTGAATGCGCTTTTGCAGATGACCTTGCAATATTCGCAAAAAACGAACAGGATCTACAAAGGAACTTGGACAATTGGAATGCGAAGCTGGAAAATAAAAACCTAAAAATAAACGGAGAGAAGACAAAAGTAATGGTGGCAGGAAGAGAAAATACCCAAATAAATGTAAATCTTAACGGAAAACATCTACAACAAGTAGAAAATGTTAAATACCTAGGAGTAAACATCAATAATAATGGAAACCATGACATAGAAATAAATACAAGAATAGAAAATGCATCAAAGGTATACCATTGTCTTAAAAAACTCGTTCATTGGGAAGAGAGAAAACTTTGTTAAAACTAAAATGACTGCATATAGAACTATATTTCTCCCTGTATTAACTTTTGAATGCGAAAGCTGGGTACTGACGGAGAGGATGAAAAGCAAATTACAGAGTATGGAGATGAAATACTTACGGAAGGTCGCATGCATTTCAAGGAGAGACAGAATACGAAATTCAACAGTGACAGAAAACCTTAGCACTACCAGTAATCCAGATAAATCAAGATCGACAATTAAAAGGGTTTTAGACACTTAACTGGATTGAGCAATAGTATGTTAATCACTCACTTGTACGTTACATATTGATAATTAATGCTACGATTAACTATCCTGGGTCCGTCCAATAACAACACCTGGTACAACTTTTACCACTAAACTTTGATTTCAGAACTTATATTTACATTAACTCGTACTAAACTAACTCTAACTGAATATACGCTTATATAATGATAAATCCGCCTCCTAGAAGTTTCCCGTATAACCGTGGCAATGCCGCTCACCGGACGTTCGAAAAGCGGAGAATCACCCGCTAGCGTCTTCTCTTTTCTAGAAACGTCCCGTCGCGGTCGCTTCGTTCTAGCCTGACCTGCCACCGCTCAGCTCTGTCGAGCTACGTTGCCAGCTTGTGTACAGTTCCGTAGATTATATTGAATTTACGAAAAGAATCCTTAAAATTAAATCTTTATTTTAAATTATTATACACCAAACTTTACAAAGTTGTGCGTGCCATTTTAAACTGCCATGCGTGCCAACTGCTGGAACTAACATTGACAAAAAAATTCAACAATTCGACTGTTAGTAAAAGAAGTATGACAACACTTTGTGGCAATAAATGGAAGGACCTTTTTGTATTTAATCTCCCACATTTAACATTAGTTTTTGATGGTTTGAATGGCAATAACTAAAACAGTTATCTACACGTGACTAAACACTTTGCAACGACATCAAAAACCATCAATAATAAAAGTATTCCAATTAGTTTGATGTATGTTCAATGAGTTTTAATGGGACAAATAAATTCCATAAAATCCCCATACAGGAACGAACTTCCAATAATTTTTATCTAACTATGCCATAAATATCGTTTCAAGCAATATTTCAATAGCTTGAGTAAACTCGAGTCCAAAATTTGTTACGGTCTCGACAAAGGCATATACAAGGTGATTGTGAAATACTACCGGCTTTTCCTACTTATACGTATGTAAGCGTTTCCTGCACGTGTGAATGAACCAAAAAATAGGAAAATGTAACAAAAAAAAATAGAGTCCAGTCATGGGACTACCGACAGAAGTAAAAACACCAATAAATGAATCCCTTTTAAACATCGTAAATGGAATTTTTTATAAAAAAAGTACACATATATACACAGTATACTTATAGCTTATACAAAACGTGACGATAATTTATGCAACACTATATACGCTTCATTGTTAATTGTGTTGCATAACCAAAAGTATTGTGTGTTGCATAAAAGCGTGACGATGACGAATAATCCATCCTAAAGAACTTTCCACTTCAAAAACTTTGACATTCACTGACGTTTAATTGAAAAAATTACGTAAAACATCAAAGTACTCAAGTGACAGATGGTGGAAAACTTCAAAAACCGTGGGGTTGAGAATTTTCCGCCCTTGAGCTGCTAAACAATACTTTTCGCCCTATTTTTGGTGTTCATATTGTTAGATCTTGTTAAAAATATTCAAATTTGGCGCTCCTACAATCATTCAACCGCTCACACATGCGCATCAATGGTGGATGGCGCGAGGGGGGAAATGACCTCTCCGTGTTTAAGCTAGGCAGTCGCTGTTTGACAAGGGTTGCGAATACATCTAGAAAGAATAAATCTAACAATATGATTGGTTTTCCGGTAAGGTAGGCGAAAAAGGGTTTTTCAGCCTCTGCTAGTTTATCTACTATTTCATTCCCTTCCACTCTAGTGTGTTTCCAGGACGATGTGTTTCTCGCTTGGTGAATCAAGTTTTTCTGTCCATTCCCATGTCACTTTAGCTGTAATTATACAAGAATCCATGGCTGCTCGACCATCTGACATAATAATACTCCTTCTTCTTGGAAATTTTTTTCCAAACCTCCAGTTAAAAGATGAAGAGCAAGAAATTTTTTGCGATACACCCTATATTTGAGCATAATTATATTATTTAATGCATGTGTTGATTATTAGCAAACATTCGTTTTTGTGTATTCAATCAATGAACATATTAATATTTACTCATGAAATTTCCGCGTTTTAACCTAACCAAATAAATTAATATCGAATAGCGTTTGCATCGATTTTTGTTGTTGTTGTTGATGGAACTACAATTTAGAGGAGGACACACAACGAAATATGGGAATTAACAAAAATCTGGAGGTCAGTCCATCACTGCAGATATGGAATTTATATGCATGTGACAAAGAATTAATCAGACAAAAATGGATAATGGTTGATAATCACGTAAAAGCTATTTGTAACTATTGCAAAGTTGCAAAACTGAATATCAATTTAAATGATAATCAGTCGGTGATTTCGTATGGAATATTCAAAAGTTTGATCAATATTACAAGTGCACCAACGTCTATCGATACGACATTCAATGCGGACTGTTATGTTTAAACAATTTGTAATGCTAAGTGCCGTAAATAGAATTTTTTTAAAATGTTTAATAAGTGGGTAGGAGGAAAAATCATATGTATTACACAGGATTAAAGTGCCTTTTCCTTCCTTGAATGATTATCGCCTTCCGCTTCGCGTCGGACAGTAAACTAAATCCTGCGGGAGGAAAATTGGCACTTTGCAAATAGCTATTACTTAAAAAACTAGTTCTTGAGAAATGGCAAATAATAAAAAAATATAAAACTTATACTGAAGAATAGTTATCGTTAATGGGATACAAGGAGGTCAATGTTTTTATTATTTTAATAAAACCAATAACATTGTGATAAACATGAAGATGAAAGTAGTACATTTCAGAGCAAAAGTTGAATATGTGCACCTCCAGCTAAAATATGGATAGCCGAAGACGTTCTAAAAGGCCAGGAGTATTTTGGATTGGGGATTTGCGGTTAAGAATTGATCCCATGTACGGTTTGCCTCTCGTAAAAGGCTACTAAAAGATCGGACCCAAGCCAAGGTGGAAGGTATCGTGCCGATAGCTGAGTGGCTGCAGCTGCTCAAACAATCCCCTGGGGGCAGCAGGTGGCACCCCCTTGTATCCACACCTTACTGCGACATGCGGGGCTCTGACCCGGTGGACCAGCTTCTTGTGGGATTCTTATGGATCAGAGGAAAAAAACTAAATATTTTAAGGTCGGAGGCGAACTCGCCCAATCCAGATCAAAAGGCAAAACTGCCTGGTGCTAAGGCTTCTCAGCAAGCACCAAAACCGAAAAATATGGTTCTTGTATCTTCCCTAGAGAATGTAGAACTACTTACGGATGAGGAAGTAAAATCCGCTCATCTAGGGGAAGCTTCTAGAACGAAGCTTAAAACAAAATTAGAAAGTGGTCTCGACTACATAGCTGCTAAGAGGCTAGTCATAAGGGAAAACTTTCTTAAAAACCAAAAACCGCAAAAGGTTTCAAAGCACGGGAATAGGAAGAGAGGCTAAAAAAACACGAGAGGCTGGAAAAAGCACAAATAAGGCTGTCACAAGCACTTCCACCAAACGTCTCCGCTCTAGTAGCAGCACTCCGCCACAGCATAACCAGCTGAGGAAGAAACCAAGGCAAGAGGGTGTTTCCTTCAAATATGCTCTAGCCTCAGTAAAGGTTGCGGTGGTAGACGATGGGTTTCCCATGAGTAAATTGAGTCCTGAAAGGCTAACCATAGTCCAGGACGCAATCTCCGAGTCCCTTGATGAAATCCCCCCTGAGGGACTACAAGTGCGTTTTGCAAAATGCACGCACAAACCAGGCTATCTGGTTATGATGTGTGCAGATAGCACTGGTGCAGACTGGCTGAGAGATGCCATCCCAACCATAAAACCCTGGGAAGGGGCAACCCTCAGGGTATTGGAAGGGGAGGACCTTCCAGAGTCAATGTACTGCACCACCTGCATCCCCAATGACAGAGAACAAAGGCCAGAAACTGAAAAAATCCTGCAAAGGCTCAAGGTCGCAAATCACAGACTCAACACCAATCTATGGACGGTGTTGGGAAAAACTCCATCGGAAAAAGCGAGTCGATGGACAGCAAGTCCCTGAATGAGCTCAAAAAGATAGATATGTCTCCCTACTACAACCTAGGGAGAATAAAATTCAGGGTCAAGGGGAGACATAGCCCAAAACAGGACAACAGCTCTGAGAAGAGTGTAGCTTCCACTCCGGAGATCGCAGAGGTCCAAGAGGAAGAAGCAGACCATCCTCAAGGAGAGAGCCCTCTCAAAAGGCACGTAGCACAGGAGAGCGGCACACCCATGGATACGGGAGAAGCCTCAGAGAAGGCAAAAGAGTCGTTCAGTTCACAGAACTGAACACAGGGATCAGGGTTCTGCAGGTGAACCTCCATCATGCTAAGGCGGCCAGCGCTATTGTATGTGGGAGGTTCGACAAGGAGGGATTAGATTTGGCTCTCCTGCAGGAACCCTAGCTACACGGAGGCAGGAATACAGGCCTTCATATCAATCAAGGTAAGGTACTATATAAGAAGGCAGGAAAAGACCTCGAGCATGTATATTATATAGCATTAGAGTTAACTGTGTACTAATTCCGATGCTTTGCACCGCTGATATTGTTACAGCTATCTTGACCACGCCAACGGAGGAAGGAGCAAAGAGCAAAGAGATAGCCATGACAACTTTTGTAGACATTGAGGGTGCTTTCAATAATGCATCTACACTGTCAATTACCAAAGCTCTAGAAAAAAAAGAGGTGCCACTCCTCCTTTGTCGGTGGATAAACTCCAGTTTGAAAAAAAGGGTACTCATATCATCCATTGGTGAGGGAGAACATTCCAAACATTTTTGTGACTAACATTTACTTGTGGAACAGTTTTTCTGGTACTCGTTCCAGGATATCTTCTAGGTTTCCAATAATATTTCTTGATTTTGCAAAAGATCCAGTTTGTTTTTAACGAAGATGCAATTTACAATTTACTATACGTTCCAGAACATGATGAGCGGTTATTTATAATGCAGGGCATACATACGTAAGGCCTCTTAGGCGTTACCATCGGCTTATTCTGGTAGTTTCTAGTTTAAATTTCTAATAATTACTTGTCGCATTCCCCTCGTAACACGAACAGGAATCGGAGGAATCGCTTTAGATTTGTGTCATGCGCATAAACACTGTAACTGATTCTATTCAATAAGTGTATCTCGAAAAGGAGTATTATTGAGTTGCTTTGGATTATTAATTTTAATAAAATGAGCTTCCTTTTTAATTTATAACTACTAATATCAACAATCTCAACTAACTATCAAATAAGAAATACGCAATTGGTAAATAAATGTTTTTACGATGTGAAATATTTATAGGTTACTTCTTTTTAGGAACAACGTGTGAAAGAATATTCACTCCTCTGCTGTGTGGGATATAAAATAACATCAAATTTGCATACTAATGTCATATACACTATTGTAGGAACTTTCTCTGGAACAAATTTAGTCTGGTTTCCTTCAAATACCTGGGATAATAAATGGATGTTATATCTTACAAGGTTAGTACTTCTTAACTTTTCCACTTCTCTGGTTTGATTTTTCAGGTTTTTTTAATTTTTATCCTCACCATCAAATTTCTTGTACTTCCTCCTTCAAAATCAACAACATTCAAATTTTTTCTTGTTTATCTCTCACCAGACGACTTTCCGTTCTGATAAATTATTTTAGAGTTATTTTTATTGATTTATATTGATGTTAAAGGCACTTTCACACGTTTTAATACCATGTCCTCTATGAACAACACTTTTTTTAATCGGTTGACTCTATTCGCGATTATTCACAAAATTTTAAATTATTGACATAAATCCGTTTGGATTACAACATTTTCACACTATGTACAAATAGTGTGTCCATTCTAACATTATTTATTGAGGTTTATAAAGATAATTCTGTGTTTTTATTATTAGACTTTATTTCTGTTTTTATTCGATTCATTTATTAATTTTATTTGATTCTTTCTGAAATAATTTCAATACAGGGTGTTTCAAACTAATTAATGTTGAGATATTCTGTTACTAACTAATAATAATTGTTTTATTAAACAAAACTTTCTTTAATTTCAGGCTATTCACCTACAATTGAACCTACCAATTTTTGAATTATCACAATATGGATATGCTGTTTATTGTTGATGGACCAGCCCTTTGATTTATTTGTGATGAAATCTTGATCACTTTGCTGCTTCAACAGTATTTTCTTTACTCTAAGTGAGAAAATGCAAATAAAAATTTTACGACCCTTCAATGGTCTGAATCCTGAAGCACCGCTTTTATATTCAGAGTCTGTGTCACTTCCTGTCATAATTTGTTATGATTCACCCGAAAATTCAAAAAATATGAACTTTAAAATGAATGTACAACGTAAAATATTTAATGTCTTGAACAAAATAGTAATTTATAAAATTTTTCAAGAATGAAATCGAATTACAAAATTATCAAGCTACTGACTGCTATTAACTTTAGTATGTATGTGTTTAGTTATAATAATTATTGTAATCATAAAATATATCGACTAAGCAGTTTTTTTATCATGATTTATTTATCGATATAAGTAACAATTGCAAAATAAGCAGACGCGCGCTAGATTGAAAGAATGTGTAGGCTGGCAATTGTTGCTTTGGGGTTTTTGTCAAGGAGTTCAAAATTAAACATTTGTCGAAGAAAGATGTGTTTTATTTGAAGAACGTCGACACTAGTTAAAAGGAACCTAAACCGAATAATTTAACATTATTAGAAGAGGAAGAGAGAGCGCGCACTGCTTTCTGTTGCCCCTACGAAACGTAACTCCCTCTCAACTTTCGTTCGCCTCGCCCGGTCACACTTTTCGTAACGCATTCACCAGCTTACTCTCCAAGTCAAGCAAGTGTAAATAAGTTTTACTTAAATATTTCCAATTATTAATGGAATATCCTGTATACTTATCCACTCAAACTTCCATTTGTAAGGCCTTCATCGCATAAGGACAAAGACCGTTTACAAACCCTTCTGACCGCAATATATTTCAGACAGGTTGCGAAACATATGTTTGCATCAACATCGCTCAAATCAGTAGTTGTTGGATTTGGTATTCGAAACATGCCCTTAAATATAACACCGACACAAGAGAATTGCGGCTTCTATTCGATATACACAAACGAGAATAGCAGTTGCGGTTGATATATTTCGTGGTTTTTGTTACGGAAATATTATTTTGCTTTTGATGTTTTAAGGATATTTCGAATAACTCTTCTTAAAAGTATTTTTATTTTAATCAACACTTACCTGTATATCGGTCGGCTATGTCCGTCTCGATACCATAACACCATATACACTCTATCTTCTTTAATATCTGGTTCTATGTCACAAGGCAATGTGGCACTTCTAGATAAGACGGCATCCACCGATTGAAAAACTGGAAAAAAAAATAAAATATGGTAAAAAAAAATGGTGCAAGAAAGTGTGACAAAGGGGAAGTTTTTCTTATCTTTCAGGTAGACGAAGGAGGAAATTGACAGTATAAAGATAGAAAGTAAGTTTAGATATTCCTTATAAAGTATATTTACAATTTTGCCAACTTTTGCGAATTGTCCATCCTGTACCAATTCGGTTTACTGTATGAGATTGTTAATTTTCTACACGACAATTTTTTCCGATACAAACTCGTGTAATTATATTTATATAAATGAAGAGTTGCACTAAAAGCTTTTTTATGATCTTTTCATTATTATTTAATCCCTTATAGCCGTGGAGAAATTGTAGACGCAGATGCTCCTGATGAATACAACTTTTTTTTTGTTATAAAGTTTAAAGTAAGTTTCCCTCCTGAGTAATTGATTTTGCTTAAACTTTAGTCTTGGAGAATTTAGATTTAATACAAGATGCCAAAAAAAAAACTCCTTAATATAATATCCTAGCAGACTTCAAAATTGTTTTGTGGATTAGTCTGAAAACAATTGATATGATGAAGAGGCAATTTGAGTTAAAAGCCAACCGCAGTTTTGAACTTTGTATATTATTTTCTGTCAGAATGTAAGCACGCACACGATTAAAACTTCGGATATAAATGAAAGAGAAAAAAGATATTAACGTTTTTGGGGATGATATACTTTGGATATTCCATATAAACAGATTTTACAATATACAGTGTGTCGCATTTAAGATGAAGACCCCCCCCCCATATTTTCAAAATAATCCGGTTGTTTGGAGATAATGCTCCCGCTAGAAGGGCTCCGACTAGAGACCCCTCTCAAGAGTGATTCGACCCGAGTTTATGTCACACAAGGATAATGGAAGGGTTGTAAAAATTGAGGGCGCCGCTACCTTTTTGACTCTACAAAAATCCGAATCTGTCATTTTTCAAACAGCGAAAATATGGGGGTGTCTTCATCTTAAATGCGACACACTGTATGTATATAATTATGTTGTAGTGGAACTCCTCTGATACGATAATTACGGTGAAGCAGTGTCGAACGCGGCTAGTACTTGGATGGTTTGTGATGCCTTTTGGCCTAATATAATAATATAACAATAAATATTTAAATTAGAAATAAATTCCCTTGAAACTAATTTCAATAAATCATTAGAACGTTGAAATATTACATAAATATGAGTAAGAAGGTCGACAGGTACGAAGTCAAGCTCAGAGCGTGAAATAAACATAAACATGTAGTATTTAATATTTACTTACGGTGAAATTGACTCGTCGTATAAATATACAATCGATAACGCATTAAGGAATCAATACTAGATCGATCAGTGATCAGTCAATAATAAATCAATCTAAGATGAATTAATCATCAGTAATCATTAATCCTTAATTATAAGTATACTATACGGCTAGATACTTATATATATATACACTGTGTTCATTTGAAAAGGACCCACCCTTAATATTTCAAAAATGGGACATATTAGAAGGAAATGCTGAAACAAGTCAACTTTTAACTTGAGGGGGACACTTTTTGGCGATAATGTCATAAATGTCAGATTCACTGCCTCCCTACTGGAGATACTCCTTACATGTTTTCAAATGGCATTAGGTATCAAGTCACACCTCATTTAAAAGGTCTGGTAAATCTCTATTCAATCATTTTGTTTTGCCTTTGATACCAGCCTTCCATTGTTATTTAATCGTTGTTTAAAATTGGCTCTCTTTCAATTTGTCGTATCACCCCGTATTGTGTTATGATAGAAAGACTCTTTAAAGAATAAAAAATTTACAAATAGTAAAAAGACAACTGTTAATAAGAAAAAACTGCTATTTAATCATGTGTCAAAGTGACCACCGTTAACTTTCAGGCAATAAAAGTTGAAAAAGTGCCAATTTCAAAAAACGATTAAATAACAATGGAATGCTGGAATCAAAGGCAAAACAAAATGGTTGAATAGAGATTTACCAGACCTTTTAAATGAGGTATGTCTTGATACCTAATGCCATTTGAAAAAATGTAAGGGGTGTTACCAGTAGGGAGGGGGTGAATCTGACGTTTATGCGCCAAAAAGTGTCCCCCTCAAGTTAAAAGTTGACGTATTTCGGCATTTCCTTCTAATATGTCCCATTTTTGAAATATTAAGGGTGGGTCCTTTTCAAATGAACACAGTGATAGCACGTATCCCAGTGCCAGAAGTAGTTGTTTTATTCCATTAAGATGACCCTCCAAGTGACCAGCAGCACCACCAATTAAGAGGCCTATCCACACCTCTGAACCCCAACATTACAGGTTGACCACTGGCAGCCTACAGCCAAATACTTTAGACTACTAGGATGCACTTGAAACTACTAGGGTGAGTAGCATATCACACACTCTACATTTTTATTTGTCCACTAGTTTGACAAGTTTGGAATTCTTGAGGTACTCATTCAGGAAGCAGTGTTCTGTTAGGACTCCTGTCAAAACTCTTGGTGCAGTCCTATCTGCTTTATGTATTCTTTTTATCTCACTTGGTCGTAGTTTCTTAAGAGTATCTTTGGTGTCCTGGAACCGACATTAGGGTGACGATGATGTTCTTGGCTAGTTTATTAAATTTTCTAGACATTCCCATACCATTTTAGAACCGATTACTGATTACTTCGCCTTCTTTGATCAATATTGATCTAAGCACATTTTCTTGTGATATGAGCTGTATAAGGAAAATAATATTGGACACTCTATGGTGTTCGGAGATTCTTTCATAAGCCAGGCAACTTAGCTCAGAAGACAGTCAAACGACGAAATATTTCCTAAATTAGGACTGTTGGAATTCACCTTACTCTGAAAAAATACTGAACTTTTTGGGGGAAAATTTTTTTCCTTAAGGCTGCAGTTCACCAAAATTATTTCCTGCAAAAAGGATGAGGAACTACAATGATAACATGAACTGCGAAAACTTTTAAATATGGTTTAAACCCAATTTAATCCTAACCTGACGGGACCCACTTGAATGATCATTCACAACAACTGGTGGAACCAATTTCATGTTCTTGTTGGTCTAAAACAAAATCACTAGATTGGGCCGAGTCTCTTCTATGGCACTTTATTTAAAATAAACATGCCGGAAGGTGTGAAGCTTATCGGATATGCGGATGATGTGGCTATAGTGGTTACTGCAGCTAAGGCATATAACCTTGAAATAAATATGGAGGAGGTAAGTAAACCGATGTCTTATAAGCAGAGGCATGGAGCTAGCACCAGAAAAGACTGAGGTGACGGTATTGGTAGGACATATGTAGAGAGAAATTAGGTTTCATTTGGGCGGAACAATGGTAGTACCAAGGGGGAAACTTGGGGGTATGGCTAGGGGCAGGGTTGAATTTAAGGAGGTACCTGAGCAAGGCATCTAAAAAAGCCACAACACACGGAAGAGTACTGCCAAATGAAGGAGGGCCACATCAGAGTAAATTGAAGTATGGTAAGTGGTGGTGGTATCGATTTGGGAGGAGATAGCTGGGGTCGACGAATATAGAAAGAAACTAGTCAGGGTTTAAAGAGGGATGTTGCTGCGTGTAGTGTCAGGTTACCAAACTATCTTGGATGTAGCACTGCGAGTGATTGCAGGAGTTCCACCCATAGATCTGCTGATTAAGGCAAGGGTGAACGAATACAGGAGGGAACGAGAACAAAAAAAACCAAATAGTGGAGGAGACGCTGCAAAAATGGAAAGAGAAATGGGAAGAGGAGAAAGTGAAAGGGGTCCTGCTTAAAGACCTGAATCCTTGGATAGGAAAATGGATTACTTTTTAACACAAGCTCTGTCGGGACATGGGTCTTTTCGGTCGTATACAAAAAAATAGGGAAACAGTAGACGATGTGCATATATTGTGGGGAGAGAGATGATGCAGAGCACACCCTTTTAAGATGTGCACGTAGGGATTTACAAAGGAAAGAGGTCGAAAGGAAAGTAGGATGGAAGTTGTAAGAAGAGAATTTTATCAGGACAATGGTGGAGGTGGAGGAAAACTGGCACATAGTGTGTGAGAGAAGTGATGGGAAAGAAGGAAAAAGAAGAGAGAAAACACCAAGAAGGGACAGAACGAGAATATGAAGAGATAATACTTTCGTTTTTGATAGTATAACTCTAAGGGTGGTTCTAAAAACGAACAGTGGAAATGAAGGGACTGGGTTGGTTTTAGTGCGGTCGGCTCTGGTCGGGGACAATGGGGCTCGATAGCTCCATTTTGTCGGGTTCCCGAGTAGGATTGGCACTCGGCTGGGGAGAATCCCACACTCCCGGGGAAAGGTAGAACAAGCTTGAGCTTACATGTGGAGGCTGGAGACGGATATAAGGAAAGGGAAAAAGAAATTATTTGAAGAGTGGGGATGGAAGTGGACGAAGGCCGAGTCTCTGCCTCGGCCTTCGTCCATGAGGAAGAAAGTGAGAGAAGAGATAGAAAGGGGACTTGGACATGATGCAGATGGATTGTACAATGTGATACAGGGCTGTAAAAGAGGGGAAATAGGCGTGAGAGGAGGGCCAATTACTGGTGGATTGAGGAAATAAGGGAGCTGTGGAGGGAGTGTAAGAAAGAACGAAGACGGATGCTGAGGGGAAGAGGAAGGATAGAGGGAAAAGGGGGATACAAAGAGAAGAAGAAGGAACTGGGACGTAGGGAGGAGAGGAAAAAAAGAGGGAAGTGGGAAGAGTTACTGGGGAATTGGAAAACAATCCATGGGGAAAGGCGTATGAGGTAGCGGTAGCGGTGAAGAGGATGGGTGGAAATAGGAACGAGGTGCTAGAGGAGGATTGGGAGAAGGAGATTATAGAGAAATTGTTCACAGGGGGAGAAGGAGGAGTGGGGGACAGACTTTGAGAAATCCAGGATACTAGGGGGTAGGGAAAATGAGGGGGATAAGGCCGGTAGCGAAGTGGGAAGTACAGGAGGGGGGAGAAACATTGAAGTGAGGAAAGCCCCAGTGTTAGATGGCCTGAGGGGTGTTATGATGGAGAGACTGTTGGATGAAATCGGGAATACTTCTGGTAACTATTCAACTGGGTGCTGAGGGAGGATGAGTTCCCAGAAGGATGGAAGGTGGCCAAGGTGATACTGAAGAAGAAGGCGGGTAGGGAGGGGAAGCGGGCGGGGGACTACAGGACTATCAGCCTGCTGTGTGGTATGGGTAAATTAATAAAGGATATGATTGAGGAGGAAGTTGGTAGGAATGGGGGTTTTAGGGTAAACCAGCACGGGTTCACGAAGGGGAAATCTTGCATCTCGGCACTGAGCAAGGTGATGGGTTTGGTGGAAAGAGCTAGGGAGGGCAGCTGGAGGAAGAAGAAATTGGCCCTACTCGTGTTCTTCGACGTCGGGAACACGTTCAACAGTGTCAGCAAACGGGCAGTGTTGAGCGTGTTGCTGAGGTTTGGAGTGGGGCGGAGGTTGGTTAACCTGGTGGATGACTACCTGACGGGGCGTGTGATTGAAGATTCCAGAGGGAGGAGGTATAAGACGGAGGCTGGAGTGCCTCAGGGCTCGGTTCTTGCAACGACGCTCTGGAAGTGTGTGTTTGATGAGGTTTGTGGGATAGTATGTGAAGAGGAATGTGAGATTACGGTGTATGCGGACGATGTGTATCTGGTATCTACGGCAAAGGGAGAGGCGGAGACAGAGAGAATGTGTAGGAAGATTGTGGAGAAGATAGAGCGGTGCGGAAAAAAAAGTACCCGTTGCTTGCGAGCAGGTTTCCACCCACCAGAAAAAAAGTACCAAATATGGGAAATCATAAAAATAAAGTTGTTAAAAAGGGAGTATTATTGATGAAAAATCTGCAAATCTTGAAAATCTTGAATTTTCTTCCAAGCATTATGTATGACTTTTCCTACCCCTTCCAGCTAATAAAACCAAATAATTACCTTGATATCGACAAAACAAGCCGTAAAATTAATGGAATCACCAACTAATATAGTCAAGTTATATCTAACAGCCAATTTGCGAGTTTCAACTTACCAACTTGCTTAGAATGTCAGTAATAGAGACACTAGGATATCAGTCAACGTCGATGATACCAAACTAATTTATATTTATAACGATAATGATCCGACCCTGTATAGAGAAAGAGCCACGGGAAACAAATACGGGAGATATACGGTATCGTATTCAATCAGTCAGCGAGAATAATATCGCAATAAACTTGTCAATGTTTTGATTAATAATTTTATACACTACTGAATTCGTATATCATCTGATATACCGAGTTATGGGGTTAATAATATTACTTTGATAGATGTGACTGGTAGGGTGACAACAGTCAATGCTCTCAGACACAATTAATACAACTTTCTATATATGATACACCTATTGTTGTGTTGCGGAGCTTTGTTCAAATGAACATCACTATCGTGAATTAGCATCAGTTAATAACCGATTGATGGTTTCGGAATTTCCTATTACATCCCTGAATCTACCAGGACTATTATTACAAAATATTCTATTTTCTAGAACCCATTACGAAAACATGATTTCCGTCACAAATGAAATAAATTCTCATAACGTTAAACAAATTTATATTTTCAATAATTTCCTGCCCTCGTATATCATTAATGAACAAAGATTATACTAGTTGCATGGGCGTCGACCCAGCTCTGATGCGATAACTGCAGCTAAGCAGAGTCGAGCGAGGATGGGTGACCACTAGGGAGACACCGTCGTAGATCCCGTACAGCCTGCATCGGAACACTTTTGACTACTAGGGTGCACTTTAGACTACTAGGGTGAGTAGCATATCTTAGCGCACAGGCATTATACCAATGAGCACGAGGTATAATGTAGATATGCCGAGACGTAAAACCGAGTCCCGAGTCCATGGATGTTGGGCTCGATAAAGATCCCTATCTCTGGTTGGAACACTAGTGGATTCGGCAAAATTTCCGGTTAGGGGTAGAGTGCTCCCGGCGTCGGTGATTAGCCCAATTCGCAGAAACAGACCGACGAAATTAATGGATTGGAGAGTTTATAATCAAGTGCACTCATTTTCGGAAACTGTGCTGATTGAGTATTTTGGATGGATGTCATCAGTAGAAACATGGAGACTATACAAGAAGATCGAACTCCATGTATTCCAATTTCTGGTCATGATAGAGGGCGCCACTTAAAATCTTGCACCAAAACATCTGACGGCCAATCAATAACAGCTAATCATAAAACTCTGATATTTACTATTTAATGTTATATGTTTATTTACGTGATGAACTTGACTCTCGGTACCTGTCGGCCTCGTGGGTTTTATTTATGCATTCTTTAACGTTCAATGATTTATTGAAAATAGTTTAAAGGGAATTTATTTCTTATTTTATTTTATGCCAAAAAGTATCATACCTCGTCTGAATTATTTAAACTAACGAAGTCTTAAAAATCTAATTTTCTAATTACAACATTGAAATTAAGGCACCTTAAACAGTAATATCGGCAAAATATATATTAAGCGATACCCTTAGTTAGATATACAAAAAGGCTAATTAAAAAAGTAAACTTCTTTCATGTACCCTTCAAAAGGAAATTAATCAATTCATTTTGCTGTTAACATTAAAGGATGTGTTTCGTTTTCTAGTTTCTCAATAAAGCAAGGGCCCTTTCGGTATTCCTTTGATGTCTTTATTGTACACTTCTTTTGATTTATTTACACTAAGTAGCACACACAAAAAAATATAGGAGCTGTATTTTACATAATGACTAAAAAAAAGCCCAGGGAAAATGCCTTCAAGATTAGTTCTAATAGATTGAATACAAGATCGATTCGTTTTCTCCGAGGAAATAATTTATTTAATAGCAATACTTCGGAATGACCAAGATATATTCTTGTAGGAAATTTAACGCTCTACATAAAAGGTCTCATATAATTTTTTGATGTTTCCACTCCTTTCAAAATTATTCAAGGTTAAAGTTAAATTAGTCATACATTTTGACATTTTTTCAATTTTTCGACGCTACAATCAAGTTCATGAAAAAATTTTATGGGATATTTTTTATAGAGCGTTTTATTAGCTATAATTTATCTACCTGAGATTCTTTAATATTTTTGATGGATCGAGAGTTATTCGCATTTTTTCAAAATTTTTGACTATTTTTTCAAATTTTAACAATTATTGACCATTTTTGACAGTTTTGACAATTATTGATCATTTTTGACAAGTTTTCAAAAATTTTGACCATTTTAGACCATTTTTCCAAATTTTAACAATTATTGACCATTTTTTATAATTATTGACAATTTTTTCAAAATTTCAACAATTTTTGAACATTTTCTAAAATTTTAACAATTATTGACTATTTTTGACAGTTTCTGACAATTATTGGCCATTTTTGACAAATTATGACAATTATTGACCATTTTTGACAGTTTTTCAAATATTTTGACCATTTTTCAAGAATTTTGACAATTTTTAACAATTATTGACCATTTTTGACAATCTTTTAAAATTATTGACCGATCGGTCAATAAGACGAGAATAGAAAGATAGATAGATATTGCAGGTCCGTCCCATAAGGACCTTAATATCGAAATTTCTGAATTTGCGATCAATAATTCAGATTTCGTTTCTCCTGAGGATCTTCGACCTTATCCAAAGGCTGGTCCACGAAAAGAAACCAGAAAAGGTAGGAAGAAAAAAAATCAATAATTGCAGCCGACAATCCAGAAAAGAACGAGCTTCTTGCACACAAAATTTAAAAAGTTGCCTTGCCAACAGTGAAGAGTTTCAGATTAGCAGACGATGATGAACTTGATTAAGAAGAATTGAATGGAAGTGATGAAATAGAAGATGAAAGTCATATCGTAGCAAGAGTGCACAGAAACAAAACAAAAGACGGTAGAAATTTTGTAGCAAGGATTTGCAATACTGCTCAGAAAGGATGTGAAGTAGAGTTCTTCAGGAGGCTATTCCCTTCAAGCCGTTTCTCAAAAACAGATGAGAAAGCTTTCGTTCTTAAAGAAGTTGAGTTGGGTTTTCTTGAAAAGTTATTTCAAAACTTTTTTTCAGTCCTTCAATCAACATCTTCATCTGGTGTTCATCTTCTCCAAATAGGATTCCATCATCCACATGGACAGCTAGGAACATCTACTTTTCTGTAGTCCCAGTTTTGAAAATACCCTGATCTGACTTCAGTTGTTTGAGATTCAGAAATTCGATGAGACGCTTGTTCCATTGCAATGGTGCCTGTTTTAGGATGTAGAGAGCCTTTTTGAGTAGGCATATCTTTCCTGGAGCATCGTATCCCTCTCGGATCTTCATGTATATTTCCAGATTTCCATTCAGGAATGCGGTCTTCACATCAAATGTCATAATCTTTATATTTCTTCGAGCAGCTAAAGCAAAAACGTGTCTCAAATTACTTGTCTGGACCACTGTACTAAAGATGTCTATGAAATCCAAATTTTCAGCTCCTGTCTACCAATCTTGCTTTGTGTTTTCCGTCATCTTTTATTTCGAAAATCCATCTTCCTGTGACAATTTCTTTTCCTTTTGCACATTTTTCATCCACAAGTTGCCATGTATCATTTTTTTTAATGATTGCTTCTCTTCTTCTGTGGCCATTTCCCATTCTTCTTTTTTAGGATTTCTCATGCATTTTGTGTATGTCATGAGAGCTTCATTATCATCATAGATAACATAATCTTGAAGTCTTTGTGGCAGCTTTCTTTGTCTTCGAGGTCACGAACGTGACAGTGAAAAGCCAGAGAACTATCACGTAACTGGATAGTTGACCTTGGGCAGTACGTATATATGCTGATGAAGTAGATAAGCGAACAATTCATAAGAAACATTCAGAAACAGTCAGAGACCTTCCGATCTATTCACATACATTCAGATACATTTAGTTATGTTCAAATGTAGTTCATCGATATCAAATCTAAAACTATGTGATACCAGTAACATGATCATCTTAAGTAACACATATGTAAAACTAGTGTTAATGGTTAAGTATACAGGACCCTGGCTTCCACTAGTCCCTGTGGAACTCCGCATTACCGACATACAATACAGGGTATTTCTCAGCAATCTTGAGTTTAGGGATGCTAGACAGCTCATTTTCTTCGGTCGCCATGCTGGGCGTGGTCTTCTCAACCTCTCTGTTCACTACCCACTTTCTACAGCTATGCGCACTCTTTAGCTATGTTTGGACACATAACCTTTTACAATATTGTTTATATGGTGGATACAGATAAATGCTGTTCTCCTTTTTCCCCGCCTATAGTTTTATGACAGCAATTAAAATATACATATTTCTTATATATATTTTAATAAAATATATATTTGTGGTTTTATACATCGAGTAGCACGTTAGAAAAAAAAAAAAGGAAAAAGAAACAGTTTAATATAATCTAAACAGAGTCTATCTTTTTATATTCCATTCAAGAAACAAAGGTGAACCCTTATAGTCATATTTATATATCTACTAACTGAAAACTGCTCGTTCAGTTTACATACTTTGTTTTTATTTGTATACGTTACATACGCTACTAAGATCTCTTCCTTCAGATATTGCATGTACCACGTTATAGTAGAATAGATTTTTATAAGAGTGTTTCGTTTTGATCTCGTTGCAATTTAAAAAAGAACAGTTTGATAACTGCGAGTGCTTTTTGTTTGTTGAATAAAACCCGTCGCTTCGCGAATTCCCTTCAGAAAATACAATTGTTTTTGAAAGGCGATATCTGTTTTTATTCCATAAAAATACCTGTAAAAGTATTTTTCCGGATATTTTCACATACAAAATACACCGTGTTATGAGTAGGTTACTTAACGATAATTCTCAACTCATTACTGGGAAAAACATGTTTTGTGTTGATATAGATGCGTAAGCGAGATCCGTAGTACATCCTCATGTAGATTCCATGAGGACAATTTCCTTTGTGAATATGAAGAGCGTATCTCCCCGTATACTGTTAATCATAATAATGTATTCATTCGTAATGGAGCGTCAACATGTGAACAACAATGAATAGTAATGAAGCCAAGAATTTCAATAAATCCCAAACTTCGCCGTGCATTATTACCTATTCACAGAAAGCTGAGCTAATCAATTACTGCCATAGACAGCCGAAACTTCATACACACATACAAACATATACTCACACATAACGACTGACATGAGTACGTTAGTGCAGTTGGTTGTACAAAACAGTCTCGAGAAACTCCTAAGAGGTACTACTAAGGCTTTTGCTTGTCAAAACCTTACGCCTAATTGTTAATTTAGTAGTTTCCCCCTATCTTATTTAGCTCGGTTCGTTTACACCTGTAAAATTTGTAAAATACGATTACATTCTCTACTGGGTTAGACAATCGATATGTGGCAAGCTGATACAATATTTTGATGCAAAGACATTGAAGGAAATGAAACAGGAGTCAAAAAAGAGCATAAAAACTCTTCCAGATAACTTCTTATAACAATCTCACCTGAAGAATACTTCAAGATTGGGAGATACACAAAATTATCCTGCATTCACTTAATTACGGTTTCCTGTAAAAATTTTCTAACATTGAATTACACTTGAGTTAAACGGGGCTGGTATATCTGCAAGATATACTCGACTAGTAAATTTTACTTACATCCCTTATAGTATAAATAACTATAACGTTATCGCACTTTTTTTTAACGCTTTTTCACTTTTTTTATCTCTCACCATAAATAATCGTTTTAACAAAACTTCTCCTTCCCATCCAAAATGACGGAAACGCGAAAGACAAAAAAAAAGAAAGACACAGACATCGACGAATTTCCCGAATTGCCAAAACATTCCAGACCTCAACCAACTTTGGAGACGCCTTCTAGCTCTTCGTCCAAATCTCCGATTCCACGACCCCTCTTAGAAAATCCTTCTCCAGTGCAATTATCTATGGTCAAAACGATCTACGATCAACTAGATTACTTCCAAACTACACTTCAAGAACTTCGAAACTCTCCCCAACTCACCAAAGTCAGATCTTCATCTTACGCACAAACTGCCAAATCTCTTCCTCCTTCCATTCAATCTTCTCGATCTTCACAGCTAAATCAACAAAACAGCCTCCGTTCGCAGCTCAGTTCGGACCTCTTCGTCCCATTCCTCATCTAACACTTTTTCTCCACAAACAACTCTAAATCGGTTAGACCAAAGGTCTTGAAGGACTTGAAATAGTACTGGATTGCTACATCAGGAGGGTTATATATCTTCCCCCTGAGCACCCACCAATACGCTTATCAAACTGGCAAACCAACAGATCTAGCATTACACAACCTTGTTGAGAAAATTACACAATCCCATTAACAACAAGGATATTGCGGTGGCCATATTTCTTGACATCGAAGGAGCATTCGACAATGCACTACCGACCTCCGTTGGTTCAGCTTTGACTGAAAAGGGCATTAAACCAACCATTACCGGCTGGGTATATGCCATGCTCACTAATAGAACAGCCACTACTTCTCTTCAGGATGAGGCCATTAGCTTTAAGGTTTCTAGGGGCTGCCCACAAGGCGGAGTATTATCTCCCCTACTGTAGTCACTCTTGATGGATGACTTGCTTAGCGCTCTCGAAAGAAGCGTATGCAGACGACCTTGTCATCCTGGCAAGGACCAAGTCTGGAAAGGTAGCATATAATATCCTCCAAATGACGTTGGATGATGTCCACAGTTGGTGCCAGAGGGAACAGATGTCTGTTAACCCTGATAAAACTATAATAGTCTCCTTCACTAGAAAAATATACAATGAAGAGGTTATTCCATTTGCAGGGGAAGTAAATTATTTTGGTATTATCCTAGATACAAAACTTACATGGAACGCTCACTTGGAAAACGTTATCCATATGGCCAGACTATCCTTGTGGACATGTCGCAGGATCTGTGGAAAATCTTGGGGCTTGGGACCCAAACAAATCCATTGGATATATGTGATGATTGTTAGACCGATGATCACATATGGAGCTATTGCTTGGTGGTCGAAAGCTTTACAGCGAACGGTCCAAACAAAGCTCTCTGGTATACAGAGGCAGGCTTGTCTGGCAATTACTGGTGCCATAGGTGTGAAAAATTGTCAAAAATGGTCAAAAAGTGTCAAAATTTTGAAAAAATGGTTAATAATTGCCAAATATTTTCAAAAATTGTCAAAAACTGTAAAAAATGGTCAATAATTGTCAAAGACGGTCAATAATTGTCAAACCCAATCAAAATTCGTCAAAAATTGTCAAAAATGGTCCAAAAGGATCAATAGTTGTTAAAATTTGGAGAAATGGTCAAAAATTGTCAAAGACGGACAATAATTGTCAAAAATTTGTCAAAAATGGTCAATAATTGTTAAAATTTTGAAAAAATGGTTAATAATTGCCAAATATTTTCAAAAATTGTCAAAAACTGTAAAAAATGGTCAATAATTGTCAAAAAAATTTGAAAAATTGTCAAAAATGGTCAATAATTGTCAAAGACGGTCAATAATTGTCAAAACCAATCAAAATTCGTCAAAAATTGTCAAAAATGGTCCAAAAGGATCAATAGTTGTTAAAATTTGGAAAAATTGTCAAAAATGGTCAATAATTGTCAAAGACGGTCAATAATTGTCGAAACCAATCAAAATTCGTCAAAAATTGTCAAAAATGGTCCAAAAGGATCAATAGTTGTTAAAATTTGGAAAAATGGTCAATAATTGTCAAAGACGGACAATAATTGTCAAAAATTTGTCAAAAACTGTCAAAAATGGTCAATAATTGTTAAAATTTTGAAAAAATGGTTAATAATTGCCAAATATTTTCAAAAATTGTCAAAAACTGTAAAAAATGGTCAATAATTGTCAAAAAATTTTGAAAAATTGTCAAAAATGGTCAATAATTGTCAAAGACGGTCAATAATTGTCAAAACCAATCAAAATTCGTCAAAAATTGTCAAAAATGGTCCAAAAGGATCAATAGTTGTTAAAATTTGGAAAAATTGTCAAAAATGGTCAATAATTGTCAAAGACGGTCAATAATTGTCGAAACCAATCAAAATTCGTCAAAAATTGTCAAAAATGGTCCAAAAGGATCAATAGTTGTTAAAATTTGGAAAAATGGTCAATAATTGTCAAAGACGGACAATAATTGTCAAAAATTTGTCAAAAACTGTCAAAAATGGTCAATAATTGTTAAAATTTTGAAAAAATGGTTAATAATTGCCAAATATTTTCAAAAATTGTCAAAAACTGTAAAAAATGGTCAATAATTGTCAAAAAATTTGGAAAACTTGTCAAAAATGGTCAATAATTGTCAAAGACGGTCAATAATTGTCAAAACCAATCAAAATTCGTCAAAAATGGTCCAAAAGGATCAATAGTTGTTAAAATTTTGAAAAATTGTCAAAAATGGTCAATAATTGTCAAAGACGGTCAATAATTGTCAAAACCAATCAAAATTCGTCAAAAATTGTCAAAAATGGTCCAAAAGGATCAATAGTTGTTAAAATTTGGAAAAATTGTCAAAAATGGTCAATAATTGTCAAAGACAATAATTGTCAAAAATTTGTCAAAAACTGTCAAAAATGGTCATTAATTGTTAAAATTTTGGAAAAATTGTCAAACATTTTCAAATATGATCAAAAATTGTCAAGAATTTGGAATAATCGTCAAAAATTGTCAAAAACTGTCAAAATTTTGAAAAAATGGTTAATAATTGCCAAATATTTTCAAAAATTGTCAAAAATTTGGAAAAATGGTCAATAATTGTCAACATTTTTGAAAAATGGTCAAATTTTTCGGAAAATTGTCAAAAATTGTCAAAATTTTGAAAAAATGGTCAATAATTATAAAAAACTGTCAAAAATGATCAATAATTATTAAAAATGGTCAAAATTTTTGGTCAATAATTGCCAAATATGTTAAAATTTTTGAAAAATGGTCAATAATTGTCAAAATTCGTCAGAAATGATAAAAAATTGTCAAAATTTTTGGAAAATGGTGAAAAATTCACGAAAAATGGTCGTTCTATTGTGCATAAGAAGCAAGCTTCTGTAGACGATTTTCAGGTTTATTGGTAATTGATTAAAAGGTGGAGTTAATTTATTATCATTCGCTGCTTTTCTAGCCAATTTATCGGCTTCTTCGTTACCTACCAATCCTACATGTGAAGAAACCCATAGGAATACAATATTTTTATTCTTTAATCAATATAATTCTGTTTTGATCATATTGACAATAGGATGATGTCTATTTAGTTTAGATATGATGTGTAATGAGTTTAGGGAATCAATAATTACCAAAAAATTGCTCTTAGACTCAGTTCTAATGAAACTTAGTGCCATATATATTGCATAAAGCTCTTCTGTCTGAAAAATTGATTCTGGTGGTAATTTATATTTTAGGGACATGTTAGGAGCAAAAATGGCAGATCCAGCTCCACAGTCTGTTTTCAATGCGTCTGTGTAGATAGAAACGTGATCAGGATAGTGAGTAATAGTACTGTGAAAGGCGTAAATAATAATTTTTGGATTGGCTTCTGTTTTGTCGTAGGTTAATAAATGGAGGTTAAGTACTGGAAATGGTATAAGCTATGTAGAAGGAGTGAAGCTATGTTGATGTTGTGACTGAGAAATGTATGGTATGTTTATGGATCTTAAAATATGCTGAATTCTTAAATTGAAAGGTTGGTGGGTTTTGTGATGAATGAGGAAATATCTGCTGTAATGTGTTTGTTTTTAAAAGCATACGCAAGACTCATAAATGGTCGTCTTTCATGAATATTTGTTATTGGTCTTTTTGTAGCAATCGAAGTTCATGATTTAAAAAGAATAAGATCGAGAAGAAACAAATTTAAAAAAGAATATGAAAACCAAAAAGATATTACGGTGACATTAAAAGGAACGAATACATTGAAATTAGTCATATTTGTGAGAAACTAGTGAATTTCCTCTTTTAGAGAAGTTTTTATAAGAAACTAAAAGTATAATCCACGTATATCTCCTTAAATTATCTTTATCTACTAGTATACATTCAGGAAGCAATTTACTGTGGGTAAATTACTCTTTTTTTCCTACAAAGAAAGCGACTGCATAAGTAAACTACTTGATAAGCGTGTCCGGTTTTTGTTTTATGATCCTTTGCGGTGGCGACCAGTTTGCAACCGGAAGTAACCGAAGAAGTGACCTCTACACGCGGCGTGGCGTTTTGATTACTTCCTTTTTGGAGGACCGCACGACTCAAAATTAATACCGAGTTCAACCAAACAAAATTTCTATACAGTTTCCTATTGTTGTTCTAGCAGAAAAGGATATTTGTACGCAAACTAAGTTTATTTTCGAAGCGATAAAATATAACTATTGTTGATTATACGTTAAATTCAGTGAAATCATGCATTTAGTTGTTAAGATAGTTGAGTTGAATAGCAAGATAATCTAACAAGTGGATATCAACAACATTCTCTCTGTTTATACTGACGATAGCATGTGACCGGTTGACAGGAGGCAAGCAGCGAGGCACAACAAAGGATGAACAGCTGGTAATTTATCCTGGATAGTTGGTATGTGGATCCACTGCCGACACGGTTACGCTAAACGACCCTCATTATTTCAGTGGCCCAGCGGCCGGATGACGGCTCACTTAGTTTCGAAATTGTGACGTAGAACCGCGATTATTTTAACAGACACGACTTTTCCAAAACAAAAGCTATATATTTTTCAAAAATCATTTCCGCAACAATAAAAATTGGAAATGTTCGTAATGAAATTTGAAGAAGCTCCTAGTTCGAGTTATGTAGGTATGTATATTGGGGTGACATTCACTGAGACCCATAAAATATATTGAGCCTTGTGCCCTACTTCTTCTACTCAGTTTCTGAAGAAATTTTCAAAAACTATTAATTCCTTTAGACCTATTTCCCGAAGGAATTTTTGGATATCAGCAGGATTTAGTTTAGCTTGTATGTGGATGGAGGTTTCTTCTTGCATTCCACAGAGTTTACAATCTTCTTGCTTCACTATTTTGAGCTTCTTAAGATGCCCATTCAACGACAATGTCGCATCAGGACACCTGTAAAATTTCTTAGTGCAGTTTCACTCTGCCAAGCATTCATTTGTTCTCGCCTGGTTAGAGTTTTCCAGGAGTATCTTTTATTGTCTAAGCACTACTAGATCTTTCCAACGGTCAGATCTTCTCTTTTTTTTGCCTTCTCCTATTTTTACATTAGAGCTGATACCGCAAGAGGGTGTTTCAGTTCCTCTCTTTGCTAGTTCATCTGCTATTTCATTTCCTTCTATTCCAGAGTATCCTGGAACCTACAGTAAAGTGACTCTTAGTTTATTGAGTTTTCCAAGGCATTTTCTTACCATTTTAAAACTGATTATGCTAGAACTTGGTGCTTTAATGGCTGCATGACTATCCAACATTACTTAAAAATTCGTTCTTTTGGGATACCTAGTTCAATACGCTGAGACATAAGTATAATAGGTTCTGGTCGATTATACAGTGTAATGTAATGAGACTTCTCTTGTTGGTTATATTTTATATTCACCTACACCCAAGGAGCATGCGTGATCGTGCCACTTTCAACGACCTTTCAAAAGATAAGCTTATTGTGTGTGTATGAGGTTAGAGGTAGTTATGAAAAAGAGAAACTATTGTCTATTCACGAAGCTGAAAGCATGTGCAGCACATATACAATAAAGTTTAACAATTATATAAAGCATAACAGGAATGGAACTCTTCTACTATGGGATGAAGATGATATTGTTTGTATAAGGGAAAGTGCTTATTTTGCATATTTTGAACGTAAGATAACCTAAAAATTATATTCTTGTTCAATTTTAATACGACTATTCAATTTGATTATTAATATAATTCGTTATATTGTTTTAGATTCTGACAGTTTAAAATAATTATTGTCCTCACACGTAATATGCTGGAGTCTATTGGATCAATGCATTAAATGTAATGGACCCGATACCGGGTTACCCTCAAGGTGGTCTCCTTCAAGAAATTGTGGAGAAGTAGCACCAAAATCCAGAAGACATCACTATCTATCTACCAGGTAGACTCCAGACCTTCCGAAGTGTGTATCCGGAGGGTGTTAAGTATCCCCTGGCCCCACAGGTGAACCCTTTTCCAAAAAGGGTCCAATACTCAAAATTTTCCTTACTGGATGGCAACCAACAAATAATGAACCAACAACAACATGTGGCACACCTCCAATTCCAAAACTTCAACGTTTGCGGTTTCCTTTAAATAGTGATAAATACATAGTGATGCGAAATCAGAAAGCGGAGAAAGTACTTACAATCGTTTTAGTGCAATATATCCCCTATAAGGGTTTGTGAAAACGGCTTCCAGAACAGGACGGAATTCTTCAACAATACGAACTCCCGTAGAACAAAATACCAAACCGTAGAATTCCACAATTAATTCAGAACGAGAACCTATAGAACCCAGCAAGGGATGACTTCCCAGTCATTAACAAAATTCAGACTCTCGTTCGATGCACTTTTGGAAACTAAGCCATCTAGTAGGAGCACACACCAGTACAGAGAACTACCATAGAGAAACCTACCCGAAACATACATTCGAACTACACTGAGCGAGTTCCGCACAGATCAAGCCATAGAGTGCCACACTTCCCTCTACGTAAGTCAATACGCATTCACGAGAAAACAGCCCACATTTCTGAGTAGCATTGATCAAACGTTCTAACAATTCCAAAAAACGGAGCGACAACATTTGTCTATAGACTCGTAAAGTCACAGAGCAAACGCTCTATCAATACCGATAACATCAGCGCGACAAACTAAGTTGTCTGTGGATTCTTTAAGTCACAGAGAGCATTGCTCTATCTATACAGACAACATCAGCGCGACAAACTAAGTTGTCTGTGGACTCTTTAAGTCACAGAGCATTGCTCTATATATATCGACAACATCGACGCGACAAACTAAGTTGTCTGTGGAGTCTTTAAGTCACAGAGCAGATGCTAAACATAAATTACGACTAAACTCAGCGTTACTACTTCACGGCATGACGAACAAACGCTTTTATCCAAGACACAACTGTCACGGCCAATTGGCAATGTCATCTAACAAATAATTCCACTTTGTAAACAATGGACAGAAATAATAAAGTGTGTATTAAGGATTAATCAAATAAATTTGAGCATTAGTACCACAATACCCCCTGACAACGTAAACAACGCAAGATCAAACACTCGGATTTAACAGACAAAACACATGGAGACCAACAGCTAATCTATTATAAGAAGATGTTTAGAAAATATTCGAATGCCATCTCACATAGAAGATTTCTAACTAGTATGTCTTTGCTCAAGCCAAAATATGGTAGATAAATGAAGAAAATATACCTCTAACTCAAAAGTAAAGTATGTCTACATAGATCAATGAGTTTTATCAAACCTCATTACTACTTTAAATGTTTTAGTCTTCAAGCCAAGGAGTCAGTAATTTATAACTGAACCCTAATAAACTTTGGCGTTTATCAAGCTGAAGCGGACAAAGTATTTGGACTACTGTGGCTACACCCCAAAAGTGATATAATCAAAGCCAGAAAAAAAATCAGTAGCCCCACGGTAACTGAAAACTATAGTAAAATCCATAAGAGAGAAAACCCCTTACTACCCTTAATTATGAATTATAACAAACAAAAAACTAACATGAATCTACCTACGGATCTTTACATGATAGACGCTCGTTTTGTATCATACGATCACAAAACTTACATTATTTAACACTGAACACTGTTTACACTACCACTACACCAACACTAACACTTTACACTATCTTACGCGCGTTTCGATAACCAAGTTATCTTCTTCAGTTTACTTTCAGTCTCTGAACGTACATCAGTGCATGATATTTCTTACTTATTTTTGTACGCATATTCTCCAGCAAAAAGTATTGCTCCAATATGACTGCATGCTTCACAATTACCCAGCCATACCACCACCATTGCCAACAATACACCATACTTCTAATGGTTTTGCACTAAGCCGCTGGCTGGGAAATTTGATGATGCTTTCGCTTCAAAGGATAATGAGGAAAAATTAGTAGGGATGGTTGTTACCATCCAATATTTTAAAAACGATTAAATTGCTTTGAACTGGAATAGAAACAAAGTAATTTATTTTCCATTTTTATTAAATAAAAAAAAATAACATTCGAAAAGAAAACGAACCCTTTTTAAAACAGAAGAGCGCAGATTCTGGAGTAAAAATCCTTCCATTAGGTGCAGCTGCGGTAATTTTCAACATCAAAAATACAGAATGAATGAGCTGGAGACGATAATTAAAGCTGCCATGGTCTCGACTTCAAAGAGTACAACAATGAACCGGAAATTTTTGTAAAATTGTTTTATTGTATAATTATACTTTACATTGTTCTTTTAATTAAAAGAAATTTATCATTTACCTGACATTTGAATAAAAGAGTTTATTTTTACCAGACTATCCTGGAATTGACTACATTAGATCTCAACGCCTTTATGGTAGTTTTAGGATAGAGCAATGTGTTTGTTTGTTTGTTAAACATGAATTAAAGCAGCCCTCGTATATAATTATTTATTATTGAAAAAATGATTCAATAAATCACTTAAGGAATGAAATATCTAACAAAAGTTCCTTAACTGATCTAATTTTACTTCTTCCTCCTCATAGTATTGAGGCGATACGTTTACTCGGAAAATAAATTTTGCCGACCGAAAAAGTAATAATGAGTTCAAGTTTTATCTTGAAATATCACAGACCCCTCGGTGATTTAGTAAGGGTAGGAGAGAATAAGGGTTGAAAATGAAATTTGCTGACCTTTTACGTTGTGTGCAAAACGACTAATTTTGTAAATAATAATTGTACCCTTTTGTTGTTGGAAGTTTGCTCGACCATATTACCAGGCATTAATTTGTACGCAGAAATAACTATATATGGACGAGCCGGAAAAATGGTTTTTGATTAACGAATTTTCTTTTGAAACGTCCAGGAGATTCACTGACAAGGTTTGAATATAGAAGAGCGATTTCAGAAGCTGGAGCTCCAACATCTTATATGGGCAGTGCTCATAAGATCAGTTGCATGTGATAATAAGCAGATTGATATTTCTGTCGTAGGTCTGTGACCGTACATCTATATCGGAGCCTGAGAGTGTTTTTTAGGCATCTATGTGAGCAGCTCCTGGAAACTTTGAAACTGATGGCATCATCCTAAAAGATCTAGCAATTGGTCTATTAGACCGGTAGCCCATGACACGTGCAGGTTTCATTATTTCGAATGAATGCCGTTCTTACCATCGAGTGACAATTTTTAATGTTACAATTAAGTACAACCAAATTTAAAGCAAGTGATCAAATTGTTTACCGTCAGCTAAAATACAATACGAAAGACGAGCATCGAACGTTGCTATAATTTTCGCAATCTCAATGCGTATCCGTTCTATGAGTTCATTAATGGTCTATTTATGTACACTTTACTTTTCAAGTATCCTCATAAAAATTAATCGAGATAAGTTAAATCAGGGGATCCCGGTGACCATTCAATTGCTCCTCTTCGACCTATCCAACGATTTGGGGAGACGTTGTCCAAGTAATTTCTCAGCAAGACATCATAGTGTGGTGGCGCACCATCTTGCTGCGCCCACAAGTCGTTTCTGTTTGGAAGCAACAGGTTTAATTCGGGGAGCAAAAAGTTCTGCAGAAATTCTTAATATGTAAGGCCTGTTACCGTTCCTTTGAAAAAGTATGGTCCTATAATCATATTATCTATAACTTTCTCTGGGTAATGAGTACGGTACTCCTGCATCCAGTGTGGAATTTCTGTAGCTCAATACCGGAAAGTCTGACGGTTCACATCACCATTGAATATAAATGTAGGTTAGACAATATTATGTTAGGTTAGATAAGATTATGTTGGTTTAGATGATATTATGTTAAGTTAGAGAAGATTATGTTAGATTAGACAAGATTATGTTAGGTTAGATGATATTATGTTAGGTTAGACAAGATTATGTTAGGTTAGACAAGATTATGTTGGTTTCGATGATATTATGTTAAGTTAGAGAAGATTATGTTGGGTTGGATAAGATTATGTTAGATAAGACAAGACTATGTTAGTTTAGATGATATTATGTTAAGTTAGTTAGAAGATTATGTTGAGATGGATAAGATTATGTTGGGTTGGACAAATTATTCTAGGTTAAATGATATTATGTTAGGTTAGACAAGATTATGTTGGTTTACATGATATTATGTTAAGTTAGAGAAGATTATGTTGGGTTGGATAAGATTATGTTGGGTTGGACAAATTATGTTAGGTTAAATGATATTATGTTCGGTTAGACAAGATTATGTTAGGTTGGACAAGATTATGTTAGATAAGACAAGAATATGTTAGTTTAGATGAGATTATGTTGGGTTGGACAAGATTATGTTAGGTTAAATGATATTATGTTAGGTTAGACAAGATTATGTTAGGTTAGATGATATTATATTGGTTTGGACAAGGTTATGTTAGGTTGAATGATATTATGTTAGGTTAGACAGGATTATGTTAGGTTAGACAAGATTATGTTAGGTTAAATGATATTATGTTAGGTTAGACAAAATTATGTTAGGTTAGACAAGATTACGTTAGGTTAGATGATATTATGTTAGGTCAGACAGGATTATGTTAGGTTAGACAAGATTATGTTTGGTTAGATGATATTATGTTAGGTTAGATGATATTATATTAGATTAGACAAGATTATGTTAGGTTAGATAATATTATGTTAAGTTAGACAATATTATGTTAGGTTAGAAGATATTATGTTAGGTTAGACAAGATTATGTTAGGTTAGATGATATAATGTTAGGTTAGACAAGGTTATGTTAGGCCGGACAAGACTATTTTAGGTTAGATGATATTATGTTAGGTTAGACAAGATTATGTTAGGTTAGTTGATATTATGTTAGGTTATACAAGATTATGTTAGGTTGGAAAATATTATGTTAGGTTAGACAAGATTATGTTAATTTGGATGATATTATGTTAGGTTAGAGAAGATTATGTTGGGTTGGATAAGATTATGTTGGGTTGGACAAATTATGTCCCAGACCATTCTAGATCTGTTCTGGAGACAGAAGTACTTAATACTTCAATCGTTGCTTGACTATTCGAAATGATTATAATCCTCCATCTAGTATAGATATTGAACTGAGCACAGTTACTTTTCGCATAAGTTTCCACATAATAGTTATACAGTTATCGATTTTATAGTAATATTAATCGATTTTTAGTGAATCGGTTTTATAAATTACGTGTTTAAATCGATTTTCGGAAACGGCTCGTATTATTTATTGACTATTTTTCAAAATTTTGACAATGTTTTCAAAATTTTTGACCATTTTTCAAAATTATTGACCATTTCTGAAAGTTTTTGACAATTATCGAACATTTTTCAAACTTGCAACAATTTTTGACCAATTTTGACAATAATTATCCATTTTTGACAGTTTTTGAAATTAATTGGCAATTTTTAACCATTTTTGATAGTTTTTCATTATTTTTGACAATTTTTCAAAATTTAAGACCATTTTTGAAAATTATTGACCATTTTTGATAATTATTGACAATTGTTGAAAATTATGGACCATTTTTTCTAATTTTTGACCATTTTTGACTATTTTTGACAATTTTTTAAGGATTGGAACAGTTTTTTCAAAATTTTTGACCATTTTTCAAAATTATTGACCATTTTTGATAGTTTTCGACAATTATCGATCATTTTTCCAAATTTTACCAATGTTTTAAAAATAATTGACAATTTTCAACCATTTTTGACCATTTTTAACAATTTTTGACCATTTTTCAAAATTTTAGACCATTTTTCAAAATGATTGATCATTTTTAATAATTATTGACAATTGTTGACAATTATCAACTATTTTTCAAAATTTTTAACAATAATTGTCCATTTTTGACCATATTTGATAGTTTTTGACAATAATTGGCCATTTTTGACAATTTTTCAAAATTTTTGACCATTTTTCAAAATTATTGACCATTTTTGATAGTTTTTGACAATTATCGACCATTTTTAAAAAATTTTACAATTATTGACCAATTTTGTTAAAAATTGTCCATTTTTGACAGTTTTTGACAATTTTTGACCATTTTTGATAGTTTTTGACAATTATTGATCATTTTTGACAATTTTTGAAAATGTTTGACCATTTTTCAAATTTTTTTTCAAGTTTTTGACAATTATCGACCATTTTTGACAATTATTTGACCATTTTTGACAAAAAATTGTCCATTTTTAACAGGTTTTGACAATTTTCGACAATTATTGACCATTTTTGACCATATTCCAAAATTTTTGACAATTTTCATATAATTTTATTTAATTTTCAATCTGATAAATGGTTAAATATTCACCAATTGAGTTAATTCGGAGGTTTGATTAAATAAGCGAGCGAAAAAGATTCCTTTTTTTCGCTAGAGCGTAAAGTAGTAGTCCTCGGCATTTGTCGACTTTACGATTTCATTTGAATATAGTAATTAGTCATTTTACGCGCGACTGTAGAAAAAAGGTTTTTCCTAAGGTTTGTTTGGTTCCTGACCCGTACACTCCTATCCCAGTTCCTTCTTTTGTTCGTGTACAGAGAGAAGATATGTCTCATCAAATTGTCCCTCAAGATCGACCAATGTTACTTATTATATTGTGAAAAGGTTTATAAAATTTGTAAAGTTAACTACAGTATCGTCAACAGTAATATGTCATTTATTAAGTGTTGCAGATTAGTTTCCATGTTGTTCAAATATGTCAAATTGAATGAAATTTCGGTGATAAAGCCCGTTGACAAGACAATCAACGTGTTAAAGTGCTGTGTATATCTTGTCTTCGTAACAAAGTTAACCCGTTTCATCTTCTTTTCATTGTTGATCTTTCAGTTTCGTACATGATACAACTCGCGTGAACTTGTTACAGTTACGTTTATTACTTGTTAAAATTGTAAATGGCGGCATTTAGTATTTTCCTAAGTTTCTAAACAGTCGAATCTGCGAGGAGCTAGACAAGTTTCGGTAATTCTTGAAGTAATTAAGGCTTTCCACAAGACGAGGTAGTAGAGACTGAATTTATCTCGAATGTGTCATGTACTTGTGTCGTTGATGTGAGTTTGTTGTGAAGTTTCGGCAAAGGTTTATTGCGAACAGACATGCTTATTAAAGAGATTAAAACCCGTACAGGTTTTATTAGGTGTGAGCATGTCACGAGAATTATTATAGTAGAATTCACATTCAGATTGCAGCGTTAGAGAGACGCAGCAATGCTATCTATATGGAAGAAGAACTAGCAATGTTGCCAAAATTTTCAATCGTACTTTATCGTTCGATCGTTCGATCGGACGATGAACGAAAACTTTGTACTTAAACATCTGCCAAACTTACAATTGCAGTAGAATTGGCAACGCTTTTATCCCATTCTCATGTACTGCCATCTGAATATTAATTGTTTTTTAGGATTAATGACATCCATCCCGTATAAACTGCAAGTAGAAAACTTATTTTCCAATGTACGTATTGCGGTTAACATTTTTTTTTTCCGTGTACCGACCTTATCCGATACGAAAAAATCTTTGATATGAAGGAAAATGTTGACGTTAACAAGTATATTAATTCCGCCAGGCTGTCTTTTATGCGGCAGTTGCACGATTGCTGCGACGCGATGACAATGGCGGTTTGCAAGCTCATCACAATGGCGCGGTCGTAGGATTTCCTTCGAACCGAATGTCATTTGAAGGGAAGAGAAAATTGGACCAATTATCTTCAGGGAAAATGTTAAGTTAGACTAAACTTGATAAATATGTCAGTTCCACAAAACTATTCGATAAATTATCACATTTAATTGGATATTTATGTATTGTATAGGGTTATCCCAGTGTAATGGCTTTGTTCATTACCAACTTCTGGGACGACATCCTATATATCAAAAGACACTAGCGTTTTCGTAAATATCCATTTTGAATGGTTGAAAAATGATAATTTCCAAGTTTATCCTCGAAAGTAGGTAGGCCGCATCGTTCCAAACAATGGAAATGTATAAAGTTTTACGTACGTACTACACAAAATATTCATGTTTCTCGGGGGTAACAATAGGGGGCGTAAAGTGGGTAAATAAATTCGTAATGGTGGTTAACATGACAAAAGAGGCGCTGTCACACATTGTGTTTCCCATTTTGAGATTTCGCCAAGTATGTTGAACGGGCCGTTGCAAAACATGACATCTCATACCGAACTATCTACCCTGGAATTCTCCTGTCTCTTGCCTTTCACGCACTAGGCACAAATAATACGTGCAATTTACTAACAACGATGATATTCAGGATAAAATTACCGAGAGATAGGAAAAGATCGACAAATTGTATCACACAATAATTATGGTAGAGAAAACACAAAAAGCAAAAATGCAACTTATAGTGTGCAGGAAAAATTGGGGTTGTAGCCCAAGGATCCTTAGGTGGATGTATACAGCCATAGTGAGACCAATAATTACTCATGGAACCATTGCTTGGAGTAGTAGGACTAGCCTATCAATAACGAGAGGCAGCCTCTTCAGAATTCGAAGACTATGCATAATAGCAGCAAGAAAACATGCTCAACGTGTTCTTAACTTCACACTAGTACTTATGGTGATGAAAGGTGTTGCAGAAAGAATAACAAGATACTGACTAGGTAGTGAACAAAAATCACTTCCTCGTTTTTTAGAAATCAGATATCCTGGGACATTCCACATAATGACAGATTATAACTTTTTGGAGGAATTCGATACGGAATTCCTCCGCCTAAGCTAGCGGAGCAAGAAGATTCTAGATTATGTGGAATGAAGGCATAGTAATATAGAATTTTAGGGCACAACATCCAGGAGACTACTGAATGGAAGAGGGTCACGTACCCAAACCTGCGGATAACCTATGTATGTATATTGGGGTGACATTCACTGAGACCTAAAAGATCTATTGTGTCCTCTTACTTCTAGTTAGTTCCTGAAGAAGATCTTCTTTCCGGTAGTCTTCCACGTGTTGTGCCATAGGATTCTGAATTGCTGTGAAATCCGCAAGTATGTGGATGGAGGTTTCTCCTTCCATACCACAGAATCTACATTTTTGAAGCTTGCTTCTTATTGCACGACATAGGACTTTTGGGAAGGCTAGTGAACTCGTGAAACGTGTGATGTTACGAAAAAGCGTTCGTCACGCCATGACTCATTAGAAAGAGAGAGAGAGAGACACAGGCCATAGTGTACGTTTAGTGCAGAGAGAAAGAGAGAGGCGTGCCGCTGTCAAAATTTTGAAAAAATGGTCAATAATTATAAAAAACTGTCAAAAATGGTCAATAATTATCAGAAACTGTCAAAAATGGTCAATAATTGTTAAAATCTTGAAAAATAGTCAAAATTTTGACAAAATGGTCCATAATTATAAAAAACTGTCAAAAATGGTCAATAATTGTTGAAAATTGACAAAATTTTTGAAAAATGGTCAAAATTTTTGAAAAATGGTCAAAATTTTTGAAAAATTATCAAAAATGGTCAATTATTGTCGGAACCTGTCAAAAATGGTCAATAATTAGCAGAAACTGTCAAAAATGGTCAATTATTGTTAAAATCGTGAAAAATAGTCAAAATTTTGGAAAAGTCGTCGATGATTATAAAAAACTGTCAAAAATGGTCAATAATTGTTGAAAATTGTCAAAATTTTTGAAAAATGGTCAAAATTTTTGAGAAATTGTCAAAAATGGTCAATTATTGTCGGAACCTGTCAAAAATGGTCAATAATTAGCAGAAACTGTCAAAAATGGTCAATTATTGTTAAAATCGTGAAAAATAGTCAAAATTTTGGAAAAGTGGTCAATGATTATAAAAAACTGTCAAAAATGGTCAATAATTGTTGAAAATTGTCAAAATTTTTGAAAAATGGTCAAAATTTTTGAAAAATTGTCAAAAATGGTCAATTATTGTCAGAACCTGTCAAATATGGTCAATAATTATCAGAAACTGTCAAAAATGGTCAATAATTGTTAAAATCTTGAAAAATAGTCAAAAATTGTCAAAATTTTGGAAAAATGGTTAATAATTATGAAAAACTGTCAAAAAGGGTCAATAATTGTTGAAAATTATCAAAATTTTTGGAAAATGGTCAAAATTTTAAAAAAATTGTACCAAAAATTATCAATAATTGTCAAAAATAATCAATAATTGTCAAAATTATTAATAATTGTCAAAAATGGTTAATAATTATTGAAAATCGTCAAAGTATTTGAAAAATGGTCAAAATTTTTGAAAAATTATCAAAAATGGTCAATTATTGTCAGAACCTGTCAAAAATGGTCAAATTTTTTGAAAAATGGTCAAAAATGGTCAATTATTGTCAGAACCTGTCAAAAATGGTCAATAATTGTTAAAATTTGGAAAAATGGTCTAAAATAGTCAACATTTTTGAAAAATTGTCAAAACTGTCAAAATTATCAATAATTGTCAAAAACGGTCAATAATTGCTGAAATTTGGAAAAATGCTTAAAAATTGTCAAAATTTTTGAAAAAATGGTTAAAAATTCTGAGAAAATTGTCTAAAATTGTCAAAAATTGTCAAAATTTTGAAAAAATGGTTAACGATTATGAAAAACTGTCAAAAATGGTTAATAATTGTTAAAAATTGTGGAATTTTTTTTAAAAAATGGTCAAAATTTTTGTTGCGCATTCCTTTTAGAAGTGAAGATAATGATGTTCTTGCCTATTGCGCGTATTTTTAATGATGGTTTTCCTAACCTCGCATTCTATTGTGCATAAGAAGCAAGCTCCTGTCGGCAGTCCGTCTGTTAAAACTCTTAGTGTAGTTTAACTTTGACTTAGGTATCAATTTGTTCTAGTCACCCAGAAGGGAAGTGGATTAAGACCTTTGTACAAAGCTGTTCTGGAAGGTGGGTGGCTCTAGTATCCCTGGATATGAAGAATGCTTTTAACAGCGCTAACTGAAACATGATAATAAAAAAGTTGTGCGATATGAACACGCCCGACTACCTTACGAATGTAGTAATAAACAAAAATGATGAAATTGACCTTACAACAGGAGTTCCGCAAGGCACTGTGCTTGGGCCAACAATATGGAACGTCGTTTATAATGACGTTCTAGAAATTAAACACAATGGCATTGTCAGGTCCATTGCATTTGCAGACGATCTGATTCTAATAGCAGAAGAAAACAAGCCTAACCTATTGAGCGAAACAATTAATGGGCCGTGTGGCTGTCAAAATTTTGAAAAAATATTCAATAATTATAAAAAACTGTCAAAAATGGTTAATAATTGTTGAAAATTGTCAAAATTTTTGGAAAATGGTCAATTTTTTTGAAAAATGGTCAGTTTTTTTGGAAAATGGTCAAAAATGGTCAATTATTGTCAGAACCTATCAAAAATGGTCCATAATTGTTAATATTTGGAAAAATGGTCTAAAATGGTAACATTTTTAGAAAAATTGTCAAAAATGATCTATAATTCTCAAAATTATCAATAATTGTCAAAAATGGTCAATAATTGTTAAAATTTGAAAAAATGGTCGAAAATTGTGAAAAATTTCGAAAAAATGGTCAATAATTGTGAAAAATTGTCAAAATTTAGAAAAAATGGTCAAAAATTTTGAAAAATTGTCGAAAATGGTCAATTTTTGTCAGAAACTGTCAAAAATGGTCAATAATTGTTAAAATCTTGAAAAATAATCAAAACTTGTCAAAATTCTGGAAAAATGGTCAATAATTATGAAAAGCTGTGAAAAATGGTCAATAATTGTTGAAAATTGTCAAAATTTTTGGAAAATGATCAAAATTTTTGAAAAATTGTCAAAAATGGTCAATTATTGTCAGAACCTGTCAAAAATGGTCAATAATTGTTAAAATTTGGGAAAATGGTCTGAAATGGTCAACATTTTTGAAAAATTGTCAAAAATGATCTATAATTGTCAAAATGATCAATCATTGTCAAAAATGGTCAATAATTGTTAAAATTTAAAAAAATGGTCAATAATTGTTAAAATTTAAAAAAATGGCCAAAAATTGTAAAAAATTTTGAAAAAATGGTGAGTAATTGTCATAAATTGTCAAAATTTTGAAAAAATGGTTAAAAATTTTGAAAAAATGGTCAATAATTGTTAAAATTTGGAAAAATGGTCTAAAATGGTCAACATTTTTGAAAAATTGTCAAAAATGATCCATAATTGTCAAACTTATCAATCATTGTTAAAAATGGTCAATAATTATTAAAATTTGAAAAAATGGTAATAAATTGTCAACAAATTACAAAAAAGGGTCAAAAATTTTGAAAAAATGGTCAATATAATTGTCAAAAATGGTCAAAAATGGTCAATTATTGTCAGAACCTGTCAAAAATGGTTAATAATTGTTGGAAATTGTCAAAATTTTTGAAAAATGATTAAAATTTTTGATAAATTGTTAAATTTTTTTAAAAATTGTCAAAAATGTTCAATAATTGTCAAAAATGATCAATAATTGTCAAAATGATCAATTTTTGTCAAAAATGGTCAATAATTGTTAAAATCTTGAAAAATTGTCAAAATTTTTAAAAAATGGTCAATAATTATAAAAAACTGTCAAAAATGGTCAATAATTGTTGAAAATTGTCAAAATTTTTGAAAAATAGACAAAATTTTTAAAAAATTGTCAAAAATGGTCAATTATGGTCAGAACCTGTCAAAACTGGTCAATAATTGTTATAATTTGGAAAAATGGTCTAAAATGTACAACATTTTTGAAAAATAAACAAAAATGATGAAATGGACCTTACAACAGGAGTTCCGCAAGGCACTATGCTTAGGCCAACAATATGGAACGTCGTTTATAATGACGTTCTAGAAATTAAACACAATGGCATTGTCAGGTCCATTGCATTTGCAGACGATCTGATTCTAATAGCAGAAGAAAACAAGCCTAACCTATTGAGTGAAACAATTAATGGAGCGCTCGAGAAAGTACAAAATTGTATGATTCACGACAAATTGTACGGCTGAGGAAAGAGAGGCCATCACAGTAAAAGTTCCTCGCTATAGGTCAACTATAAAATGATAAATGATATAGAAATCATATCTAAAAACACCAACGAAGGCTAATTATGTAAAATATTGTACCAGTCACAATTGTAGAACATGTAGCTATATAATATAATATATAAGTATGCGTATTTGTGTGCAAGCTTGAGATAATTTGGTGAGCTCCATACAACTGCAACCATTCGGAATCTTGGTAGTTTCCATTACCTTTGAAAAGACGCACTTTATATGTTGTACTATTGGTGGGTATTTCAGCTTTTAGGGTTACCGAATTGTTTGGTGTATACGATTCCATTAGTATCCATTTCTCAGGCCAACTGTCATTTTTTGTACCATTACTATCTAAACATACAAACACTTCTCTAATATTATACGGAGGATGCTGTATTAAAAGGTAGTTACCAATAATATCTTGCAATATTATAAACGTTGTAGTCAGCATATCGACTAATACTAAATAAATGATAACAATTTATATATACTACCTTGCCCTCCTCCTATTATATGTCGCAGCACACTAACTTTCGCTACACTCTGTATATTATTTTAATGTATGTTTCATATACTAACATTTTCCGTGTACTACATACTAACTAGGTCAGCTGCGGTCATTAACCGTTCATTATATATAGAGTAGCTCAGTTACTTTCCTACTTTACCCCGGTCACACCTCATTTAATATCTACTACCATCAAATACTTGGGCATTCACCTAAATAAAAGACTCAGGTTCACTAAACATTTAGATAAAATGGTCAAAAAAGCGAACACAAGAGTCGATAACATCACGAAGATATTTCCAAATATTGGAGGCCCGAGCTTGCAGAAGAGGAGAGTGCTGCTACAAGTAGCCCACTCTATTCTGCTCTACTGTGCTCCAGTGTGGATAGATGCACTAAATTATAACAAATACTGCGACCAGAGAGGAAGTACAGGAATGGATGGAGGACGAAATGGAGAGAATGTGGGAGGAGTATGAGGAGCGATTGGGAATAGGAGATTCGGGGAGGTGAACTACTTCTTGACACAGGTGTTCACTGGACATGGGTCGAGAGAAGGGTACCTCCACAAGATTGGGAAAAGAGAGTCTGGAGTGTGCGAGAGGTGTGAAGTGGAGGATGATGTAGGGCATGTGTTTAGATGCTGGAGGAACGAGGAAGTGCTGAAGGAGTTGGAGAGGAAACTAGGAGAGGCGGTGTACTGGGAGAACATGGTGGAGATAATGTTGATGGGGGAGGAGAAATGGATGGTACTAAGTAAAAGAAAGAGGGTATAATAGATGTTTCAGGTCTCAGTGAATGTGACACTGTGGTTTATACATTTTGATTATAGTTTTTCCAGGAGAATATTTGATTGTCTTAGAAGAGACCTCTAGCGATATTGGAAAGAGAAGATTTAAAATGTTTTACGTTATAGACGTTTAGAAGCAAGTGCTTCTATTAGAAAACTTAAATTGTGTTTGTGTAAATTTTATAATGAATTGAAAGAACTAATAATACTTGATTGGAATGTTATCTGGATGCTTGTGTTATACGTTAATGTTGAAACTTGAAATAACCCTTTTAATCTTATCGAATAGTTGGGTGTATCGAGCAAAGTTTTTAAAATTCCACGTCGCTGCCAGCCATTTGGACTAAGTGCCGTAATAAATATTTACAACGTACGAATTGAATGAATTTGAAACATTTCGTTTGCAAGATTTTTATGAACGCGTATCATCGATTTCCATTTTGGGCGATATTTTTTTCTTTCTGTTTCGTTTTCCATTTGCGTTTTCGCAATATTGTGTAATGCAAAATGAATGGAAAATGAGGTTATTAATAAAACATTTTATGCCGCCGTCGCGTATCTAAATATATCTGCATTTCAATACACGAAAAACGGTTTTGATACCGAGAAGGGTTGTTTATTAAACGATAATTGTATGTGATTATTTGTTCATTAGTGAAATTATGGAGAAACATTTCAATCAAAACAATTTTCGTAGAATTGATACGACAAGCATTTCGAAATTTTATATCAAGTAGCATTTTGTTTTGCTTTATCTTCTGTTATGTACTCTGAGGGATTCATAACGTAACAAATTAGGTTATACTCCAAATCCGCTACGAACTTCAGAAAAGAGATGGGAATTTTTCATAAAAGAAACGGGACAGTTGCAATTTGCATTGTGCTTTAATTTCAACTCGCACCACTGCATATTCATACTCTTAATCTATTTTTAATTGAAGGCAAATAGAGAATCAGTAACTGTACGAATAAAAAATATGAGTAGTACGGGGAACAAAATAAAAAAAAATTCTCTCTCGCTACTGAGTTATGAGATCAGGGTTATTCATTATATATTGACCCCACCGTTATCTAGGTAGTTATTTCAGATTTGAAAAAAAAAATTTAAGAGGTCAAGTTTTGTAGAAACGTGTGACAACAGAGAAGTCATATTTTTTAAATACTCTATATATTATTATATTTTCGAATATCCCCCAATATTATATTTTCGAAAGTATGTATAGTCCAAGCAGCGACCGCCTTAAAAGCCTGAGGATATCCTGAAATTCCTTCGGAAAAAACTACTGAGTAGTCTCTTAGACTTTCCTTAGGATCTGAGTAGAAGAAAGGGGACACTAAAGATATTTTTTCTCCTACCTTACCGGAAAACCAATCATATGACCAATCATCAAGCCAAATCAGCATCTGCAAGATCGCGTAAAAGAAGAAGAGAAAGAAAGAAGCGTTCAAGCAGGAGTAGATCTTACAGCAGATCTCCTAGCCGAAGAAGGAGGCGTTCAAGCAGAAGTAGATCTTCAGCAGATCTCCTAGCCGAAGCAGAAGGGTGTACAATGACTGCGAGCAAATTAAAATGCTTAAGTTCGAGTTCTCGGAAGAAAGAGTTCACTAAGCGAAGACATTATTGAACTAACAGTTCTCTGACATTTCAAAATCAGAGTGATGCAAAAATAAAAATCATTTACGTGTAATTTGATGATACTGTACCTTTGCGTTTCCCCACCAAGGAGTCTGAATTTTCCTTTGCTGATCACCATTTCAACACTTTTCCATAACTACTTTCAGATGAGCGAAAATGGTCAACTTGGCATCCGCGCGTATCAGCATTGTAAAACTAGGGGTTTCACTCTTTCTTCGCCATCAGAACGGTTGCCATGACAACGGATTTTTTGTAAAATTAGTTTCAGCCATGTTGAGACTGTTGGTTTGGCAACCACGCATTTCCTCAGCATAATATTTGTGTTTTTGTTTTCTCGTTATGATGACAATCGTTGCCATGACAACGTGGTTTCAGCTAAACGAAAGTGGTCAACTCAGCAACCGCGCATTTCCTCACCATATGATTTGAAAAATATTTCAACCAAAATTAAACTTCTAATATCTAAAATGTTGAATAATCTTTGGCTTCAACTATATATTTCTCCATTCAAATAATAATGAAAAAACTGAAAAAAAAAACAAAGAACTGGATACTCAACTATTTGTAAATGAAGTTACGAATTCTTTCTACAAAAAAAATACTTATTGGGTTGACCAGTAGAATAGTAATTAGAGTTGCTGTAACTTTTAATTCTTAGTAAGTAATTAAATTGAAGTAAAAAATAAAAAGTTTTGAGGCTCTTTCTCCATGCAGCTTGTTTCTATGAGGTGTGTAAAGAAGTCCAGCTCCACTAAAAACTTTTACACTGGGCACACTTAGGGTGGGGTTGCCAAATATTCTCTTACTACAGGAGAAATAATACCAAATTTATTGCTATCAAACTTCCACCAAAGAAGAGAGTCTTCTTCGTTTTCAATGCCTTTGACCAACACATATTCGTGAATATATTTTTTTATCAAAATCTCCATAGGATTTGGAATATCATTTTCTATTTCTCCTTCGCTTTTACTAGAATCCATCATCATTTTTATAGTGTCTCTTAATGATACAGATTTTTCTGGAAGACTGGGCATTGGAACCAAATCTTTCCTCATCTTGATTAGTCATTTTAGGACTGTGTATATTAAATTTAATTCTAAACAACTTGAATTTTATAAACTTTCTGAACTATAATCGCATTCATTATCGTGATGTTTATATTGTGTTATATATCATATATTATAGATACATAAACAATTTTCAATTATATCCAAGCGATTTTTCTTAATAATTATCTTAACCCTATCGACCGCCTGCTGATAACTCTGATGACCTTCTTAGATCTCTGGTCGTACTTCACATGCGAATCCCTAAATTTAGATTTAAATTGAGTCGTTGAGGCGTTGACGTGCCTTGTCGGTGCTGTGCTGATGTTGTTAGGTATGCGCGCTAGCATTTAAATACACATAAGAGATAAAATCTGCTGGTGATGATCAGTCGCTGTTCCTATGAGGTGCTGATAAGTGAGTTTCGACCTTAAAGCTGCCAAGCCTCTTCATCGTGCAGCTGTGTTTAAGCCAGGAGGTCAACTATCTGGGTAGACAGCAACACAAAAGACGAACAGAATGATGAAGAAATGAGTGGAGTTCACAAACATAATGCTTGAATGTTATTGTAATATTGGAAAAAAGTCTTGCAATTTAATGTGAAATAGTTGAAAAATTGTCAAAAATGGACAATAATTGTCAAAAACTATCAAAAATGGTCAAAAATTGTCAAAAATGGACAATTATTGTTAAAAATTGTCAAAAATTGTTAAAATTTTTGAAAAATTTTGAAATATGGTCAAAAATGGTCAATAATTGTCAAAAATTTGGAAAAATGGTCCAAAATTGTCAACAATTGTCAATAATTATCAAAAATGGTCAATAATTTTTTAAAAATGTTCTTAAATTTTGAAAAATTGTCAAAAATGGTCAAAAACTATAAAAAATGGTTATAAATTGTCAATTATTGTTAAAAACTGTTAAAAATGGACAATTATTGTCAAAATCTGTCAAAAATGGTTAAAAATTGTCATCATTTTGAAAAATGGTCAAAAATTTGGAAAAACGGTCACTAATTTTGAAAAACAGTCAAAATGGTAAAAAATGGTCAATAATTGTCAAAAACTATCAAAAATGGTTAATAATTGTCAATTATTTTTAAAAACTGTCAAAAATGGACAATTACTGTCAAAATTGGTCATTTATTGTCAAAAATTGTTAAAATTTTGAAAATGGTCGATAATTGTAAAGATTTTGAAAAAGGGTCAAAATTTTTGAAAAATGGTCAATAATTGCCAAATAAGTTGAAATTGTTGAAAAATTGTCAAAAATGGCTAATTATTGTCAAAAACTATCAAAAATTGTCAAAAATGGACAATTATTGTTAAAAATTGTTGAAGTTTTTGAAAAATTTTGAAATATGGTCAAAAATGGTCAATAATTGTCAAAAATTTGGAAAAATGGTCCAAAATTGTCAACAATTGTCAATAATTATCAAAAATGGTCAATAATTTTTTAAAAATGTTCCTAAATTTTGAAAAATTGTCAAAAATGGTCAAAAACTATAAAAAATGGTTATAAATTGTCAATTATTGTTAAAACTGTTAAAAATGGACAATTATTGTCAAAAATGGTTAAAAATTGTCATCATTTTGAAAAATGGTCAAAAATTTGGAAAAATGGTCACTAATTTTGAAAAACAGTCAAAATGGTCAATAATTGTCAAAAACTATCAAAAATGGTTAATAATTGTCAATTATTTTCAAAAACTGTCAAAAATGGACAATTATTGTCAAAATTGGTCATTTATTGTCAAAAATTGTTAAAATTGTTGAAAAATTGTCAAAAATGGCCAATTATTGTCAAAAACTATCAAAAATTGTCAAAAATTGTTAAAGTTTTTGAAAAATTTTGAAATATGGTCAAAAATGGTCAATAATTGTCAAAAATTTGAAAAAAAGGTCCAAAATTGTCAATAATTATCAAAAATGGTCAATAATTTTTTGAAAATGTTCCTCAATTTTAGAAAATTGTCAAAAATGGTCAAAAACTATGAAAAATGGTTATAAATTGTCAATTATTGTTAAAAACTTTTAAAAATGGACAATTATTGTCAAAATCTGTCCAAAATGGTTAAAAATTGTCATCATTTTGAAAAATGGTCACTAATTTTGAAAAACAGTCAAAGTGGTCAAATATGGTCAATAATTGTAAAAATTTTGAAAAATGATCAATAATTGTCAAAATTTTGAGAAATGGTCAATAATCGTTAAAAGTTGTCAAAATTTTGAAAAGAGTCATAAATCATACGAGCAGGTTCCGAAAATCTATTTAAACACGTAATTTATAAAATCAATTAATATTAATGAAAAAATTGATAACTAAAAATCGATTATAAGAAAATGATATTCGATTTTTATAAAAATCGATTATTTTTTAACATCCCTAGTCAGTAGATCTTTTTAAGGTTAATCATGATGAATAGCGAAAATGACGATTATTCTAGCACTCCTATTATAACCTAAAATAATATAAAAAACTTATTTAATTATTTAAAGGGCGACTGTAGCAGAATGTTGCGGCGATCTTTCGAAAGCGGCAAACTGTTACTTTACGCTCTAAATACACAAATAACTATTTTTCAGAATAATGGATAAATAAGGCCATTTTAATGGATGCGCAAAATGAACGAGTCCGCAAACAAACTAATTAGCATCCAGTTAATAATTACTGTACTTACTATGGAGATGGTATATGGGTGGAATCTTCCAACTTTTCGAATTTGACGAATCCGGCAATTTAAACCAAAAAGAAGGCGAAAGAGAGAGAGGAGGCGGCGCGTCGAGGCACGCGGCAAATATGAACGGTGTATAACTTCATCACGTCTTTGTTCAAATTTTCGACCTTACATCATTCTGGAAATCTCGTTAACCAATTCTGAATTCTCGAAACAAATCTAATTTCCTCGAGATATATATCATCGGCAATGAGCTATGAACAAATTTGCTGTGAGCTATTTTTGGTGTATTCCTTACCATAAATTTAATCACTGTAACCCAGTTAGTTAATTAGAGGGAGAGAGAGAGAGAGAGAGATAAAGAGAGTTCGCTTTGGACAGACTATGGTGCGGTAAATCGGATAGAAATGGTTAATATATATATACCTTGTCGAGATTGATAAAGGCGGATGTGACACGGTTTTGCGTTTAACTATTAGATAATAATATACAATACGCACTGAATCGAGGAAACTGTTTCAATGATGTCAGGTGACTATTCAATTTTTCTGGAACATAGTATGTGTCCAAAATTTACAATACTTTGTATAAAAGAAGGTATTTGAATCCAACACTGAATACAAACCAGAACGTTCTGAATCGATGTTGAATATTGTTTGGAGCGAAGCTGATGTAGCCTTTCAGTTTTGCTCTTTTATAACTTCCAGTCCTCAGTAAATATTAACGTCGACTATCCGAATATTTACTTTTAATGTTAAACAATATTTCTGCTGATGATATCTCAGCGATACGCAATTCTCGTGATTTTCACTTTCTCATAGTTAAAAATTTAATATTATTTATTGATATACGACGAAAATTAATAATAATATTGTTGTAACTTCCTTGTAGTCCGTATACTCTTTACATCTATTATCTATGGCGTAGATATCTATGGTGCTTATTTGTTGTCAATGTCAATTGTCAGTGCTGTCATTAGTCATTAGGAATTATTGATCAGTGTGCTATGATTGTGATATTTTATGAAGAAAATAAATGAACGTTAATTTTATGAGTTAAGTTTTCAAAATAAGTGGTTTTAAGTGATCCAAATACTTTTTGCCAACAAGATCATTAATAAAAATTGTAACACTCAAAAAGTTATCAGTTGCAGATGGTGTGGAAAATCTGAGCTGCATCCAAAACAAGAGTGCCCAGCTCGTAATGCCCTTTGAGGAAAATGCAGAATAAAGGGTCACTATGCACGAGTGTGCCTAAAAAGTACATCAAGACAGAACTGGCCATAATGTTAATACGGAGGAATCATTTAAAAAGCTATACAGAAGGGACAGGGTGAATGGAATGGTTATTTTTCCTTCCGCTTGTTCAAAAATTAACCAATGATCTGTTTTAACCAAGAAAATTAATAAAGGCAAACTGATCATGAAATGCGCATGCGTGCATGCGGGCTAGAATATTAAGCGGTGGCACTAGACGCAAGTGCAAATGCAAGCATTTCAGGCCATAACATAGCTGTTAAAATAGACACTGGAGCTGATGTTAGTGTTCTTCCTGAAAACATTTACAAGCTACACTATATGAAACAAGCTCAAGCCTGCACAAATGATAATGACTGGACCAAGTGGTAATAATTTGCAAGTGGTAGGTGTGAAAGTTACTCCAAAGTTAGTATCAGAAAAATTTTCTGTTGTAAGTGGTGCAAAACAAACCCTTATAAGTGTACCTGCTTCAGAAAAGCTAGGCTTGGTGCGAAGACTATTTGAACTATATGAACTATGATCCATTTAAAAGGTACCCGGAGCTTGGACGCACTAGTAAACCATATACAATTACATTGAAGAAGAATACCATTCCGTATTCATTAAGAGTTCCATTACCACTGAGAAAAACTTTAAAAGCTGAAGTAAAAAAATTGTGTTCACAAGTGGTAATAGAACCTGTACATGAACCAACAAGCTGGTGCGCAGTAATTATTATAGTTCCACGTAAAGAAAAAGAATGATCCTATTCCTGATGTTGATCTGACTCTGGGCCAATTAGAAGGTGCTACTGTTATGTCTAAGCTAGATGCGAAAAATAGATTTTGGCAATTACCATTATCTGAAAGATGTATGTCCTTGACCACATTTATTACACCAAGTTTAAAATACTTCCATTTGGTTTAACATCGTCACCTGAAGTCTTCCAAAGACAAATGAGCCAATTGCTAGAAGGCTTGAATGGAGTAATATGTCATTTTGATGACATTATTATACATGGTAGGAATACTGAAGAACTTGATGACAGACTGAAAGCTGTATTGAGTAGAAGCTCAAAAGCAGGCTGGAGCCTTAAAAAAGAAAAGAGTTTATTCAGGCAGACTACACTTAAAATTCTGGGCCACATTGTCTCTTCCGATGGTATTCATCCTGATTCTGATAAGGTGAAAGCTATCAATGATCCTCCACATCCTGAGAGTGTTACAGAACTCAAAAGACTGTTAGGTATGATAAACGTTCGTTCCCAACCTGAGTAACTGCGTTCAGATGTTAACTGGGTTTGGGAATATGATCAAAAATCTGCGTATAAACAAGTAAAGGAAGCCCTTGTTAATGCTCCTACCTTAGCATTATATGGCACAACCAAAGAAACAATGTTCTCTGTTGACAGTTCTTCGTATGGATTGGGGGTTGCTCTACTACAAAAACAAGCAGATGGTGTATACAAACCTGTAGCCTATGCTTCACGCACCTTAAATTTTTCAGAAAAACGTTATGCCCAGATAGAGAAAGAAACTCCGTTGCTGCGACAAATTTTCAAATTTCATAATTAGAAGAGACATTACTATAGAGACGGATCACAAACCGTTGCTTTCAATTCTCAATCAAAAAAACGTGAGCGGTCTTCGGACCGCCGATAGAAGCTTGCTTCTTATGCACAATAAAATGACCATTTTTCGTGAATTTTTCACCATTTTTCAAAAATATTGACAATTTTTGACCACTTTTGACGAATTTTGACAATTATTGACCGTTTTTGACAATTATTGACCATTTTTGACAATTTTTCAAAAATTTCAACATATTTGGCAATTATTGACAATTTTTCAAAAATTTGGACAATTTTGGACCATTTTTGACAATTTTTAACAATTATTGACCATTTTTGACAATTTTTGAGCATTTTTGACAGGTTCTGACAATTTTTGACCATTTTTGACAATTTTTAATAATTATTGACCATTTTTGACAGTTTTTTATAATTAATGACCATTTTTTCAAAATTTTGACAATTTTTGACCATTTTTGACAATTTTTCGAAAAAGTTTTCAAAAACTTTGACAATTATTGACCTTTTTTCCAAATTTTTGACAATTTTTGAAAATATTTGACAATAATTATTAACCATTTTTTCAAAATTTTGAGAGTTTTTGCAATTTTTGACGATTTTTACAAATTCTTGACCATTTTTGACCACATTTAAAATTTTTTGACAATTTTTCAAAAATTTTAACAATTATCGACCATTTTTGACCATTTCTGACGAATTTTGTCAATTATTGACGATTTTTGACAATTTTCCAAAAATTTCAACATATTTGGCAATTATTAACCATTTTTTCAAAATTTTGACAATTATTGATCCTGTGATGCCTTTTGGCCCAATATAATAATATAATAATAAATATTTAAAATAAGAATTAAATTCCCTTGATCTTATTTCAACAAAACGTTCGAACATTTCATTATCATATAAATATAAATTAAGAAGGTTATTGTCAAGTTCAAGCGTGAAGCAACTCTAAACAATTATATGTTTATTTGGTTTACTCGAACTTGACTGGGTTATATAAATATACATTTAGTATTTATCATTGAAGAAGTCGATGTAGAATACTGGAAGAAAGACTATTCTATATAGGTGAATAGTCAGCTAGTAGTAATCAGAAACCATTACGCATAAGTATGCTATACGGCTAGGTACTTATGCATAGCATTTGTTTAGTAAGTAGTTTAATGTATTTAGTAAATAAACAAACATATCACAGTGCCAGAAGTAGTTGTTTCATCCTCTTGAAATGATCCTCCATGTGACCTGCAACACCACCTATTCAGAGGCCCTTCCACACCTATAATCTAACCAAGTATCCATCGACGACACATATATTACAATCCTTTTGGACCATTTTTGACAATTTATGACGAATTTTGATTGGTTTTGACAATTATTGACCGTCTTTGACAATAAATGACCATTTTTGACAATTTCTCAAAAATTTTAAACATTTTTCAAAAATTTTAAAAATTATTGACCATTTTTGACAATTATTGACCATTTTTGACAATTTTTGACAATTTTTGACAATTTTTGACAATTTTTGACAATTTTTGACAATTTTTGACAATTTTTGACAATTTTTGAAAATATTTGGCAATTATTAACCATTTTTTCAAAATTTTGACAGTTTTTGGAAATTTTTGATCATTTTTCCAAATTTTTGACCATATTTAAAATTTTTTACAATTTTTCAAAAATTTAAACATATTTGGCAATTACTACCCATTTTTTCAAAATTTTGACAATTATTGACCATTTTTGACAATTTTTCACACCTATGGGTGTGCGAACTCAGTGCGGCAAGAGAGATTGCGCACAGTCGCTTGAATGAGTTATCGCGTGACGAACGCCTTTTCGTAACATCACACGTTTCACGAGTTCACTAGCCTTCCCAAAAGTCCTATGTCGTGCAATAAGAATCAAGCTTCAATTTAAATTTCATTGGATTAGGGGATTATTCAGAAATCTGACAACACTGTTGCGTGACGAAGCCTCATTCGCTTTTTCGTAACATTACACGTTTCACGAGTTCACTAGCCTTTACAGAAATATGGCAACACTGTTACGTGACGGACTTTTCGTAACGATTACACGTTTTACGAGTCCACTAGCCTTTACAGAAATATGGCAACACTGTTGCGTGACGGACTTTTCGTAACGGTTACACGTTTTACGAGTTCACTAGCCTTCTCAAAAGTTCTTTAACTCCCAGACTACAACGTATAAAGTTGAGACTAATGAGATATGGTTACAATATCCAGTATACTCCAGATAAACATTAGGTGTTGGCTGATACACTCTCCAGAGCCCCGATAGAATATTGTGAAGATGAAGAATCTTCAGAGGAGGTAACAGCATATCTGCAATCTATCATCACAAATTTTCCAGCAACTGACAGAAGGTTGAAAGAGATCATTGACGGTCAGCACCAAGATCCAGTTGGTTGTGAGCTGATAAAATACTGTCAAACTGGTTGGCAATCGTGGAACAACATAACACCAGAGTGTACAACATGTTGGTCTCATGGGCATTCAATCACATCGATGTATGAAAGTAGAATTATTATTCCTAGCCTTCCAAGAGTCGATGTCCTCAATCACATACATGAAGGACACCAAGGGATTACCAAATGCCGAGTACTAGCAAATCCAGCAGTTTGGTGGCCTGGCTTATCCACTCAGCTATAGCAAATTGTAAAAAATTGTGTAGCTCGTATTCAGCATCAAGAGTCTCTGATCCCAACAGAATACCCCGAAAGATCATGGCAAGTGGTAGGAACCGACTTATTGAAGCTAAATGGACGATGGTATGTTATAGTAGCTGATTACTATTCTGGATAAATAGAAATTGCGAAGCTAGAAAATTTTACCTCCAAATTAGTTATTACTCATTTGAAATCTATATTTGCTAGACATGGAGGTGAACTACTTCTTGACACAGGTGTTCACTGGACATGGGTCGAGAGTAGGTTACCTCCACAAGCTTGGGAAAAGGGGGGTGCGAGAGGTGTGAAGTGGAGGATGATGTGGGGCATGTGTTTAGATGCTGGAGGAACGAGGAAGTGCTGAAGAAGTTGGAGAGGAAACTAGGGGAGGCGGTGTACTGGGAGAACAAGGTGGAGATAATGTTGAAGGGGGAGGAGGAATGGAAGGAGGTGAGTGGTGTAGTAGAGAGCATGGTTAGGGGAAGAGAAGGATTCGGTATGGCATGAGAGGTAGGAGTGATAGTAGGGAGTGTGCGGAGAGTGTACGTCTCGAAGTATGCTAGGGTAGTGATTCCGAGGCGGGGGTAACAGCGAGTTTGAGGTGGGTCTGGTTGGTAGGCATCCTCTTGGGGATGAGTCCAACACTGTTTGGGTCCTGGACCAATTCCAACATGAGTTTCCCATCTCGATCCGAAAAAGAAAAGCCCTTTTAACCGCCATCTCTTCTCGACTGTACATTCTCCAACTTCGTTAACAGTGATAAAAATTTTTCCGTCAAAAAAAGTTAATAGGCTTAGCCAATAAACAAAAGCGATTTATATCATTTGATGATTGTGTTGCAAAAAGAAGTAACAAAGATGGAAATTTTATATCGGACTAGCCTCGTATACATGATTTTAAATATCGATTAAAATAACTTGTACGTGGCAGAACGAAAAACAGACTTTTGAGAGAAAAAAAAAACAGAAATAACTCTCTCTCCGCATTGAAATAAGGCATGCTGAATGGGTCTAAATGTAAATAGGAATAAGTTATCAATTCCCAGAGGACATCGAAACAAGAGTTTTTATAGTGTGTATCACAATTTAGTGGAACTTCGTTTTTTTTCCCGTGAGACATTTCGATTAGAAGACGAGAGAGAGCGAAAAAAAGAACGCATATTGTGTATAATCGAAAACTCCCACATTCTTTACTCCTAAAAAGGAGGATATTTAAATTCCCCGAGGCCCCAAACTCATATGCATACCATTGATCTTGCTTTATGGGTAAACGAATACCCAGATTGCTACACCCTATCTCTTGCTCGAGTCCAGGCAATTTTCCTATTGGAAAATTTAAATGTAAATTTCCTGGAAAGGTTACATTTACATGGTTAATAGTCTTTTTGGCACTCACGCTTCTCTTTACAACTCCTCACTCTTTGCATCGCGTAATTTGAATGTTATTTAAATTTCGAGTTTATAAAAATACGCTGTAATTACAGTGTTAAAAGGATGTATGAGCATTTCAACAAATAGACTTTAAGGAATTCGTCGCTGATTGCATGCCCTAAAATAAATTCTTTCATGTATCAAAAGCACAATTTTAATTCAAAGTAACTTTTTTCCAATAAAAAAACATTAAAAGCATTTTTACATGCAAACAGTTTGTGTTTATCTTTTTCGATTCGCGTGTCAACTACCGCAATTTGAAGGACTTTACACTCGATTTAGATTAAACAATAATTTCGACTTGGCGTTTACATTTTCCTTTCCATAAAATCGAATATCGTATAAGAATCCACGGATACCGAAAATATCTTGAATAATGTTCGAACTTAAGAATTCGCCCGAAATATCTAATAATACATTACAAAATTAATGTTTTCCTTGTTGAATTTGAAATTTTCCGAGAGCAAATTTGCATTAATGAAATTTGGAGTTTCTGCTGAAACAGTGAGAAAATCGATGGTTATACTTTGGTTTTATGAAATATGGTCTGTGTACACACCAGCCGACGCATTTTGCATAATACCGTAGCTTTGTGTAACTACTTCGTTTCCAGAATTTATGGCCATCCAAGAACTTCTACAGTTAAGTTTATTGCACTGGAAACAATTATTGTTGGTAACTTTATGCAGCAAAATATTTTTGTTCTACGAACGATATTTTGTAACTAAATACATCAAAAAGTTTTATTCACTCTCCGCAATGTCAATAGTATAAAATAAGTTTGGCATCCTGTTTCTAGAGAGCAGCACTTACACAAACAACAGCTACACAGTGTGTCAATTTTAAAACGTATCGACGAAACAGTTCAGATTGACGTTCTTGGACAAATTGAAATAGATCAACTTGTCGAGCCTCTTCAATGACTGGACTATCACATGAGTCGGTTCCGAATGTTTTGAAGCTTTTCTCCCCTATAAAATGGAAATTCTACAGGGTGTTGCTATATTCAACCGACAACGCTCTACCCCAGAGAGCTCTAGTTATTTGATAAATTTTGATATAGGAACATTAACCCCTAAAGGGTTGTTTTTTGCCCGCTGAGTGGAGAATAAGAGTAGATTTGTTTATTTCAAACTTCTATAAATGCCATCCTCACAATTAGCTAATCTCCGTAACGATACCTATACAAAAATTTCAAATTTTAATTTACCGCTATTTTTTGTCAAAAGTAGAATTTTTTTTAATAATGTTTTTTCCGTGCAATTTTCCTGAAAAAGTATCCTATGTCCGTCTCCTGGTTCTAAGCTACCTCCCCACCAATTTTCAGCCAAATCGGTTCAGCCGTTCTTGAGTAATAAATAGTGTAACTATTTGTATATATATATATATATATATATATATATATATATATATATATACTGCGTTCATTTGAAAAGGACCCACCCTTAATATTTCAGAAATGCGACATATTAGAAAGAAATGCCGAAACACGTCAACTTTTAACTTGAGGGGGTCACTGTTTGGCTCTAATGTCATAAACGTCAGATTCACCCCCTCCCTACTGGAGACACCCCTTTCATTTTTTCAAAAGGCATTAGGTATCAAGTCACACCTCATTTAAAAGGTCTGGTAAATCTCTATTCAATCATTTTGTTTTGCCTTTGATACCAGCCTTCCATTGTTATTTAATCGTTGTTTAAAAATGGTTCTTTTTCAACTTTTATTGCCTGAATGTTAACGGTGGTCACTTTGGTGCTCAATATTGACGATTCACTACAAAGTATAACTCAAGCCTATCTTGATATTACTAAAGCAAATTTTCCAACGTTGGTAACGAACGCTATTGTTCAGTTCACGAGATATAGAGTAAGTTTTATTGACACACTGTATTATTCTATATCAACTTCCTAACTCTAGGTCGGCGTCTTTGATTATTTCGCTCAAAATCGTTAGAGATTGGCGTTAAAGCCACTTGGAAGCTACTGAGTTGGATGCGCAATCGCTCCGGTGTTTTAGACCGGGACTTTCGTAGCTGTTATTGAATTAGCTGAGTTTGCAGTGTACTGAGCACTACTTTTCGTTTAAACTATCAGAGTCACAGCAAATGGAGCACGGTTAATTGACATTTTTCTCTGTCGCATTAAATTGTTCTTGTTCCTACTTATAAAGCGCTTTTGGCAACTCTACGTGCATTTTTAACCCGATTTATTTTAATGCCTTGGTGGATATTTTAAATAATAGCCTCATTTTTACGTTCTCTCCCATTCTCATCAATAACAAAAACGACCACCCATTTTTCCAATTACTTTTTAAAATTATTACTTATTCAGGAGAAATACAGTTGGTATTGTAAATTATGGTGTTCTTCTTTTTGTTCTTTCAGTTATTAATATCCGCCGTAAATTTTTGTGAAGGATTTGAATGGTAAATTATATTTCTATTCTAGCTGCCAGTGAAATGTGTTATAAATTGTTATGATTGGTTGATTAAATTTGTATTTTCTATTTGTTATCTAAACCCTGTATAAACAACAATCTTAAAACGTCTTATTTATTTTCCCAAACGGCTATAAAAATAGATTACATGGATTTCATAAGAATTATGTTGCAAGAAGTCGAGAGAAATTAACGATGTAGAGACGTTGTTCTTGAACTAAGAAAGTAATTATAGAGATATTTTAGTCTGGTTAACCCCCCCGAGATCGCAAATTCATCGCGATGTGCATTTCTTCGCAAAGTTATCCTCTCATTTGACAGTTATTTCCTCTTCAGGGAGTATGATTCGATATCTTTTTAGAAGATTAATTTATATTAGGAACGAAAACTGGTTCATATATGGCGGGACGACGAAGCAGATGCTTCAGATACTCTTACAACTCGTTCGAAAGTTTTACATCCGGAAATTTAATCAGAATGTTTCAACGTTTGAATATGTTGAAAATAGAATTTTGTTGCACTTTTACAACAATAAATTTAACTCACAAATGTTAGATGCCAATGAATATCTTTCTCGTGGAGCTATTCTCCATTTTTTCATGTATGTATTGCAGTATGTATTGAAGAAAGTCTAAGAGGCTAGTAGCTCCTTTGGTCCGATTTATTGAAAGGATCTGAGGATATCAGTAAGCCTTACTTTAATTTTTTTTTTCGGTCAAGAAGGGAAACTCATGTTCGAATGGGTCCTATCCAGGATTCATATATTGTTGGACTCATACCCAAGGCTACCTACCAAACCCACCTCACACTCGCATATTTCAAGACGGGTGCGGTACCTCGCACACTCTCCACTCACACCGTCGTCCTCTCCCTACCTATCACTCCTACCTCTCATGCCATATCGAGTCCTTCTCTCCCCCTAATCATGCTCTCCGCTACGCTATATATACCTCCATCCATTCCTCCTCTCCCCTCAACATCACTTCCACCATGTTCTCCCTATACACCACCTCCTCTAGTTTCCTCTACAACTTCTTCAACACTTCCTCGTTCTTCAAGCATCTAATCACATGCCCTCGCACACTCCTGTCTCTCTTCTTAATCTTGTGGAGGTACCCTAATGTCGACTCATGTCCAGTGAGCACCTGTTTCAAAAAGTAGTTCACCTCCTCGATTTTCTGGTCCATCCAATCTCGCCTACTCCCAATCGCTCGTTTTAGCGCGCCCTCATACTCCTCCCACCTCCTCTCCATTCCCTCCTCCATCCATTCCTGTTCTTCCTCTCTGAACCATGCTCTGGAGCACTCCAGCCTCCGTCTCATACCTCCTCCCTCTAGAGTCTACAAACACACGCCCCGTCAGGTAGTCCTCTACTGGTTTAACCAACTCCTCCCCTACTCCAAGCAATCTTTACTTCAAGCTAGTCTTTCTCTTCTCTCCAGTAGTTTCTTCAATTGTTTGGGGTCTAGATATTACCGATGGTCTGATCTTCTCATCAGGAGATGTTAGTTTGGACAAAGAAAAGTAACTACTGAGCAAAGTCTAACAGAAGATGGTGCAGGAAAACCAAGGACTGATTAAAGACAAGATTTCGTCAGCTCTAGGTCTAGTATTCGTCATATAAGCTAATCGAATTTAGTTTTGGTGAAAAGTGAAGAAGTGAAGATTAAAGAAGTCTAGAAATTGCACAAGTCATGAGAAAAATCAAATATGAAGAAGAGGTAAGTATCAACACTGGTTTATCAGAAATTTGCCTTTCACAAACGCCAGGATTCAAAGATAACAGCGAACCTTTTGTTTCAAAAGAAAAAAATTTTGCTTTCACCTTTGCCTGTTGAATTTGAGCTAATCAAGCAGTTTATCAACGTGTGTTTTGATTTGGCTACTTGAAGTGGTCCTACAGCCACGAGATTCTTTATAATTCCAAACTATTTGAACACTGACAAATTGCAGTTGCTTAAATCTCGTAGATAGTTGAATCTAAAATAGAACCCTTTATACATTATTTCCATTGAAAATTTTATTCCGGCATTTGGGTTAGAGGTAACGGCCGATATTTCATAGTTTGTGCTTTCAGTATCTCGGTGATGATTGCTTTATGAAGCACTTTTCATATTTTATGCTCAACCATATTTCCATTTTCCACTTTTTTTTTTGTTTCGCACTGGCTCGTCGTTACGTTACCGAATGTAAAATAGAGTAGCGTGCTGTTAATAAAAAACCCCCGAATCCTAAAAGTAATTTTATTCTCCCTAGTAGTTCATTGTCGCGCCCTGGGGAAAAAGAAATCCGAAACAACAAGCAGACGAGATGCAATAAAAGTTAAGCTATTCCTTCAAAATACCTACAATTTACAAAACTATTTCCTTATTTGAAATTTTATTCGAAAGTCGGACTATAAAACACCGGCTATATGTGAGAAATGCCATAAAACCTTATATATCTTCAATCAATAAGTTTTAACGAGGTTTTCTTTTGAAATTTTATTTCCCTGTCCGACAAACACTTAAATATGGAAAATATTAGTTTTCAAATATTTGGTTTTGGTGAATTTTTTATATTTCAACAAACTTCGTAAGTAAACCTCGTAAAATTGTGAAAACGTTTTAAAAACAATGTGTGGGATGATGGCATCAACGATTACTTCGCATTAGGTGACCAGTTTCCATAAAATTACTTCAAAAACTGAAATTTCACGCAAGATTTGATTTTTTCACCATTTGTTACAGACAACAATCGGACAACTGACAGTGGAAAGTTAGTGTTCATGGGGAGCTAGACAAAAGAACAACACGTTTTTATAGTTTAACAATATTTTGAAATAACTTTCGACAAAATATCCTCGTAGGAAATACCCCAGGACGAAACATACCCAGAGAAAATATCCTTGATGAAATATTCCCAATCAAATATCCCCGGTCAATAATGTTTGCGATTTGTCAAAAATTTTAAACGCATCTCTAAACTTCGAAATCGCTCAGGTTTGAGCACAGGAAATGAACATAAATAACCGTTGTTTGGCCGTAGTGTTGAGTAAACAAGTAAAAATGCATTATTTAATATTTTTGTAGTTAAGCTTTTCAGGTTACATTAGTATTCAACAGAAAAGAATATCCCTGTACAAAATATTCCCAACAAAACAACACCGAACGAAACTGTACCTGTAACTATACCCTACGAAATATCTACTCTAAAACATGCCCGAAAAGATATCCCCGATAAAACATCTCCTACAAAATATTCCCTTACGAAATAAGCCTAACAAAATAAATCCGACAAAATATCGACGAAAAAGTATCTCCTACAAAGTATCCCCGACACAACATTCTCGAACAAAATATTCCCGTACGAAATATACATGACCAAATAAATTCGACAAATTATCGACGAAAAAGTATCTCCTACAAAATATTCCCGACAAGATATCCACGACTAATAATCCCCGACAAAAGTTCTCCTACAAAATATTCCCGTACGAAATATGCCTGACAAAATAAATCCAACGACATATCAATGAAGAAGTATCTCCTACAAAATATTTCCGTACAAAATATTTTTCGTACGAAATATGCCTAACAAAATAAATCCGACAAAATATCCACGGAAAAGTATCTCCTACAAAATATTCCTGTACAAAATATTCCTAAACGAAATATATCTAACAAAATGAAACCGACAAAATATCGAGGAAAAATGATCTCCTACAAAGTATCCCCGACACAACGTTCTCGAACAAAATATTCCCGTACGAAATATGCCTGTCAAAATAAATCCGACGAAATATCAATGAAAAAGTATCTCCTACAAAATATTCCCGACACAACATTCTTGAACAAAATATTCCTGTACGAAATATACCTGACAAACTAAATCCGACTAAATATCGACGAAAAAGTATCTCCTACAAAATATCCCCGAGATAACCCCGACAAAACAACCGCAAACAAAATTTTCTCGTACTATCGTACAAAATATTCCCGACAAAGTATCTCCTATTCCCGACAAGATATCCACGACTAATTATCCCCGACACACGTCTCCTACAAAATATTCCCGTACTAAATATGCTTAACAAAATAAATCCGACAAAATATCGACGAAAAAGTATCTCCTACAAAATATCCCCGACACAACACTTCCGAACAAAATATTCCCATACGAAATTTACCTGACAAAATAAATCCGACTAAATACGACGCAAAAGTATCTCCTACAAAATATCTTCGACACAACAATCTCGAAGAAAATATTCCCGTACGAAATATAGCTGATAAAATAATTTCGACGAAATATCGACGAAAAAGTGTCTCCTACATAATATCCCCAATAAGATATCAAAACAACCACAAACAAAATTTTCTCGTACTCTCGTACAAAATATTCCCGACAAAGTATCCACGACTAATTATCCCCGATACAACATCTCTCACAAAATATACCCCTACGAAATATACCTGACAAAATAAATCCGACACAATATCAACGAAAAAGTATCTTCTACAAAATATTCCCGACACAACATTCTCGAACAAAATATTCCTGTACGAAATATACCTGACAAACTAAATCCGACGAAATATCGACGAAAAAGTATCTCCTACATAATATCCCCGACAAGATATCCATGACTAGATAACCCCGACAAAACAACCGCAAACAAAATTTTCTCGTACTCTCGTACAAAATATTCCCGACAAAGTATCTCCTATAAAATATTCTCGACAAAATATCTACAAAATATTCCCGTACGAAATACACCTGACAAAATGAATCCGACAAAATATCCACAAAAAAGTATCTCCTAAAAAGTATCTCCTACAAAATATTCCCGACAAGATATCCACGACTTATTATCCCCGACACAACATCTCCTACCAAATATACCCGTACGAAATATACCTGACACAATTAATCCGACGAAATACGACGAAAAAGTATCTCCTACAAAATATCTTCGACACAACAATCTGGGAGAAAATATTCCCTTACGAAATATAGCTGACAAATAGATCCGACGAAATATCGACGAAAAAGTATCTCCTACATAATATCCCCGACAAGATATCCATGACGAGATAAGTCCGACAAAAGAACCGCAAACAAAATTTTCTTGTACTCTCGTACAAAAAATTCCCGACAAAGTATCTCCTACAAAATATTCCCGACAAGATATACATGACTAACTATCCCCGACACAATATCTACAAAATATTCGCGTACGAAATATGCCTGACAAAATAAATCCGACAAAATATACACGATAAAGTATCTCCTACAAAATATTCCTGTACGAAATATGTCTAACAAAATGAATCCGACAAAATATCGACGAAAAAGTATCTCCTACAAAATATCCCCTACACAACATTCTCGAACAAAATATTCCTATACGAAATATAGCTGATGTAATAAATCCGACGAAATATCGACGAAAAAGTGTCTCCTACATGATATCCCCGACAAGATATCAAAACAACCACAAACAAAATTTTCTCGTACTCTCGTACAAAATATTCCCGACAAAGTATCTCCTATTCCCGACAAGATATCCACGACTAATTATCCCCGACACACGTCTCCTACAAAATATTCCCGTACTAAATATGCCTAACAAAATAAATCCGACAAAATATCGACGAAAAAGTATCTCCTACAAAATATCTCCGACACAACACTTCCGAACAAAATATTCCCATACGAAATTTACCTGACAAAATAAATCCGACGAAATATCGACGAAAAAGTATCTCCTACAAAATATTCCCGACAAGATATCCATGACGAGATAATCCCGAAAAAACAACCGGAAACAAAATTTTTTCGTACTATCGTACAAAATATTCCCGACAAAGTATCTCCTACAAAATATTCCCGACAAGATATCCACGACTGATTATCCCCGACACAATATCTCCTACAAAATATACCTAACAAAATAAATCCGACGAAATACGACGAAAAAGTATCTCCTACAAAATATCTTCGACACAACAATCTCGAAGAAAATATTCCCGTACGAAATATAGCTGATAAAATAATTCCGACGAAATATCGACGAAAAAGTGTCTCCTACATAATATCCCCGATAAGATATCAAAAAAACCACAAACAAAATTTTCTCGTACTCTCGTACAAAATATTCCCGACAAAGTATCCACGACTAATTATCCCCGATACAACATCTCTCACAAAATATACCCCTACGAAATATACCTGACAAAATAAATCCGACACAATATCAACGAAAAAGTATCTTCTACAAAATATTCCCGACACAACATTCTCGAACAAAATATTCCTGTACGAAATATACCTGACAAACTAAATCCGACGAAATATCGACGAAAAAGTATCTCCTACATAATATCCCCGACAAAATATCCATGACTAGATAACCCCGACAAAACAACCGCAAACAAAATTTTCTCGTACTCTCGTACAAAATATTCCCGACAAAGTATCTCCTATAAAATATTCTCGACAAAATATCTACAAAATATTCCCGTACGAAATACACCTGACAAAATGAATCCGACAAAATATCCACAAAAAAGTATCTCCTAAAAAGTATCTCCTACAAAATATTCCCGACAAGATATCCACGACTTATTATCCCCGACACAACATCTCCTACAAAATATACCCGTACGAAATATACCTGACACAATTAATCCGACGAAATACGACGAAAAAGTATCTCCTACAAAATATCTTCGACACAACAATCTGGGAGAAAATATTCCCTTACGAAATATAGCTGACAAATAGATCCGACGAAATATCGACGAAAAAGTATCTCCTACATAATATCCCCGACAAGATATCCATGACGAGATAACTCCGACAAAAGAACCGCAAACAAAATTTTCTTGTACTCCCGTACAAAAAATTCCCGACAAAGTATCTCCTACAAAATATTCCCGACAAGATATCCATGACTAACTATCCCCGACACAATATCTACAAAATATTCGCGTACGAAATATGTCTGACAAAATAAATCCGACAAAATATACACGATAAAGTATCTCCTACAAAATATTCCTGTACGAAATATGTCTAACAAAATGAATCCGACAAAATATCGACGAAAAAGTATCTCCTACAAAATATCCCCTTCACAACATTCTCGAACAAAATATTCCTATACGAAATATAGCTGATGTAATAAATCCGACGAAATATCGACGAAAAAGTGTCTCCTACATGATATCCCCGACAAGATATCAAAACAACCACAAACAAAATTTTCTCGTACTCTCGTACAAAATATTCCCGACAAAGTATCTCCTACAAAATATTCCCGACAAGATATCCATGACTAACTATCCCCGACACAATATCTACAAAATAGTCGCGTACGAAATATGCCTGAAAAAATAAATCCGACAAAATATCGACGAAAAAGCATCTCCTACAAAATATCCCCTACACAACATTCTCGAACAAAATATTCCTATACGAAATATAGCTGATGTAATAAATCCGACGAAATATCGACGAAAAAGTGTCTCCTACATGATATCCCCGACAAGATATCAAAACAACCACAAACAAAATTTTCTCGTACTCTCGTACAAAATATTCCCGACAAAGAATCTCCTACAAAATATATCCATGACTAACTATCCCCGACACAATATCTACAAAATAGTCGCGTACGAAATATGCCTGACAAAATAAATCCGACAAAATATACATGAAAAAGTATCTCCTACAAAATATTACTGTACGAAATATGTCTAACAAAATAAATCCGACAAAATATCCACAAAAAGTATCTCCTACAAAATATCCCCGACACAACATCTCCTACAAAATATTTCGGTACGAAATTTAGCTGACAAATAGATCCGACGAAATATCGACGAAAAAGTATCTCCTACAAAATATCTCCGAGATAACCCCGACAAAACAACCGCAAACAAAATTTTCACGTACTCTCGTATAAAATATTCCAGACAAAGTATCTCCTATAAAATATTCCCGACAAGATATCCACGACTAACTATCCCCGACACAATATTTACAAAATATTCCCCTACAAAATACACCTTACCAAATAAATCCGACAAAATATCCACAAAAAGTATATCCTACAAAATATCCCCGACACAACATCTCCTACAAAATATTCCCGTACGAAATTTAGCTGACAAATAGATCCGACGAAATATCGACGAAAAAGTATCTCCTACAAAATATCGCCGAGATAACCCCGACAAAACAACCGCAAACAAAATTTTCTCGTACTATCGTACAAAATATTCCCGACAAAGTATCTCCTATAAAATATTCCCGACAAAGTATCTCCTACAAAATATTCCCAACAAGTTATCCACGACTAACTATCCCCGACACAATATCTACAAAATATTCCCGTACGAAATACACCTTACAAAATAAATCCGACAAAATATCCACAAAAAGTATATCCTACAAAATATCCCCGACACAACATCTCCTACAAAATATTTCCGTACGAAATTTAGCTGACAAATAGATCCGACGAAATATCGACGAAAAAGTATCTCCTACAAAATATCCCCGAGATAACCCCGACAAAACAACCGCAAACAAAATTTTCTCGTACTATCGTACCAAATATTCCTGATAAAGTATCTCCTATAAAATATTCCCGACAAAGTATCTCCTATAAAATATTCCCGACAAAGTATCTCCTACAAAATATTCCCGACAAGATATCCACGACTTACTATCCCCGACACAATATCTACAGAATATTCCCGTACGAAATACACCTGACAAAATAAATCCGACAAAATATCCACAAAAAAGTATCTCCTACATAATATCCCCGACAAGATATCCACGACTAATTATCCCCGACACAACGTCTACTACCAAATATACCCGTACGAAATATACCTAACAATAAAATCCGACAAAATATCGACGAAAAAGTATCTCCTACAAAATATCCCCGACACAACATCTCCTACAAAATATTCCCGTACGAAATATTTCTAACAAAAGAAATCCGCCAAAATATCCACGGGAAAGTATCTCCTACAAAATATCCCCGACACAACATCTCCTACAAAATATTCCCGTACGAAATATACCTGACAAAATGTTAACGAAGGAGTATCTTCTACAAAATATTCCCGACAAAAATTCCCGTACGAAATATGCCTGACAAAATAAATCCGACAAAATGTTAACGAAGAAGTATCTCCTACAAAATATTCCCGGCAAAAATTCCCGTACGAAATATGCCTGACAAAATGAATCCGACAAAATGTTAACGAAAAAGTATCTCCTACAAAATATTCCCGTCAAAACATTCCCGTACGAAATATGCCTGACAAAATAAATCCGACAAAATGTTAACGAAAATGTATCTCCTACAAAATATTCCCGAAAAATATTCCCGTACAAAATATCGCCGGACACAATATATTCAAGGAAAAGGAGATAGATCAAGCAGTTATTGTTACTGACGCTCTTTATCGCGACACGATAATTATTTTATGTAATTAAAAAGGTGATAAAGAAGAAAATACTTCAAAGTAAATGAAAATACTATAAGAGATCAGGAGGCATTTTTTTTTATTTTTCATTAACACGATCCCGTTAAACTAATAATACCGACATAAACCTTCCAAGATAAACGTTTTCAAAATTGCCATGTACCATGTGGTAAAGCGAAAAAATAAAAAAGCACTTAAATATAAAAGATGACCTAAAATCCCGAATGTAACAATTCGTTATAATCCCATATCTTTCTTCTATAAAACAGCCGTCTCGTGCCAAATTACACTTAGTTTCTCCTCCTTACAATTTCCCCTTTTCGAGTGTAATACGGCTTTACACAATAATGAGCTCTACTTCCCAGCATAAAATTAAATTAAAACCTCGGACCGCTTTACGATATGACAGATGAATCTGTTAGTCATCAAATTCCTCCCTGTCATTTAATTTATTTATTTTGATTCGCAAAATCCCCATCTAATTCATCTAAAAACCATCTTCATAAAATATCAAGCAAGATCGTCTGGGATGAAATCTCGAGCAACTCAGGAAATAATCTTTGATTAGAACGCCGCGGCGGTGAAATTCAGCACTACAACGAGCGGTTTCCTTAATGTGACATTTTCTATGTTTTAATTGGTGTTGCGGGTGGAATTTTTCAATTATAAATAATTACAGATAAACGGAGGATCAGATAACAATATAGATCGGTCGTATTACAAATAAAAATTAGAGATAATTGAGGCGTCCATACTCAAAACTCACCCTGTATAATACAGAAAGTTAAATTTTCTACCGTCAAAGGGAGAGAAAGTATCACTATTATTTTCGCCATATTACGAATGTTTAGAACAATGTTTATTGGAATTACAATTTGCCAACTTTTCGAGTATAAAATCCACAATTGAATCGTGAATTTCAATAGCAAACACCCCGAATTTACGAATTTAACATAAATTCATTGTAATGCGAAATTATTCGATATTAATATGATTTGGATTAATCAACTTTTTGTGACAAATTGAAAATTTATTATAACTAAAACTACATTTATTGTATAATCAATCAAGTTCGTAGAACATAAACAAAAACTTTATTTACGCGTGTAAAAGCATGTAAAATATAAATTTATTGGATTCTATCGAAATCAATTGTTGTTATGCTTTTACAATATTATCGGGATTAAATTTGTTTGAAATATATGATAATTATTGTGAATTTTTCCCCATTCACCACAACATAAGCCTCAGAAGTGCTTTCGAACACTAGAACTATGATTTTAGTGAATCCTCATACTTTAATATAAACAAACATTATTGTGTAATTTCTTGCTCATAAGGCTCCTTTTTCTCTAATTTTTCTCACCTGATCTGTTTTGGATGGCCTTAACGTTCACGTGGTTCGAGCGTCTTTCTTCTTAACACTTGGCTTACTTAGTAACCGACATGTTTCGTATTTCTCTAGAATTTACACATCAAATTCTCCTTCAACCATTGTTCGATGTACCATAAGTCACTTCCAGTTTCAACCGTCACCATAAGACAATTGTCAATTGTCAAGTGTCAATGGGCTTCTCGATTTCACCACTCTAACGCCGAAACAGGCAGCGCCGTCGTGCGAAATACAAATAAGCACCTTTATTGAGCGAAAAGTATGAGTACCTAACATAGAGTCAAAGAGAACCCAAGGCTGAAAGGCCAGGGACCTCGGAGGCTAACAAAGAAAAGGTTCCTAAAGCTGAAGGGCAGGAAACTTCTGGAGAGAATCCTCAAGCTGAAAGGCAAGGAAACTCAAAAGAAACTTCCCAAGCTGAAAGGCAAGGAACCTCTAAATCTAAATCTGCCAGGGTCACAACGTTGGAAGACCTTATGACAGATGAAGAAATACAGGCTGCAAAGCTATCTGGTATTACCAAAGCCAAAGTAAGTAAGCTGGTAAAACAAGGACAAAATTACATTAAGGCCAAAAGGGCCGTAATCAAAGCCAATTTTACAAAAGCCGCTGAAAAGGCAGAGGACGTACAGCCAAAGCTGAAATAGGCAATGGCAACAACAAAGCCGACCATTAAATCAAAAAGTCCAAGGTCAGACGCGAGCACGCCTCCCGAAAGCCAACGCATAAGGAAAAGGCCAAAAACTGAAGGTGCGACTTTCAGTGAAGCTGCCGCTGCAGTAAAAGTTGCGGCAGCACTTACAGGATTCCCGCAGGTTAGGATGGATCCGGACAAGCTTAAGGCAGTCCAAAAAACCATCCTAGCCGCCTATGATGCAATTCCGGAAGGAGGACCCCAGGTTCACTTCATGAAGAGCTCGCATAGACCGGGCTTCCTGGAACTAATCTGTGCGGATGACACAAGTGCGAGGTGGGCAAAGGAGATTATTCCAACTCTAAAGCATTGGGAGGGTGCATCTCTCATTGCAATGGAGGGTGAGGAAATACCCAAGCCCTGCGCGTGCATCGTCTTCGTACCAGACGAAGACGGGGAACGACTTGAGTCCAAAAAGATCCTCAGCAGACTGACTGCAATAAAAGATGATCTGAAAAAAGTAGGAGAACAGAACGGGCAAAGCGAAACATTGAATAGAAGAAAATGAAGAGAAAAAGTGAAAAAAATTGAAGCCAAGGGCCACTAAGGGCCTGTAGCCTGTAGAGCTGATTCTTTCCCCAGTGTATTAATAAATGATAATCTTTGGTTTTATTTAACTTCGTTGAATTAAAAAATTGAAGATGACGGCGCCTTCCATGCTTTGGCGCAGTACCAGACTTGGTCCATATGAAAATAGAATAGAAAATGAAAAAAATTTAAATTTATGTTACCACAATTTCCGACCGTTTAAGTTTCCATGATAAAAGTTAAGAGCTACAACTTTGTTATCTCATAAAGTGCCCTTATTTTCGGCCTTTGCATTAAGGAAAATAATAATATGGTGGTTTCAGTAAAAAAAAAATTGAGATATTTGACATTTGTGAAGTTGAACTTTTCATCACTTTTTTACGAACCCTCTATACTAAAAAGAAGTTTTCGACATGTCACCAATTACTTTGATCGACCTACTAATCAACCCGACAAGATGTTTTTTATTTGGCATTGGGGATGTTCACACAGAATTTTCAATATGTATAGAGGGCCGAAAATGATTGTATTTGGCGTCAAAGAGAAAATTTTAAAAAAATCTAATCGGTGGCGAAGTTGAGGTAATATATTTTAACAATTTTTTTTTAGAGTTCCCAATGGTAGATCCATGTAGGGAAAAATGATGACTTGTACCCATCGGCGCTGCCACTGCGATTATACACAAAAAAAAATTTTCCAGGTTCCACTCTATAGGAATTCATTTTTAGAAAAAAATGAAAGTTGAAATAGAGGGCCCCACAAGTGGCGTCAAATTTTGAGGATAGGTCACTATTTTCACTAATTTTGCTATATGCCGTTCTAAATGATGCCTAAAAACACCATATGCGTTTTCCACTATCAATTCTTGGGGGGGTCAATGTTCGAAAAAAATTTTTTGCATTATAGGAAAATTCCCCAAATATTTTCATTCTGAGATGAAATCTTGTCGAATCGTGTATCCCAAAAAAAAAATTCAGTGACAAAGAGAGTCCGATACCCCCCTTCACCTTCGCATATTAAAAAAAATTTCGGGTCTCACTTATTTTTGACTCTACTTGTATATTTTTTCAGGTCGACCCCCCCTTTTTGATTCTGTAGACTCGGACGATTCTTACGAATCGAATGGTTTTTATTTGATTTCGATATCTCAAATAATAAAAAAGCTTGTACCGCCGGGTCCTAAGAACTCTGAACGGAGAGGCGCGGTAGGGGGGCGTATTTTTTTTGGAAGCTGAAAAACTTGTATGAATTTCATTTCGAGGTCTCATTTTTTTATGACTGACCGTTTCGGAGAATGCTATGTAGACCGAGAGTGTACGTTGGGGGGCGCAAAAATCAATGTCCAGTTTTTTTGTTCAAAAAAATTTTCCCTACATGCCCATATATCTATTGTTTGTCCAACGGTTTAGTGAGTGAGTGCTCAAGTTCTCCGTTAACGGTGGTTTGATGTGTTCCTGCTTTGGCACGTGGCTCCAGTACGTCTGTTGTTTAGTTTGAATCCACCAAGATGTACAACCTCGTGCAGGATTTTTTGATATTCCAAATACTGGTTCAGGAGCTGTGAATGCAGTTTCAGAGCATTTTCAGCATTGCTAGGGTGTCTGCCTTTTCATTGCCCACAATACCCTTGTGCCTTGTGGGACCCATCTCAACGTTACTCTATTATGGTTTGCCAGGGTTAAGAGTCCCAGAACAGTCTAGATCTGATCTGGGGACATGATAAAGTTTTCTGTGCTGCCTGACGTTCTGAGAGTATCAGGATTTTTTTGGCCTCTATGCCTCCCTTCGATGTTTATTTGCAAACACGAGTCGATAGCGTAGATTTCCGTCTGGAATACGGATGCAAACTTTCCCAACGATGCGTTGACATTGGACCATGGACTCCAGCTCTTGTTCCTATGTCAGTTTTAGATCCGTTTGTGTACCACACCAACGTTCCTTCCTGACTGCATGCTTCCAGCCCATCCCAGTTTAGCTGGATATGGTATGATTGGTTGTCGTTAATTGTGACCAAAATGTTTTCACTTCTCATTTCGAAATAACGAATATCATTAAATATAATAATTCACGAATATATTGTTGCGAGGTCACCAACTCAAAGCCGGTCCTGTCCCTCGACTGTAAATTTTGGTTGCTGAGCCCTTTTCAAGTACATTTGCTTTGTTTTTGCGCATAGGACGAGCGCGGAAGGTACTGGAATTTTCTATAGTTGAGAAGGACTATATACGCGGGTTCTTGAGTGAGTTGACAATTAGTAAAGCGGACGGTAAAGAGTTAGTTCACAGACAGTTTACCGATATTCTTAGTAATCGGACAGTGAAGATAAATAGTGTAATATTTAAGTGGTGAAAATAAATTAGAACTATTTTACCGAATGTAAATAAATTAGTAGATATTAAGCAAGTGTGTATATAAATTAAGTTTAATACAGTGTGTGTTTCTTTAAATAAATAGATAGTAATTAGCCATAGTGTGTATAATTTTATTCCAGAAGTAAAGACTATTTAAATAAATAACAAAAACATTACAATATCTAACGGTATTATTCATTTGATACAATTTTAATATTTGTTTGTTTTTGCACATTGTACACGAAAATAAAGAGATCGTTTCAAATTTTACCTATTATTTCTAAGCGCCAACTAGAGAGAAATTGAATGAAAGTGTCGATTCTTGCTTGTCTAAAAGTTGATTTAATAGTAGTGTGGAACGGTAGCATTATCAATTGCTCTTGTTTTTAAGTCTCGCGTTCACACTATACTGGCTTTGTCTGTATAATCCTAATACAATTTATTTCCACCCTTCATCAATTTATTATTTAATTCTTAAACAAATATACTAACAGCAGCAATGCGGTGTTGTTAAAAAGAAACACATGGGACATTATTTTGCTCTCCATATTGTAATGTTTTTCTTATTTATTTGAATAAAATTATACAAACTACTATGGATAATTACTTTTTATTTATTTTCAAGAAACACACACTGTATTTAACTTAATTTATATACACTCCTTACTTAATGTCTACTAATTCATTTACATTCGGTATAATAGTTCTAATTTATTTTCACCACTTGAATATTACACTATTTATCTTCACTATTTCATTCACTTTCCGATTACTTCTGTAAACTGTCTGTGAACTAACTCTTTGTCTTCGTTTCACTAACTGTCAACTCACTCAAAAACCCGCGTATATATAGTCTTTCTCAACTCTCGAAAATTATAGTATTTTCCGCGATCGTCCTATGCATAAACAAAGCGTCTTTTCGAGAATGTTCTCGAAAGAAGCGCAGCCACCAAAATTTACAGTCGAGAGACAGACCTCGCAACAATATAAAAATATCATGACTACGACACTGGAAGTTTTTTTTAAAACGATATATTATGATCAACACTTCGAAATTGTCTTTTTCTTACTTTAAAGTGTCTCACCATCATCTAAATTCGACTTCATCGATTAGAAAAAGTTCCTTCAGCCGAACTCTCTGTCGACATTAACTTTGGAGTACGTACGACAATTTCTCTCCTCTCTCTTATCAAACACATATTCATCTACAGAACATCCCCAAGTTTTCGAACGTATATCTCTTTGAATGAAAAAAAAATTCACGGGAAAAAACTCTTATTTGCCTTCCCTTGTAGTATAAGAGCTTAGGTGGAATGCGCCAACTAAAATCCCCTCAAATTGCTTTCACGTTTGAGGATTATTGGATTGTTGTGGGGCATTAGCGTTGGTACTGATGAACAGGTGCCCAATTGAGAAAATGAATGTATATTTAGATCAACACCGAATAATGTGCACGGGGCTATATTTGTTTATAGTCGTGGACGAAATAAAAGAAATTTCAATTGCTACAGTTCAGTATCGGGGTGTATGAGCAGTTGAACGTCACAGGGAGCCAAATCTAGAAAACAAGATGGATGTGGAAGCAAATCGAAATACACTGCCTTTTGATATCTCCAAGGTGTCAACTAGTTCACGCAGCTTCATGTTACTACGTTCCAAAACAATTTTGGAGCAAAAAGTGTCTTTTTTCATGGCTACCAAAACCACTGTAGCTTGTGGTCATTTGCATGTAGATTACATTCTCCAGCCCAACTTTTTTTGCGACTGAATAACCAACTGTTTCGCCTAGCTCTGTCTGTGTAAGATTTTTCACCATTCTAGAGATATCTGTACTACCCACTTTCCTGTAGCCATATTTATTGTTGATTTTGCGATGCCAAGGGTTCTGGTCCAATGGCATTGATGTGCCTCGTCTGTTCATTTCATCCGCCTCTTTGTTACCATTATAACCCTTATGCCCTGGCACCCTGGCTACCTTCCAATTCATAGTAGCTTAGAATTGACCTCTATGGAATCCAGTGCCTTTAGTGAAGCTGGAGGTAAGTGGCATGGCTGTGGAGATTGATGTGTAATGTGAAAGGGTCGTTAGAGAGGAACAGGAGGGTAATTGGTAGGAAGGTAGAGCAGAGTATGCTGTACGGTGCAGGGGTGTGGGGTGAGAGAGCGGAGGTGAATGCGAGGGTTACGCCACTCCTGCGGGAGCAGAGAGGGATACTGATGAGGGTGGTGAAGGGGTACAGGACAATGGGTGGACTGGCAGCAGCGGCGCTAGCAAGGTCCTACCATTGGACGTTATGGCTAAAGCCAAGAATAAACGCTGAAGGGGTGTGACCAGAGAGGAAGTAAAGGAATGGTTGGATGAGGAAATGGGGAGAAGGTGGGAGGAGTATGAAGGCGCGCTAAAAGGAGCGATTGGGAGTAGGAGATATTGGATGGACCGAAAGTTCAAGGAGGCGAACTACTTCTTGTCATAGGTGCTCATTGGACATGAGTCGAGGGGAGGGTACCTCCACAAGATTGGGAAAAAAACTGGAGAGGTCTGAAGTGGAGGATGATGTGGGGCATGTGTTTAGATGCTGGATGAACGAGGAAGTGCTGAAGAAGTTGGAGAGGAAACTAGGGGAGGCGATGTATTGGAAGAACGTGGTGGAGATAATATGGATGGAGGTAAGTGGCGTAGTGGAGAGCATAATTAGGGGGAGAGAAGTACTCGATATGGCATGAGAGGTAGGAGTGATAGAGGGGTGGAGACGACGGTGTGAGCGGAGAGTGTGGGAGGTAAAACTGCCCGTTTCGAAATATGCTAGGGTAGTGATTTCGAGGAGGAGGTAACGGCTAGTTTGAGGTGGGTTTGGTTGGTAGACATCCCCTTGGGAATGAGTCCAACACTGTTTGGGTCCAGAACCCATTCGGACCTGAGTTTCCCATCTTGACCCGAAAAAAACAAAAATAAAGCTCTCTGTAAAGATGGAAACTTTTAATTTCTTCAATCAGTGGTGACTTTCCATCACTTTCACTTGGAAAACTGGGCTCATTGGAATTAGCTATCCATTGTTTTAACCTTACAATACCGGCTCCTACACCTACCTCTGCCTTGAAGCCATTCGTATACCAGGTTGCCTCAGCATGTATGGGATCAACTCTCTCCCAGTTATACAGTTATTTGGAACTTGCTCCACTAAGTCATCCCATTGAATCTCCTCGATAAGCTTTCCATGGTCAGCTTGTAACGAAATAGTCATTAAATTTCAACAAATATAGTTGAAGGATTGTGGTAATTGAAAATGACAGGTTTGTTATTGACGACGCCACCTATGTATCATCCTACGAACTCATTTATCGTTGGTATGAGAGTTTAAATCATTCCGTATACATCAAATAGCTGTGATATTAATTAACTATGATCTTCAATTTCCAGTTTGGTTTAAGTTGCGTACAAAATCCGATCAATTAAATTTCCAACAATTTAGAATGATAGACACGTTTTCAACTTCGTAACTGAACTAAAATACGGTACCTTCGTGTAACTTTCGAGAAATCAAACCGTCAGATTAAAAGGAAAGTTTAACTAGACTTCGGTATCGTAACCCCAAGTGCAATCAACTTTGACTATTTCGAACTCGCAAGTTATGAATTATTTAGACTTGGAACTAGTATGGAAAATATAATTTGAATTTGAATCATTGATGGTAATTTTCGACTCGAAATTTTATTTTCACGCTCTTTTGCGAAACGACATAATATATTAGGTTGGAATTGATTGTAACATGTATCGATTTTATAGAATAAATCCTTTTAATTACCGTTCGTCGTCTCATTAGCCACCCCAATCTTCAACCCTGACCACAAGACAATTGACGTCTGCCAACGGTCGCTTCCATTTTTTCAAGGTCACGAGGGACAGCCCTTTCCGCGATCGACTCTCTTCGAGGAAAGACCTCCATTTTTTTATCGCTTTTATACCTTTCCTATCTAATTAATTTTGCTGTGGTAAGCACAGCCCCTAGGCTAGGATACAAGCCCTAGGCTAGGATATAAGCCCTAGGCTAGGATACAAGCCTTAGACCAGGATACCGTTCTAATCAAGGCATCTCTATCTTCCTATCTTCTTCCAGATCTAGTCTCCATCTTCTCAAGACTTCGTAGAGGCAAGACCTACCTACCTTCTTCAACCACCACCTTTTCCGGAAATAACAACTTCATAAGCTAAGTAGGATATCGTCCAGGGGTAAAATGTGTTTTTAAGTATTTTTTTTTTATTTTTTGATTTCTGTTTAAACTTTTATGTAAATTCTACAAGGCGTTTCTACCTTTTCCGCCTTAGTTTGTTAGTACTTTTTATCGACGTCAAAAAGGTAGTGGCGCACTCAATTTTTACAACCTTTCTGTTATCCTTGTGCGACATAAACTTGGGGTCGAATCACCCTTGAGAGGAGTCTCTAGCCGGAGCCCTTCAAGCGAGAGCATTTACAGTTACAAATAGGCGCCCAATAACAGTTACAAATTGGCGCCCAATTAAGGTTACAAGATGAAATTAGCAAAAATGAACAGGAAGAGTTTTAAATATTGAACCCCTCAATTATTTCGGCTTTTTATACATTTTGGTTTGTGAAGGTTTTGTAATATTTCCTATCTTATAGTAGTATCTACATTGTTGCCCGATCTTCCGTTTTTCTGCGAATTTAATGTTTTTGTTATTTCAAATCATCATTTTGTATATTTTTTATTACGCACTCTTTGTGTAAATTTCGCATACGCACGTTTCAGTAGAATCTTCTGCTATAAAAATATTCTTTGAATTCAGCGTTTTACCTATTTATATTTTCCTTAAAATAAAAATAACAAACGGAATCTAAATGATGTTTACTTGAATTTCCAGCGGAATATTCAATATTCCAAATGAACGGAAATACTTACAGAGAGAAATCCTTTTTGAAAATGAGATACACGTGTAGAAGTATAAAAGACAAAAACTAGAGGAAATGTTTGAAACTTATAATATCAATTCATACAAATGTGGCAGAGGTTCGAAAATGCTACATTAAGGGTTTAGATATAAGTCTTTTTCGGAGATAAATATTCAAATAAGTTTGCGCCGAAGTTCCCTTTCAAGGAAGAATCCTGTTGAGTTGGAAATAATAGGAAATCATTTTATCCTTTCTTGTTTATGTCGACGTTATTGTTTTAAAACGTTGGAATTTTGTAGGGATCATCAACTTAATGTTATTTACAAATTGTTTGAATGCCATTTTATAGAGAGTTCGTCTTTAAAATATGTACAGGGGCAAATATAAAGAGTACAAAATAATTTATATATTTTGAGTTTCCTGCGTTAAACCGGTTTAGAGGCGGTGATGGAGATAATGTTGAGGAGGGAGGAGGAATGGATGTAGATGAGTGGCGTAGTGGAGAGCATGATTAGGGGGAAAGAAAAACTCGGAATCGGAGAGTGTGCCGCCTGTTTCGAAGTATGCTAGGGTAGTGATTCCGCTGCGGGGGTAACGGCTAGTTTGAGATGGGTTTGGTTGGTAGGCATCCCCTTGGGGATGAGTCCAACACAGTTTGAGTTTCCCATCTTGAACCGAAAAAAAAACTATGACCCACCCCATTTCCTATTTGTTCAAAGTTCATTTGGTGAACGATCTTTCATGAACTAGACGTGAAAGGAACTTTCTTCCTTTCGAATCTATCGACAGCCCAGACCACATTGAGCTGCAAGTGGATCTAAAAAATAATCTAGTTCATCTTTGTTTTTGGGTAACATCGAAAGTCGAAAACTCTTTTTACAGTTCAACAGTTTTTATGGAAAGTTCTGGTGTGATGGAGCTTCCTGCGCATCTTCACTTTCCAGATAATTTCAATGAATTACGCAGAAAATAGTAAATTTTATAATCAGCTTGTTCGTATATATGTGAAAATAGTGCACTTTATTTAATATTATAATAGAAAAAGTGTTGAGGTAAAATACAGAAAATTACTGTTAGCACACTTTTGTTCATTACGACTAGCGTTCAGGGTTAATATGCAACCAGATTTCACCCACGGTCGGCTTCAAAGACTGCGAAATCGGTTCATGTCGTAATTCACACTTGAACTGTTTTTAGTAATTTTACTCTGAAAGAAAATTACTTTGAGCTTTGAGTCGGGATACGCTCTTTCGACTCGACAGCCCGTCCTTATGTGCACGTCGGAATTGTACAATAAATATTTCAGTTTCCAGTTAAATTCACCATTTATATTTAAGAAAATATATTTACTATGTTTATTAGAAACTCGAACTTGAAAATGCCACTTTACAAAATTGTCTGAAAACGCAATATTTATTTATTTTTATTTCCGACAGTTTGTTTATTCGAGTAAGAAAATTTACCACATTTGTTATTTTTGTAGGTTTGTTTTCGTACGAGAAAGGTAAATATTAAACCACTCAAGTTTTTTTCATCTCACGTAATTTTTAGAGTACAAGTCATTCAAGTGAAAGAATACGATTTGTAATGTCGTGGGAATGCCATCTTGTAAAAACTACTCCTTACTTCACTAAATATCTACATTTAATATAATACTGGGTGTCCCAGAAGTTTCTGACTCATTTTAACTGCAAAAATCTCGGAATTCAGACACGACTGGCAGTAAATTAGTAAAAAAGTTCAACGAAACTGGTGCAGTTAAAGATTTATCCAAATCATAGCACAGAAAAACTGGATACAAATCTTTAGATGTTTGTGTCCTGCTAGAAGACGATCCACACTAGACAACTATCCAGGACACTTCATAATTCGCAAACAACGTGAAATTAAATTCCATCCATACACAATAATATTAGTTCAAGAGTTGTCAGATGATGATTGATGATGTTTTGCGATGGGTCCAGTTTTTTCATTAGTGGAAATCTAAATCGGCATAATTGTAGATACTGGTCACGTAACAATCCTCGTTGGATGCGTGAATCCCACACCCAAAATCCACAAAAACGATATTTAGACAGTTAGGGAAGAGACCTTTTCCAAAGGAATCATTGATTAGATAAAACGTTAATCACCGCATCTGGAATGTGTGCTGAGAATGGTTTGCACTAGATCAAATGTATCTACAGGTCTAAGGAAGAAATTATCAGTGATTGTTTTAGAAGGAACGAGGAAAGAAAGCTTGGAGATATTTTAGAGCTTCCATTGTTACTTAATCGTTGTTTAAGATTGTTAATTAATCAACAATCGACCATACGAGAACTAATAAGATTTCAATTTTAGATAACCTGAAGAAGGACAGGCATCAACAAACAATGAACGAACCAAGAAACCAATCCGAAGAGAGGACAAGGAAAAAATATCAAGCTCTAGAGGCAGAAAATGCGAAGCTGAAAATACAGGTAGCCAATCTGCAGACCAATTTGACTGAAACGAGAAAAGAACTGACCGAATGTCGTCAGGAAGCGATAAGAAAACCATGGAGAATTGATGAAGATGCTCAAATCCCTCCAAATCAAGAAAGACGACCCAGCAAGAGGAGAAGCAAGCAGAAAAAACCGATCCCATAGGGTCTTCAAGAGAAATAAGAAGCGGACAAAATGAAGAAAAACAACAAGAAAATCAACGAGAGGTTCAGGATGCCCCAGAAGCCACTCCAGAGCAAGTTATCTGTGCGATGGAAGTTCCTGAAGACGACTTCGCCACGCCAATGAGGGAAATACAAAGGCAGCGAAGAAAAGAGAAGAAAGCAGAACGGAAACGAAGAGAAGAAGATGCCCAGAACAGGCCAGAAGCCAATGACGATCAATAACCAGCCACCAGGGAGAGAAGATTACCTTTAATCATAATAAAGACGACCAAGGACTTCGCCAGGATCAGGAGAGAAGCTACAACCAGAGGGATATCCATGAGGTATACCTACAGCGGCCGATTAGGAGTGAAAGTACTCCTAGATACACCAGAGGACTACCGGAGTGTTACCAAATACCTGGAAGAACTCCAAGACTAAAGTGTAAACTGGTACACCTTCATGGATCAATCGGAGAAGACCAAGAAGACTATCATCAAAGGACTTTCACCGGAGGAAGACCTAGATAACATCGAGAGGCGAGGAGTACGAGTCCAGAAGATCACACAGCTCCATTCCAGGTACGGAGAAAAGAAGAAGCTCTCCATTCACATGGTAGACCACCACAAAGAAGACACAGAGAGGATGAAGAACATCCACTACGTCTTATCAGCAAAGACAAGGCAAGAAGCAGCCAGGAAGTACAACGGACCCACCCGGTGCTACAGCTGCTAGGGATTTCACCACGGCCAGTCCACCTGCCACATGGAGACAGGATGCGTGAGATGTGGAAGCTCACACTGATCAGGAGACTGCAAGAGATCAGCCAAGAGACCAGCCACCAGCGCCGACTGCAGAGGAGAGCACCCTGTCAACTACACAGAGGATGTCCAGAAGCACCTAAGAAGACACCAGAGCTACCAAAGAGGACAGCAAAAGCACCAGCAGACACACATAGGGTAACACCAGGGATAAGCTATGCCAACGAAGCAAAGAAGAGATGAAGAACTTCTTCCAGAACTTCCAAAACTTCACCAGGAACAATTGATGAACCAGTAAAGACAAAGAAAACAGCATTAGCATGTGAGTAGAACGAGATCACTTACCTATAGTTCCTGCGTGTCCATGAAACGACCGGCAGGAAAGCTAGTAAGGCCAGATTTAGCAAGTGGATCCACTCTCTAAGGTCGTCTTTAGTCGTAGTAAGTCGGCTGAAGATTTGCACTTTTTAGAGGCAGCGACGCACATACACTCCGCGAGCGACGAAAAACTAAGAAGATCTACGAGAGAAAAGTGAACATCACTACCTCGAAGAAAAAGAAGACCGCCAGAACTTTTCCCTAAACCAAGAAAAAAAGATGGACTAGCCCAGTAGATAGGAATGAGGCCTCATCGGAAGAGATGGGATGGGGGATGGAGGAATGTTCTTCCCGGGACGCATTGCTCCTAGAGGAGTGCATCCTTGAAGGGACGGGTTTGATAGAGGTGTGTGTGTGGATCAGTCAGTCTAGCGAGGTATTGACTAGGTAGGCTTCCTTCTCCGGTTGGAAAGGTACTGACTTGTCGACTATCCCCCTCCCCGTTCAGCAGGGTATTGACCTGTTTGAATAAACCTGTCCGCACTGAAGGTATTGACTTCAGTGAAATTCCAGAAATCCGTTAGTGTGCGAAAGGTGTTGACTCCAATATATATTATGTTAACCCAATAGCAACCTCTTTCATAATTTTTTACTTGAAAAAAAGATTCATGCATTGGAGATTAATGAATGATTTTGTGTGCTTTAATCTGGCTCATCAAAAACGAACGATGGACGGAAAAGGCTTTAAAAATTAATGAATAGTAAGTGTATGATACATAAAATTTGATATGTTATCTATAAAAAAAATGACTGGACATTATTATGAAAAAAATTTGAATTCTTCCATCTTCCACAAATCTCTACATAACTCAATTAAAAATACCTTCCAAAACAATTCCCCGTAAAAGAAAGGAGATTTTTATTTTCAATTAAAACCCAACATTTTATTTGCAACATTACGTGCACCAAAAACTTCGTGTTTGATACAATGAAAACTCCACAACATACACAACTCCTTTTTTTCTCTCTCTCTCTCTCTATGCCGTAGTTTTTATGTGAAATCCATTACTTTTAAGACCTCGTTTCTGTTCCAAACATACACTTTCAATTGCCTGTTTGTTTTCTTTGTGCCAATAAAACTCCTTTTTACTCCTAGCAAGTGCGCCAGAACACCCTGTACGTGCTATTAACGTCTCAAGTTTTATTGTACCTTACGGCAATATACCACAATATATCCAGTTTTAAATTTTAATCACAACAAAAATCGAATTAGTATTGTATAATTGTAAAACATTAAATATTTTCTAGTTGCTAGGTATATTATTTTCATTCCTCCAAATCAAGTTGAACGAACGGTTTTTCTTAGGAAATTCTTCTTTAAACACAACAGTAACTGGAAAACATTAGAAAAGTCGTGAAAAACACACTAGACGATGAGCAAAGTGGGTTTAGAGGTGGAATGAGCATACAAGACAATGTATTTATAATAAAGCAGCTGATAGAGAAATGTTTACAAGAGATAAATCATTGAACGTTAGAGAATGCATAAATAAAACCCAAGAGGTCGACTGGTACCGAGAGTCAAGTTCATCACGTTTGTTTAGTATAAGTAATTATATAACATTCAATAGTAAATACTAATATGAACTTGACCAATAATATATAAATAGCTAAGAAGCAGACGATAACAGTTTAGTTTGGAATAGTATTATATTATTATTCACAATAATCTATAGTTAGTTGTATTTGTGTAATATAAAGTATGGTACTGAATATAACATCTCCCAGTGCATGAAGTAGTAGTTTTATTGAAGTCAGATGACCCTCCGAATGACCTGGAAGATCACCAATTAAAGAGGCCTTTCCATCTCAACATCACAAAGTCACAAAACAATAAGAATGGTACAAAAAATATATGAAAATACTGTTATAAACCATAATAGAAGATCAAAAGCGTTCAAAACTCAAAGTGCAGGATTAAGACCATTTCTTTTCATTGTTGAAGGCAAAGGATCATTTTCATGTCAGATAATCAAGCAAGCATTAGAAATTGGAGGTCTTGTAGAAAAAGTTGATTAACTGGGTAAGAACAGCATCGTCCCTCTAATGCGGACTCCAGAACACATGATAAACTTTTCTTTCCATAATCTCGTTCATCTTTCCAGTTATCGTTTAGCGATATTATGATAAATGTCATTTTGTATATTATTACATGATAGACGAAATTTTGGCTCCGCACTTTTTGGTAACTACAGGCCCATCAGCCTGATGTGTGGAATGGGTAAATCGATGGAGGGGATAATAAAGGATAGGAATGAGGAGGAAGTTGGTAGGAATGGGGGTTTTAGGGTAAACCAGCACGGGTTTGCGAAGGGGAAATCATACATCTCGGCGTTGGACAGGGTAATGTGCTTGGTGGAAAAGACTAGAGAGGGCAACTGGAGGAACAACAAATTAGTCCTAATCGTGATCTTCGATGTCGGGAACTCGTTCGACAGTGTCAGCAAACGGGTAGTATTAAGCGCGTTGCTGAGGCTTGGAGTGGGGGAGGGGTTGGTTAACCTGGTAGAAGAGTACCTGACGGGGCGTATTAAAGTAGAGTCTAGAGGAAGGTATCCCCCGTCAGGGGATAGCCCACCTGTCGTAAAAGGAGACTAATAGGTTGGATTCTCAGGAATCTAGAGGAATAAACCTCGATAAAAAACCAGCAACATAGGGGTAGTCAGCTATGTTGTGGTGTAGTGTAGGCAACGGAAGCCACTGCGTCCGGAGGCAACCGTGAGAAAAAGCCCAGAGGAGTAAACCTCGATAAAACAATCCGTAATCTACGTTGTTAGCTACCGTGGCAATGGATGAATTGCTGCGCGAAAGTCAGTCAGAAATGGTGCCTCCGGGATAGCTGGTGACCTCCCGGAATAACCAGCCTTACTACCACAAGCGGGGCTCTGTGGTGGAGGACATTCAACTCCCTAGCTACTCGTGGGATGGAATATGGATAAAGGACAAGAAGAAATAGAACAGAAGGTGATGGATGAAGGTGGGCAAGGAATTTTTGGTACATCGAGGAAAGTAAAACGAACGCCTGATAAGACGGGGGAGACGGGCGGGTGGAGTGGATACTGGGGAGAAACATTAAAGTAAGAACATCCCCAGGGATAGATGGCCTGAGGGGTGATATGGTGAAGAGGCTGTTGGATGACAATGGGGAGTACTTCTGGGAACTATTCAACAGGGTGCTGAGGGAGGAGGAGTTCCTGGAAGGATGGAAGGTGGCCAGGGTGATACTGATGAAGAAGGCGGATAGAGAGGGGAAGCGGGCGGAGGACTTCAGGCCTATCAGCCTGCTGTGTGGTATGGGTAAATTGATGGAGGGGATAATAAAGGATAGGATTGAGAAGGAAGTTGGTAGGAATGGAGATTTTAGGGTAAACCAGCACGTGTTCACGAAGGGGAAATCTTGCATCTCGGCACTGAGCAAGGTGATGGGCTTGGTGGTAAGAGACGTCGGGAACGCGTTCAACAGTGTCAGCAAATGGCAGTGTTGAGCGCGTTGCTGAGGCTTGGAGTGAGGCAGGGGTTGGTTGACCTGGTGGAGGACTACCTGACAAGGCGTGTGATTGTAGACTCCAGAGGGAGGAGATATGAGACGGAGGCTGGAGGGCCTCAGGACTCGGTTCTTGGATCGACGCTCTGGAAGTGTATGTTTGATGAGGTTTGTGGGATAGTATATGAAGAGGGATGTGAGATTACGGTGTATGCGAACGATGTGTGTCTGGCATGTACGACAAAGGGAGAGGGGGAGATAGAAAAAAATGCGGAGAGAATGTGCAGAAAGATTGTGGAGAAGATATAGCGGTGCGGACAGTGGTACAGGACAGTGGGTGGACTGGCAGCAGCGGTGCTGGCAAGCTCCTACTCATTGGACGTGATGGCTAGAGCTAGGAACAAACGCTGGAGGGGTGCGACCAGAGAGGAAGTACAGGAATGGATGAAAAAGGAAATGGAGAGGTGGGAGGAGTATGAGGGCGCGCTAAAAGGAGCGATTGGGAATAGGAGAGATTGGATGGACCGGAAATTCGGGGAGGTGAACTACTTCTTGACACAGGTGCTTACTGGACATGGATCGAGAGTAGGGTACCTCCATAAGATTGGGAAAAGAGAGACTGGAGTGTGCGAGAGTTGTGAAGTGGATGATGATGTGGGGCATGTGTTTAGATGCTGGAGGAATGAGGAAGTGCTGAAGAAGTTGGAGAGGAAACTAGGGGAGGCGGTGTACTGGGAGAACATGGTGGGGATAATGTTGAGGGGGGCGGAGGAATGGATGGAGGTGAGTGGAGTAGTAGAGAGCATGGTTAGGGGAAAAGAAGGACTCGATATGGCATGAGAGGTGGGAGTGATAGGAGGGAGAAGATGATGGTGTGAGCGGAGAGTATGCGAGGGACCGCCGCCCGACTCGAAGTATGCTAGGGTAGTGATTCCGAGGCGGGGGTAACGGCGAGTTTGAGGTGGGTTTGGTTGGTAGGCATCACCATGAGTTTCCCATCTCGGCCCGGAAAAAAAGAGGGAGGAGGTATGAAACGGAGGCTGGAGTGCCCCAGGGCTCGGTTCTTGGACCGACGCTCTAGAAATGTGTGTTTGATGAGGTTTGTGGGATATTATGTGAAGAGGGATGTGAGATTACGGTGTATGCGGACGATGTGTGTCTGGTATGTACAGCAAAGGGAGGGGCGGAGATAAAAAGAAAGGCGGAGAGTATGTGTGGGAAAATTGTGGAAAAGATAGAGCGGTGCGTACTGGAAATGGTGGAAGATAAGACGGTGGGATTGATAGTGAAGGGACAGTGCAAGACGAGGGAAGTGGGGGTGATGGTGAAGGGAAGGAGTTTCCGTATGGAGGAGACTGTGAAATACCTAGGGGTGTGGTTGGATAGTCAATTATCCTTAAAAACTCGCATGTTGAAGGTGGCAGAGAAGGCGAAAGTGAAGGCAGCATGGCTGGGGAGATTGATGTATAATGTGAAAGGGCCGGGAGAGTGGAAGAGGAGGGTAATTGGTAGGGCGGTAAAGTGTGATGCTTTTTGGCCCAATATAATAATAAATATTTGAAAAAAGAATTAAATTCTCTTAATCTTATTTCAACAAAACGTTCGAATATTTCATTATTATATAAATATAAATTAAGAAGGTTAATTAATAGAAAGTCAAGTTCAAGCGTGAAGTGAGTCAACACAATAATATGTTTATTTGTTTTATTTGAACTTGACTGGTTATATAAATATGCATTCAATTTTTATTATAGGAAAAGTTGATTTAGAGTAAGTCATGAAGAACATTCTATATAGTCGAATGGTCAGAGATCAGTAATCTTTAACCATTAAATATAAGTATGCTATGCGGCTAGGTACTTATGTATATCATTAGCAATAGTGAATAGTGTAATGTATTATAGTAAATAAATCGAACATATCCCAGTGCTAGAAGTAGTTGTTTCATTCCCTGAAGATGATCCTCCAAGCGACCCGCAACACCACCGATTCAGAGGCCTTTTCACACCTTTAGTCTCTCAACGTATCCATTGGAGACGCATCCATTACAAAAGCATGCGAGGGTGAGGCCATTCCTGCGGGTGTAGAGAGGGATAATGCTGAGGGTGGTGCAGGGGTACAGGACAGTGGGTGGACTGGCAGCAGCGGCGCTGGCCAGGTCCTACTCATTGGACGTGATGGCTGGAGCCAGGAATAAACGCTTGAATGGTGCTACCAGAGAGGAAGTACAGGAATGGATAGAGGGGGAAATGGAGAGAAAGTGGGAGTAGTGTGAGGGCGCGCTAAAAGGAGCGATTGGGAATAAGAGACAATGGATGGACCGGAAATTCGGGGAGGTTTGTAGACTTACCACCTTCTGGTAGTGATATTTTACCTGAAACAAAAAGAAATTGTTAATATCTTCAAAACATTTATAAGAAAAAAATAACGTTGTAATTTAGGTTTTTGTATGAAAAGCTAGAGGGGTGCGACCAGAGAGGAAGTACAGGAATGGATTGAAGAGGAAATGGAGAAAAGGTGGGAGGAGTATGAGGGCGCGCTGAAAGGAGCGATTGGGAATAGGAGAGATTGATGGACCGGAAATTCGGGGAGGTGAACTACTTCTTGACACAGGTGTTCACAAGATTGGGAGAAAAGAGACTGGAGTGTGCGAGAGGTGTGAAGTGAAGGATGATGTGGGGATTGTGTTTAGATGCTGGAGGAACGAGGAAGTGCCGAAGAAGTTGGAGAGGAAACTAGGGGAGGCGGTGTATTGGGAGAATATGGTGGTGATAATGTTAAGAAGTGAGGAGAAATGGATGGAGGTGAGTGGCATAGTAAAGAGCATAATTAGTTAGGGAGAAGACGACGGAGTAAGCGGAGAGTGTGCGAGGGATCGCCGCCCGACTCGAAGTATGCTAGGGTAGTGATTCCGTGGCGGGGGTAACGGCGAGTTTAACGTGGGTTTGGTTGGTAGTTATCCCTTTGAGGATGAGTCCAACACTGTTTGGGTCCTGGACCCATTCGCACATGAGTTTCCCACCTCGACCCGAAAAATTTTTTTTATTTGATTCACTCGTTTTCGTATATTGTATATTTTGAAAATTATCAACTGACTTTTTCATAAACACATATAAAAAATTCATGACGATAATGTTTTATTTACATATTACGGCCTGTTTATCTATTTTCATGCTTTTATACAAATGCGATATAACAACCTTTTATGCGAAGTTATTGTTGGGTTGATTTTCATCGGTTCACTCAACTACGCAGACATTAACTTGATTTTATTGTGAAATTTTCGAATATTTTACAATATTTCGTTGGACGAGTTTCGATGTTAATTATGGACCAGTGGAAATTTACACTGTTCTAACGATGCAATTATTTATTTTATTAATAAATATTTCACTTTGTTTTAACTGCTACATTTATTGTTGGAGCCAAAAAAAAGTATATATATATATATATATATATATATATGACAGTCCAACGTTGAATTTTTTTGAAACAAATGAGAAACTACAAAACAGTTATTATCAAAATTTAAACTTCTTTGCTGCATACTATCTCCCCATAATAAGAAAGAAAAACTCGTAGTAGCCATAACAGACAAAGAGGCATGGAAGGAAGGACTCCCTATTTATGCGGAAATGTCCTGCAACACTTATTCCAGGCAAAAGTTGCAGCAATGCAGCACCGTACAGTTATTAAGACAAGAGTTTAAGGAAAAGCCCATTACCATATACTCCAACAGGCCAAATCAGCTCCATGCAGAGAGATTCCAAACTCGTTTGGGACTGCTCTGAGAAAACTTCAAATTCGATTGAGTTTCTCCATATTGACGGTGCCCTTAAATGGTCTGTACATGTAGACACTTTAGCGAAAAAGTCATCCTGTGTTTGTTTTGCCATTAAATCTGGGTCTAAACTGCTTGATTCTTCTACTGCTTCAACAACTTACTACTCTTTGTTCGAATCACACCTTCGTTATGGTTTGCCTTTTTATGGTATAGAGCCAGCACTGCAAAAAACAAGTATTCTTATGAATAGTGGAAGAAGGTGCCACCAAAATACTCGGAGTATCTACTAAGCCAGAATTGGCGAACAACCAGCATCCTGATTGGATTCCTGAACACTTTAGACTTGATCAGCATCGGCTTGGCAGACACAGGCAGGTTTTTCCAAGAATACGAGGAAATTTTAGCACATATACTACGATACTGTGAAGCTAAGGTTTTGGAAGCTGGGGGAGAAGAAATCACAACCCTCTCAATATATGGAGGACCTGAGGTCTGGTGTATAGAGTCTAGTAGTAAAGAGAGGTCCTAGCATATCATGAAGGCACACACATTAGATCTACAAAGGTATTAGTGGAAGGTATTAGTAGAAGTCCCAAATTAATATTAATCTCGACTTATCACCTAACCCGTCGTGGTTGTCATTGGAATAATATTGCATTTGTTTTGATTGGACGGAACAAAAAAAGAGCTTCCGGTAAAATTAACTATAAAATGGCTGGATCAAAATAAAAAAATCCACTATAAATTGTATTCGATGCGCGCCATTTCGATTCGCTTTCTCTCTCCGTTAATATTGTTTGTTAAATCGGAAAAGTTCCAATAAAGAAAAACGGTGTGTCAATTCAAGCCGATGCCACTGTGCAGTAGATTAAATGGAACAGTTAGGCATGTCCTCATTCACTCTTTATTGCATAGAACGAATTTAGAATTCAGACAATTTGGAACACAAAAGGTTCGACCAATTAGAACACGACAAATGATGTGTGCTCTTCTTTTCTTTATATGCACCTTTACACCGTTCCGGGGTCAATCAATACAAAAAATATACAGGGGAAAAATACATTTGCCGCATATTCAATATTTCTGACTGATACGATTGAGGTGATGGTGATGGTGATGGTGACGGTGAGTTCGTTTCCAAGACCGACTCTAGTGCAGCCTTCCAATTAATTAGACTTTTCCTGATGGTTCAGTGCAGAAGAATGTGAGATACAGGGGTTTGTTTTCCAACTGAGAAGAAGCATCTTGGATTTCTCATTTGTTATAAAGCTGGAATATTTAATTAAATATATTTTGTGTTGTAAGGAAAATGAGTTTAAGGAAATTTTCTTGAATGAGGAAGTATTTTTCGAGGAATAAAATATCCTTCAACAGAAAAGAATTAAAATTCAACATAAACTTCGAATTGAATGCAAATGAGCTAACAACAAGTCTATTTATTTCCTTATAATTAGAAATGTAAAATTGGTGCTAAGTTCGCGAATTCAATAAGGTATAAATTAAAGAAAGCGCGAACAAAAAGCTTTTACAGCTGTTACCTTGTTAAGTTACCGACCGATTGAATGTCTAGATAAATCGTTTTGCATTGCAATTTTTATTAGCATTGGTCTTTTTTTCTTAAACTCGACTTCTTCCTACCTAAAAAAAATCCTATAAACATTTAAATATTTCACGATTTCATCGGGGAACACTTCGAAGAAGTTTCGACCGATTGAAGTTCGCAAACTCCTTAAATTCGTCGTTGGCAGCACGGATGCGCCATAAGAAGAGGTAAGACATAATTCCGTGATCTCTGCACTTTTTCTCAGAAACTTTGCGTGTTTCAACGTATCACGTAAATAGTACGAGTAGATAGTTATGAGTTCCGTGATAAAATTTTGAGCTGTCTACAACGCATAAATTAAAGCTACAGAACATATTTTATATTACATTTAATTTGATTAATATACATATTAATAGGCCAAGTTAATTAGGTAGCTTTTTTACAGAAAAGTTCTCAACAGGGTGAACGAAGTTGAAAAAAGGCATAACTGAGAGGTGAGAAAAGGTTTTTCACGATTTGCGGTGGAGGAACAAGACATTGGCTCTATTCGTGTTCTTCGACGTCAGGAACGCCTTCAACTGGCGGTGCTGAGCACGTTGCTGAGGCTTGGAGTGGGGAAGGTAAACCTAGTAGAGGACTACCTGACGGGACGTGTGATAGTAGAGGGAGGAGGTATGAGACGGAGGCTGGAGTGCCCCAAGGCTCGATTCTGGGACCGACACTCACTTATGTATTCCTAAACGGAAGGAGATATAAAATTAGTAAGAACGCTTTGCTTGTCCATTTCCTGTATTTCAGCTGCAAAGATAAAATTTTGAAAAGTCTTAAACCAGTGGTTCCAATGTAGAGATGCATCGGTTTCATCATAGATCAAATGAAATCTTTCAGGTCGATTCTTATACAATTTTTTGTACAATAAATTGTTGTAGATTGTTAACCCTGCGTTGGGTTGGTGGGGTGTGAGATACCCCAATAATATTTGTTGCAGTGGCAACATGGTAAGACAACATACCTCGCGTTCAAGCGTCTCTCTACCCTCTTGTAACACTGTCAGGCGCCACACCCTAGCAGAGTTTCAGTTGGCGAGGATCAGTGTTGAACAGTAGACGTGCTTAAAATCGTTTTGGGTGTGTCACACCCCACCTTACTAATTACGTTATTACTTAGACCATCATTTTTGTTTTAAAAGGTAAGTGTTTTTTCTTGTTATTTGTTATAAGGAAATTATATACCATGTTTTTTTAAGAAAGAATGGGAAGCTATGAGGAGGAACAGAAAAGATTGTTAGCTATGTGGGCAGATGTTCCATCAGAGGATGAAGTTGATTCGGATAGCGAGGATGAGGTGGATCATGTTAGTGTAAGTGACCACAATACGGACACTGAACAAGAAATTTCAGAAGATGAACAAGAACCTGAATTCGAACAAAATGAGCAAGAAGATATTTCAGAAGCGCACGTCAATACTATAGACGAAGCGCAAAATGAAATAATAGAAGAAACTCAAGTAAGTACGTCAGAAGAACAAGTAAATAGGGTAGAAGCACGTGGACGAAGAAAAGAAAGATTTTTTACAGCAAAAGACGGGACGAAATGGAGTAAGACAGTGCCAAATAATCGTATCCGTACTAGAAAAGAAAACATTGTCAGTCACATACCTTGTGTTAAACCTTTCGCAAAAAATTCTAGGACTGCGTACGAATGCTGGAACATTTTTTTTAGCAATAGGATGCTTGATGATATTACACAATATACAAATATCAAGATAACAGAAAAAGCTTCCAAATATAAAGATCAGTTTTTTGTCAAACCAACCAATGTGGCTGAAATTAAAGCAGTTATAGGGTTGCTTTATCTAGCTGGACTTTTCCACTCAAACCGACAGAACTTAAACGATTTATGGCAGACAGATGGTACCGGCATTGACATATTCAGAAGTACCATGCCTCTAAAACGTTTTCAGTTTTTGTTGTGTTGCTTGCGCTTTGACAATATTCAAAATAGACATGAAAGATCAAAAATTGACAAGTTAGCACCAGTTAGAGGAATATTAGATGAATTTGTTGATAATTGCAAAGCTGCTTATTCACCTTCACAATACATGACCATTGATGAAAAATTGGAGTCGTTTAGAGGCAGATGCTCCTTTAAACAATATATTCCAAATAAGCCAGCTAAGTACGGCATTAAAGTGCAAGCCCTTGTCGACGCACGTTCATATTATGTGTTAAATTTAGAAGTTTACGCTGGAAAACAGCCTGAGGGTCCTTATGATCTTCCTAATACCCCATCGGCTATCGTAGAGCGGCTTGTACAACCTGTGTCCGGAACTCACAGAAATATTACTTTTGATAACTGGTACACAAGTTCTGAGTTATTAGTGACCCTTCTTGAGAAACATAAATTAACAGCTGTGGGTACTGTCCGAAAAAATAAACGCTGCATTCCACCAGAATTTCTAAAAGTAAAGGATAGAGAATTGAAATCTACAATATTTGCCTTCCAAAAGAACCTAACTATTTTGTCGTATACACCAAAGAAGAATAAAATTGTGTTAATGTTATCGAGTCTTCATCATGATGACTCGATTGATGAGAAAAACGATAAAAAGTTACCAGAGATTATAAGCTTTTATAATTTTACTAAATGTGGCGTAGACGTAGTTGATGAGCTTTCGGCAAGTTATAACGTATCGAGGAATTCTAGAAGATGGCCACTTACTGTATTTTTTTCTCTTCTTAACACAGGTGCTATCAATGCTCAAGTTATTTACAGAGAAAACAATAAAGATTTTAAAACACCGAGACGAAAATTTATTAAAATATTAGGTTTGAAACTTTTGGATGACCACGTAAAAGTTCGGAAAGATAATCCAAGAATATCACGCGAATTACGTCGAAAAATTGGGGAAATAGTAGGCGTTGCCGATTCAGAGCCAGAGCCAAAACGACCAAGAATTGTTGGTAGATGTTCAGTGTGCCCTAGACAGAAAGACCGAAAAACTAAGTACTATTGTAATACATGCGAGTCATATTTGTGCTTAGAACATGTTGTAACCATGTGCGAAAATTGCGCCCATTCGACGACTGAGTAAAAAAAATTTAATTGTAATTGAAGTACTATTTTTTTATTAACTATTTTATGTGCTTTTCGTTTGAGATTTTTTGAAGTTTTTTTCTTGTTATTGTTGTAGGTTTTGGTAAAAAAAAATAATTAGAAATGTCAAACTTTTTTTTTGGATTTTCAGAGTAATAAATAATTTTTGTATGTCTTTTTAAAATAAATCATTTCATAAAAAAGGAACTCTTGTTTCTATCCCTTAGATAGCCAAAAAAATGCAAAGTAGTAAAAAATAGACATCCATACATTAAAAAAAGAATAGATACGTCACGGGGTATCACATACCCCACCTTACCAATTATTAAAGAATTTTTCACCTTACCAACGCCGGGTTAAATAAACCTTTTGTTAGGCTTTACTGTACAAAAATAATTACATTAAATCAGAGAAAAATAATTGATAACCAGCTTGTCAAAATGAGTTTAAACAATAAAGTGTAGTGAGTAAAGTTAAATAAACAATTCTATGACACAGCAAAGGCGATCTAGTATAACTAGAGTTTCTATCCTAAATTTTTGTTTCAAGGTAAATAGCGAAGTCGGTATGAGTTTAAACTATGATTATTTAAGTTTGGAAGCAATTAAATTTGTCCAACATTGTACTTTACTTTATGATGCATCAGATGAGAATAATATGCTTCATTGGATACGAGGAATCTTCTTTAAAATTGTCTTTGTGTTGCTATAAGTGGATATATTATGCTCGAATGGTAACGACATCAAAGACTTGCTTTGTTTCGCAGCGAAGCTTTACAAACTGTAAAACTATCAAATTGTTCGTGTATTGTAGCAAAGCAATTTGAAAGGAATTAAAAGTCAAAAAAATAAAGAAAGTTCCATATATACATCTAGAAAGATTTATACACTTTGCCGAACAATGAGAAAGGTTTTCTAGATCACAAATCAACCGTTCTACATTAGATAGAACTTCCCAATTGTACGGTTTCGTTCTTGTAGAAATTGGACATTCAAAAAGTAGAATGTTCGATAGACTTTAACTCACGTCGGCTTCGGTTACATAAAATGCATATTTCATTCTTACTAATACTCCGAGAAATTCCGTTCGGATGTGAATTTTAAACTATTTCTATTTGAGAATTGAAATTTAGACGGGCAAGTTGAAATATAGATAGCGGATAACTGACTATGATAACTTCCGACATGACTCAACTCTGTCAATTAAAATTCAGGGTGCACCAGAAAAGTCCAAAGATATAGCTATTGTAACATGTCTATCGACCTGTTTCGACTTTTAAATTTATATCGCAAATATTTCTCTAATTCCCGCTCGTCGTCTCATTAGCCACCCCAATCTTCAACTCTGACCATGAGACAATTGACATCTGCCAAGGGTCGCTTCCATTTGTACAACGCCACTAACGAAACCCCTTTTCGCTATCGACTTTTATTAAGACACCCTCAAAGACACCTTCAAGATACCTCCAGGTCCACTTCTCTGCACACCCTTCCCGGAGAAGATATTTACTTAAGATAAAAAGTACAGACCTCTTTTTTTTGTTCTTTCCTGGCAGAATAAAATTAATGCTCTAATTTTTTTGGAATTTAATTTCTTGTACACCCGACTGTAAGAGCTGTAGGGGATCGTGTCCGGGATAACGTGAGTTTTTAATTTTTTTTAATTAATATTTTAATTTCAACATGGTGTTTCACCTCAGTTTGCCTTTTACTTTCCTTCATTTTTGTTTTTTCGTCGACATCTAAAAGGTAGTGGCGCCCTAAAACTTCTTATAGTCTGACTACCTCTGACATACCTAGTGCAGCACTAACATGGAGTAGAACGACCCTTAATAAAAGTCTCATACCGGCATCTGTCTCGAGTGGCCACTATAGCGCCTAAGTACCGACGGGTACGGTCGTTACACTATATCCAGAATCTTTTCCAATTTTTTCATGTCCAAACTTCCTTTAGTTCGATGGCGGATGTCGTGTTATTTAGGACAATTTTTCAAGGCAGATATTTTTTACTTTTATGGGTTCTCTAAATGTCTAAAAACGTCCAAAAATGGATTGGGGTGAAATTAGTAGTTGTGGTTTTTTTGGGATTAAAATTCCAAAACACCTCAAAATGGCTAATTTCGTGTATTAAACCACTTTTTGGGTGGGGGAAGTTTTTAGGGGTAGGAAGTGGTTTTTCACCCATCCAGATTTCTTACTTATCTTTTATGTTTCCCTTTGAAAATGTCGAAAAATTTTCATGTCTGTGTGCGCGTGCATCGTTAAAAATCTGACGGTCATGCCGTTTGTCGTGACGGCAAACCAGCTGATTTTACTGCCAATAGATATTTTTCATCAAAAAGCTTATTGACCAGATTATAATAACAAAAAAATCCCATATCTCAAGATTTTTGTAATTTTCCAGCTTTTCCAATCTGAACTCTCCTGTACGATCCTTTTTTTCAAGTTCATTGATCATTTATTTTTTCACGTAACTTTTAACGGTACATAACTTTTTTTACGTTTCCCTTTAATCTTCGTGTCTTGAAAGTACTCATAAAATCACCACCCTCTGTTTTATATTACGATTGACCGAAAGATCCTCACCAATCTTTTAACACTTTTCCCAACATTTTCTCATTATTTCTACCCCGCTGGTAATTTCTTTTTAGCCAGAAATCATCATTACGCCCGACCGTAATCCATTATCCATGGACTGTCAAATACGGTCGACTAACTTTATCTATCTTAATCCTCCCATGTGGCTGCGAACTCTTATCTGTCAGCCTATCCGGCAACGGATAACTTTTAAAAGATGACCGCACGGGTCAGAGGGCGCGGTTTAGTTCTCTTCAAATGAAACATTTTTTCCGGGTTATTATATTAACGTCACGAATCACTCACTGAAGTGGTTATTGTAACATTGATATATTTTATTTGCGTGTAGAAATTATTTGATTTAGATAATTCATCCTACGTTACAGGGACCGTTTGTAGGAAACCCCATTTATTCATTCGTTTGGTTCGGCTCAACAGCATTTTCTACTCCCATTCCATAAGCTTCTTGAACTTTATATGGGCCACTAGTTGTACTGGGGAATTTTAAGTAGCTCTAACGGTTGTATTATCTCCTCTCCAAAGTGCTTTGGTCCAAGTCCTTGTAAGTTCCAACAGGAGCAGAGTATGTAGGTAGATGTTCCATCCCTTAGTTCACTATTTCTGCACATCGGTTTACTGACTTTTCCCATTTTGTGTAAATATTTCCTCAGGGTCCAGTATCCAGTAACCAAGTCGGTAACTGTCTTCAGATGTCTCTTAATCAGCTTCAATATCCCGGTTGAGATTTACTTGTCTATCCTTGTTCTCAATTTGAATTGGTGTTCTTAGGCTTGCCAGGACTGGAGTTTCCATGCTAGGCAACCCACTGTCATTCCACTCAACGGTTCCGGAACTATGAAGAATCTTTTAGAGCCCTCTTCAGCTTAATAGCTATCTGTGAATATTTTAATTTTTTGTTCGGTATATCCTCTCTTGATCTTCATCAAGACAGGTTATAGTGGCAGTGTCATGGTTTGTTTTAGAATGATCGGTGTACCTGATAAAGTCTCCAGGATTACCTTCACCTGTTCTCTACTTTGTCTACTCGGTCACATAAGTTTCGGTTGCTCCGGTAACAACCTTAGGCCTTCGACGTCACTCAGAACGGAGTTAGGCGTGGATCCCTCTTCTTGAACTTCCGGACAAAAAAAGTAGACAACTTGTAAGGGCGCCTTATGTTCCTTATAATTTTACAATGAAAACAGTTGATACCCTTAAGGGGGTGTTTTACAATTAATAACTACTAAAAACCCTAATAAATGCCCCCCACTTGAAAAAATAGCGTGAATATCTGTTACACTGAGCATATACAAGAACGAATCCTAGTTGTCGGACTACACCTCAATAAGTTAAGCTTGTCTCGGCCTATGCCCGAAGCTAATTTATAAGAATTTACAAGTAATGTACAGATCAAAATCAACCCCAAATTCACTGAATCCAACCCACAAAGTAGTCATAAGGCCTACTTACAATCAACAGTGTCAGCAACAGTATACTACACTAAATCTAAATCAAATAATAAGAATATGATAAGCATCTAAAATAAATTGTTTTTGGTCATAGCCAGGGTAGGTTTGAAGAACCACCCACGAATTATAAAACTCGTTAGACTTAAGCGAGCAAATATAAACAAAATATACACAGGGTAACAGAATAGACTGTCTAACAGCCTTCTTAACCAAAAATTTGCAATCAACAGGTAGTATTTTACCACCAAGTGTTCTACCTCCAAAATACTACAAATCTATGAGACATACCTTTTCCAAAAAGGGTCCAATACTCAAAATTTTCCTTACTGGATGGCAACCAAAAAATAATGAACCAACAACAACATGTGGCACACCTCCAATTCCAAAACTTCAACGCTGGCGGTTTCCTTTAAATAGTGATAAATACATAGTGATGCGAAATCGGAAAGTGGAGAAAATACTTACAATCGTTTTAGTGCAATATATCCCTATAGCGGTTTGTGAAAACGGCTTCCAGAACAGGACGGAATTCTCCAACAATACGAACTCCCGTAGAACAAAATACTAAACCGTATATTTTACTAATTCAGAACGAGAACCTATAAAACCTATCAGGGGATGACTACCCAGTCATTAACAAAATTCAGATTCTCGTTCGATGTACTTTTGGAAACTGAGCCATCTAGTAGGAGGACCCACTTCGCCGGAAGGATGATGGCAGAGTAATCCCTAGAACTCTGGGCTGACAGAAATTATTTAACTACTGAAGTAATTTCGTAGTGAACAAATGATGTTAGAAACATAGAGACAAAATCCGTCAGGTAATTACTATATACAAATAATTAATATATACAATAGTCGTAGCGACAAATTCAACCAAACTGATTGGAAATATGGGTTCATCTAGTATTGTCCGAGTTATCCTACTCAAATATTGTTCAAGGTAGGCCAATAAGGTCTAATGATCATTGCTCGGTAATACCAATAAGCTATGTGAACTTTTCTTCAGGTCTCTCTCTTTTTTTGTGATACTGAGCTCCAACTATCGTACCATCTTTTTGGTGGACTGCCTACTGATCTCTTCGTATTCTGAGATCTAGTCCACTTCACCCATCTCTCTTCTGGTATTCTTTAATAATGATTTCTCTGAAATCACTTGCGTGTTCTAGCCCATCTCACATTATCTTCGAATGCAGGACTACATCTTCCAAGTAAGGATTTCTCCAAGAAGGATATTGTGAGAAGACTGTTGAACCAGATAAGCACGACTAGTATTTTCCTGAGAGCAGTACGGTCTAAACATAGACCAAAACCTGTACTCTTAATCCTTCTTTAACATCTTAAATTCTTTGACCGAACAAAAATATTTTACTAACTGTCGGTACGAGCTGTCTCATTAGAAAAAGTAAACACTTGGTGTACTTGAAATTGATCGAGTTTGTTAGCCATATTGACATACAATCGAATAAATCTGGAGTTTAATGTATTCAGCAATCAATTTTATTTGTCGTGAAACATTAACAATTCAAGCTGTTGTCCACAATGCCACTTTTGTTTATTTGTTTTTATATATTTGTACCGGGTGTCTTTCCTCTATTTTGTAAAATAACTGGTAGGGGTGAGTGGGAAAGTTGACTGAATAAAACTGTCAACTTTTGTTCCGCTTTATGGATTTTGACAAACTCTTCCAAGTAAATGATTGAAAAATGTAGCATCGCATTTGAAGATTCCTCAAAAAAGGTGAAAACAAAACAGTCGTTCAATCACTACTGGAATGAAACGATGATATAATATTTTATTTGGAATTGAATTACCTTAAAAATTCCATTAAGGGGAACAAAAGATATAACGGATTTATTGAGTCAGCTTTCCCACTCACCCTTACCAGTTATTTTACAAGATAGAGGAAACATTACTGGAGCAAACTTACGTAAAATGATCTAATGATTACGAATATTGAAATTTTGTGGAACATTATAGAAAAATGATGTTCTTGTGTTGTTATTGTGAAGTACATCTTCTAGCGGTGAAGTAGGAATAATTTCCAGCATTGTCTCGTATACAAGTTTGTAATACACATCTTTTTCTCTACGCTGTAAGATAAATTAATAGTTTTACGGGTTTCTTCTATTAATCAGACACTTGGTACAAAAAAATATTTAGTAATAGCAATAAGCTTCAAATACGAAGACTGGGAATCTGGAGAACAAAGCAAAGATCCAATTTGATAGAAAATACAAGAATATTTCTACCTTTGTACTTAAAAAATTCTTTTTGTATAAGTTGATTTTCGATAAACTAATAAACCCTACGCCCTTTTTTGTCTGTAAAATTCGTAGATCATCCGGCACTGATAAGTTATCCTATATAAACATCATAACGAGTTTGGGAAACTTTTCTCACTCCAGCACTGGAACTGTTTAACGGAACTCTTGCTAGCAATTAATGTAAACTTCCTAGGTTTACCTTTAACTGAATAAATAACAACCTAGCATGAGTTCAATTTTATTCCTGAATGATAATTAACTACGGTTTGAGTTTCAATATCTGCATTTGATTTGCTTTGTGCTGTCTGCCTTTTTATTCGATTCAACAAAAACAAAAATTCGAGAGCAAATATTGTTTTCCGAACAATTCAATGGTCATTATAATAAACGAAAGTAGAAGTTTGTTGATAGGCCGAGCAATAGAGCATCAAAATAGTGAGTTTTTTTCCGTGTTATTTACAAAAAACTGAAAAAAGTACGTTCTTTTTTCGTTTTAAATGTTTATAACAATTTCGTCAACAACATTGCGAGTTGAAAATTTTGTGATGCCTTTTGGCATGAAATAAAATAAGAAATAAATTCCCTTGAAACTATTTTCAATAAATCATTGAACGTTTAAGAATGCATAAATAAAACCCACGAGGCCGACAGGTATCGAGAGTCAAGCTCATCAAGTATAGAAACATATAACATTAAGTAGTAAATGTAAACATGAATTTGACCAACAATAAAAATATCGTAGAAGCAGACGATAAAATATTCAGATATATTCAGTTTTATTCAGTTTTATTCAGTTTTATTCAGTTTTATTCAGTTTTATTCAGTTTTATTCAGTTTTATTCAGTTTTATTCAGTTTTATTCAGTTTTATTCAGTTTTATTCAGTTTTATTCAGTTTTATTCAGTTTTATTCAGTTTTATTCAGTTTTATTCAGTTTTATTCAGTTTTATTCAGTTTTATTCAGTTTTATTCAGTTTTATTCAGTTTTATTCAGTTTTATTCAGTTTTATTCAGTTTTATTCAGTTTTATTCAGTTTTATTCAGTTTTATTCAGTTTTATTCAGTTTTATTTGGTTTTATTCAGTTTTATTCAGTTTTATTCAGTTTTATTCGGTTATATTCAGTTTTATTCGGTTATATTCAGTTATATTCAGTTATATTCAGTTATTCAGATATATTCAGTAATATGCAGTTATATTCAGTTATATTCAGTTTTATTCAGTTTTATTCAGTTTTATTCAGTTATATTCAGTTTTATTCAGTTATATTCAGTTATATTCAGTTATTCAGATATATTCAGTAATATGCAGTTATATTCAGTTATATTCAGTTATATTCAGTTATATTCAGTTATTCAGATATATTCAGTAATATGCAGTTATATTCAGTTATATTCAGTTATATTCAGTTTTATTCAGTTTTATTCAGTTATATTCAGTTTTATTCGGTTATATTCAGTTATATTCAGTTATATTCAGTTATATTCAGTTATTCAGATATATTCAGTAATATGCAGTTATATTCAGTTATATTCAGTTTTATTCAGTTTTATTCAGTTTTATTCAGTTTTATTCAGTTATATTCAGTTTTATTCAGTTATATTCAGTTATATTCAGTTATTCAGATATATTCAGTAATATGCAGTTATATTCAGTTATATTCAGTTATATTCAGTTATATTCAGTTATATTCAGTTATATTCAGTTATATTCAGTTATATTCAGTTATATTCAGTTATATTCAGCTATTCAGATATATTCAGTAATATGCAGTTATATTCAGTTATATTCAGTTATATTCAGTTATATTCAGTTTTATTCAGTTTTATTCAGTTATATTCAGTTATATTCAGTTATATTCAGTTTTATTCAGTTATATTCAGTTATATGCAAATATATTCAGTTTTATTCAGTTATATTCAGTTATATCCAGTTATATCCAGTTATATTCAGTTTTATTCAGTTTTATTTAGTTATATTCTGTTATATTCAGTTTTATTCAGTTTTATTCAGTTATTTTCAGTTTTATTCAGTTATATTCAGTTATATTCAGTTTTATTCAGTTATATTCAGTTATATTCAGTTATATTCAGTTTTATTCAGTTTTATTCAGTTTTATTCAGTTTTATTCAGTTTTATTCAGTTATATATTCAATTATATTCAGTTATATTCAGTTATATATTCAATTATATCCAGTTATATTCAGTTTTTTCCAGGTATATTCAGTTATATTCAGTTATATTCAGTTTTATTCATTTATATTCAGTTATATTTAGTTATATTCAGTTATATTCAGTTATATTCAGTATTATTCAGTTTTATTCAGTTATATTCAGTTTTATTCAGTTATATTCAATTATATTCAGTTAGTTATATTCAGTTATATTCAGTTATATATAATTATATTCGGTTATATTCAGTTATATTCAGTTATATTCAGTTATATTCAGTTATATTCAGTTATATTCGGTTATATTCAGTTATATTCAGTTATAATCAGTTATAATCAGTCTAATTAAGTATTATATTATATTAATGGTATGCTATCTAGTTATACTGTAAGTATGCTATAATGATAGGTACTTATAATATATTTAGTAATCTTAATTTGTTATAATGTGTAATAGTAAATATGGTAATAAAACATAACTTATCCCAGTGCAAGAAGTCGTAGTTTTATTAAAGTCAGATGACCCTCCGAGTGACCTGGAAGACCACCAATTAAAAAGGCCTTCCCATAACAACATCCCAACATCACAATATATCAGGATCATACTACGTGATGTCTTTTACATGATGGTACAGTCCCTTTTCTTCTAGGATTTTTGTCATACAAATTTACCTATGGCTTGGCCTATAAATGTAATGGCAGCTACAGCCTCTACCACTACCACTGAAATTAGATCTTTTCATCTTTCAACTTAATTATAAAATGGAAAAACACGATTTCAAACACAGCTGAAGGAATTATCTCGAGAGATATGATTATTCTGAATATTTATTGACAATATTTCATTCTATGCATTGTTACTCGAAATAACTGTCTTCAAACGTCCCTTACTCAGTTTCGATAACCTGGTTGAGAGATTCTTGTCTACCTACTCTCCGTATAAAGGTGACTTTTTGTCAATCTCCATTTGAATTGGTATACTTTGTCCGGAATATCCCTGGAATCTTTTGTGATTGTTTTCATTCATTCATTGATATATTTGGGTTTACTCATCAGCCCAGGCACTTGAACTGAATCTTTGTACCATTTCCCATGTTATCTACTTCCATTCCAGAAGCTTTGTGTCTTCTATAAAGGCCACTAGTTTGACTGGAGGCATTTTCACTAGTTGTGATGGTTCTATTAATTTTTCTCCAAAGTGCTTCCGTATAAGTTCTTGTAAGTGCTCGCAGAAGCAGAGTATGTGAGTAGGTGTTTCATCATCAAGTTCACATTTTCTGCACATAGGTTCACTAACTTTGCCCATATTGTACAGATTCCTCCCAGTTTCCTCAAGGTGCAGTGTCCAGTCACCAGGTCGGCAACTGTCTTCAAATGTCTCTTACCCAGTTTCAGTAGCCTGGTTGAGAGTTCCTTGTCTACCTTGTTCAGTAAACTCTTTGTATGAAGGTGCGCTTGTGTCACCCTCCATTTGAATTGGTGTTCCCTATCTAGCCAGTTCCCAATTTCCCCTCTTATTCAACCTTTTGTGATCCCACAAAACGGTTCCGCACCTATGAAGTCTCCTTTAGAGCCTTCTTTAGCTACCCATATTAGACTGTGCAGGAGAGTTATTAAGGCAAGTGTTTCAGAAAAAGGCAATTTACATAAACTCTAAACCCTAAAAGAGTTGAAAAGTCAAAATAACCATTCACCAGGGTACCAGGCCACTCAGATTAAAAGAGTAATAAAGAGGCAGATCCACTAGCCCGAGAAGAAGGGCAATGTAGTCATATTGGTCCAGAACCTTTTCCTCTGCAAACAACAGATGACGGATATTGGTGAAGAGGGGTGCCAGTAATGAGACGGGTCAAAGAGTTCATTAAAGAAGAATTCCCAAAAATTCCTACCAAACGATAATAGGTGAACAACCAAGATGTTGGTTGGGATCCAGATAGGGCACTGTAATTCAACAAACGTATGAAAAAGATCGAATTGGCAGTCACAACGGTAATTAGGTTTCACCGAGAAGATAAGGAAAGTATGGAAAGCCCTAGGGATAGATGGCTTGGAGTGGGAAAGGGGTTGGTTAACCTAGTAAAGGACTATCTGACGGGGCGTGTGATAGTAGACACTAAAGGGAAGAGGTATGAGACGAAGGCGGCTGGAGTGCCCCAGGGCTCGGTTCTGGGACCGACACTCTGGAAGAGTGTGTTTGATGAGGTTTGAGAGGTTGTATGTGAAGAAGGATGTGATATTACGGTGTATGCAGGCGATGTGTGTCTGGTGTGTATGGCAAAGGCAGAGGCGGAGAGGATGTGTAGGAAGATTGTGGATAAGATAGAGCGGCGCGGAAGATGAGACGGTGAGGTTGTTAGTGAAGGGACAGAGCAAGACGAGGGAAGCGAGGGTGATGGTGAAGGGAAGGATGATTCGTATGGAGGAGTATGTGAAATACCTACCTAGGGGTGTGGTTGGATAGTCAATTATCCTTTAGAGCACACATGTTAAGGGCGGGAGGTGTGAAATGGAGGATGATATAGGGTATGTGTTCATCTGCTGGAAGAACGAGGAAGTGCTGAATAAGTTGGAGAGGAAACTAGGGTAGGCGGTGTATTGGGAGAGCACGGTGAAGAGAATGTTGAGGGGGAAGGAAGAATGGATAGAGGTAAGTAGCATAGTGGAGATAATTATTAGAGGGAGAGAAGGACTCGATATGGCGAAGTTAGGTGGAAGTGATAGGTAGGGAGAAGACGACGGTGTGAGCGGAGAGATTTCGAGAGACCTCCACCCGGCTCGAAGTATGCTAGGGCAGTGATTCCGAAGCGGGGGTAACGGCGAGTTTGAGGTGGGTTTGGTTGGTAGGCATCCCCTTGGGGATGAGTCCAACATTGTTTGGGTCCTGGATAAGACCCATCCGAACATGAGTTTCCCATTTTCACCAAAAAAGGAAGAAGATGAGGAAATATCCGCACACACACTGTTCTAAAGTTTTTTGTCGATAGGAGAGAAAAAGCCCAAAACCCTCATAAAATATGGAAGACCTGGGGTGTAACCAATGTAGTATATGGACACGAGGAAACTTACAATAGTTCTACAAAAGTCGTTATGAAGAGGCTGCTAGAAACCCCTCATTAATCCTAATTTAATAGTTTTCGCAACATTTTTACACACATAAACTCGCTTATTATTTCAATTGTCCAGGCAAAGGTAACTGCACCGCCGCGGTGGTGAAATCTAGCACTGCAATGTACGGTATGCTCAACTTTCAAAAGGCTGTTACTTGCTTTTTTAAAAATTATTCAACATATATCAAAACTAGGATGGTAACAAAAGGGAGCATTTTAGAATTGATTTAGTTGTTGGAGAACGGTTTTATTGGGTTTCCGAACAATTAAACTGAAGTTTGGCATTGAGGAAAGTACACGTTACCAGAAAATTATATATTCACGTAGGGAGCTGCAAGCTTAGGTACATAACGGATTCAAGTTTGAACATGCCTAAATACTATTTAATACTCAAGATATTTTAAAGTTATAAGCGGCAGTGTAAATGTCCAGGGCTATATTAACTTGATTTATTACGCAGAAGGGGATTGTTCTTAGATATATTTTAGAAGTTATATTCACAATACTAGTAATTCTACTTTTCTCCAGTTCATTACAAACAAATTTTCAAGAAACTCTGTTTATAAACATATATATATATATATATATATATATATATATATATTCAACTGAAGCCTACAATTTGTTAATGAAATAAAACAATCTTCATAAATCACCAGTTCGAAATGTAGTTTTTGTTGGTATCCAAATTACCGGTAGGTAGAAAATTTCTCCCTAATAATATAAATTAGACAGATGAGAGAGCAATGTATATATATACACATAAATATTCAGAAAGCCATATTTTAACTTATATATCTTGTATTTAAAATGGCGCTGATGGCTTGAAAATACCGGTTATGAACGGAAACATAAATCACACGGGCAACAAAATTACCTCACGGAGGTGAATAAATATTAAAATAATGAATAGTCTATTGATTAGATATTTTCCTTTCCAAGGCACCGACGAAAAATGGGACAGCTTTTGGATATTTACACGAAACGGCGCGTCTACGAATTTCAGTTTTGGTAAGATTTTGCTATCTTCAAAATATTTTGATGATACTTCAACACCAAACGTCAATTTTAGTTCCTCGATGCACTGTTGAGATGTATATATCTTTGGGGGTGAACATACATTGAGACCTGAAGTATCTATTGAGCCGTCTTTCTCTACTCAGTTCCACACAGTAAAACAGAATGTACTCCGCCAGCAGAGCATGCAGTATCCAGTGAAAATTCCAGCTTCTGCTTTGAAATTAGAAGGTCCTTTGATGAGGGCACAACACCTATGAGATTACTGGATGGAAGAGGGACATTCACCTGAGCTAGAGCCTGCAGATGTCCTAAAATTCCTCCGGGAAATAGGACTAAGGGAGCTACCAGTATCTGAAACTTTCCTCCGAAACTAAGTAGAAGTAGGGGGACACAATAGATATTTTAGGTCCCAGGTCCCAGTCTTGCCTTAAGCCTAGTATCTCATTCGAGTAATAGACCGGGAAAGTAAGGACGAAAAATTTACCCGATATCAAATTTTTACGAGATGGAATATTATGTACCTAATCGAAGACATATCGACCCCTAATCATTTTCCTAAATTCTCGAATGAATTTCGCCGGAGCTAGCGATGAAGCTAGCTAGCACAACTAAAAGGACTCGAAACTTCCCCAGACTATAGGCACTTGCTTAGTGGTCTATTTGGTCCAAGATCGTTTTCTTTGTCAGATTTAAAGAGATTTTTAATCGAGGACCTATGAACTGGTATTGACCTCTTTCCTAGCAAGTTGGTGTACTACTCCGTCGTCCTGGCAGGATCGCCATGTATTATATGTCGGGAATGCGGAGTTCCACAGGGACTAGTGGAAGCCCGGGTCCTGATGGAATACTCTACTTACGGAAACTACAGTATTCACTGGGATGAGCTTTATTGTATACTTAACTATTTACACTAGTTTTACATATGTGTTACTTAAGATGATCATTAGATTTGATATCGATGAACTACATTTCAACATAACTAAATGTTTCTGAATGTATGTGAATAGATCGAAATGTCTCCGACTGTCTCTGAATGTTTATTACGAATTATTCTGAATTGTTCGCTTATCTACTTCATCAGCATATATACGCACTGCCCAAGGTCAACTATCCAGTTACGTGATAGTTCTCTGGCCTTGCACTGTCACGTTCGTGACCTCGCGTGATATAACAAAAAAATAAATAGATTGTTTTTATAAACATAAATACCTTAAATGAATTAATTAATAATATAATAATTTCAATGAATTTAATTCTTTATGTAATGCCCAAAATACATCACACCAGGGACAACCTTATTGATTGCACCAAGTTGTTTTAGGAGTAGTCCAGTATTCCAACCTAGTATAGTTATATATTTTCATTGACGTATTAGAGTCGCTGTTCTCAGCATCCCAATCAATGCACAGATCAATGGCGAAAGCTTGTTGCGTGTAATACTCTCAAGTCTTTGGTCAGCTGCACCTGAAAGTGGATCCAGCTTGGACGCCATTTCTGTGAATTTTTTAGTGGGCAAGTGATCCGAAGGTTGGATGGTCAATTATCCTTCAGGACGCACATGTTCAAGGCGGCACAGAAGGGGAAAGTAATTGGCTGGGGAGATTGATGTGTAATGTGAAAGGGCCAGGAGAGTGGACGAATAGGGTAATTGGTAGGACGGAAGAGGTGTGGAGGGTTGGTGAATGAGAGGGTTAGGCCACTCCTGCGGGTGCAGAGAGGGATAGTCCAGAGGGTGGTGCAGGGGTACAGGACAGTGGGTAGACGGACAGAAGCGGTGCTGTCAAGGTCGTACCCATTGGGCGCGATGTCCAGAGCCAAGAACAAACGCTAGAGGGGTGCGACCAGAGAGAAAGTAGAGGAATGGATGGAGGAGGAAATGGAGAAAAGGTGGGCGCTAAAAGGAGCGATTGGGAGTAGGAGAGATTAGATGGACTGGAAATTCGGGAAGGTTAACTACTTCTTGACACAGGTGCTTACTGGACATGAGTCGAGAGTAGAGTGTCTCCACAAGGTTGAGAAAAGGCAGACTGGAATGTGCGAAGGATGATGTGGGGGATGTGTTTAGATGCTGGAGGAACGAGGAAGTGCAGAAGAAGTTGGAGAGGAAACTGGGGGAGGCGGTGTATTGGGAGAACATGGTGGAGATAATGTTGAGGAGGGAGGAGGGTGGAGGAATGGATGGAGGTGATTGGCGTGGTGGAGAGCATAATTAGGGGGCAGAAGGACTCGGACTCGGAGAGTGTGCGAGGGACCACCGCCCGTCTCGAAGTATGCTAGGGAGGTGATCTCGAGGCGGGGGTAACGTCGAGTTTCAGGTGGATTTGGTTGGAAGACATCCACTTGGGGAAGAGTCCAACACTGTTTGGTTCCTGAATAGGACCCATGGCCAAAAGCTCTGAGGAATTCATTTCACATAACATGGTCCTCTGACTATCAAAAACCACCAATTACCGCATCCATTTATTTTATAGATTCTGTAGGTGGTAATTCTCGCCACTCTCTCAAAGTTGAGATGAAGGGGTGTTATGCTGAAAATTGTTTCCAACACTGTCATGGAAATGGTGCCAATTGCACTCGTAATCGCCAGACAGGCTTGCCTCCGCAGTCTGGCGAATCTAACACGCGCCCGATTTCGCTGGCACTTGCTTTACCAAACCATACAATGTCTGAAGCTTTTTGGGACCGGATTTTCGACTGAGAGGGTAAAGCTTTCCAAGAGAACACATTTTTTGTCTTGACTATCTCACTTGATCAAGAGACAAAATATCGGCTCCATCAGGAAACTCCACCCCCTCAGTCAAGGATCCGGCCCCTGATGGGGTAAAAACATCTATCTCCAGTACTTTGTAAAATCTTCAGAGCATCACTAGCAACTGGATACATTCCAACTGCTTGGAAAAGGGCCCCAATCGTCTTTATTCCCAAACCAGATAAAGATTATTCACAGGCAAAGTCATTCAGGCCAAAAGCTCTGTTTTCTTTCATGTTGAAGATAATGGGGAAACTCATTGATAGGCATGTTAGGGAAAGCTTTCTCATTGAAGGAAATCAAGAAATAGAATAGCTTTCGGAGTCAGAGGCTTGCCTGTCTATGCATAACGGGTGCGATTAGAAGCAGCCCGATTGTGGCAATGGAAGCCATTCTCAATATTCCGCCTCTTGTTCTGCATGTTAAGGCGGAAGCGAGAATTGCTGCATACACGCTGGAATGCAATGGGAATTGGCACGAAGAAACCAACTCCCATAATCATTCCAGAATCACAGATGTTATCACAAACTCGCTTCTTTAAATGAGAAGTGATAACATTTTGGCCACAATTAACGACAACCAACCTTACCATATCCAGATAAACTGGGATGGGTTGGAAGCATTCAGTCAGGAAGGAACGTTGGTGTGGTACACAGACGGATCTAAAACTGACAAAGCAACAGGAGGTGGAGTTCATGGTGCCAGACCCAGGTGCAACGTCCACGCATAGTTGGGGAAGTTTGCATCAGAATTTCAGGCAAAAATCTACGCTATCGACATGTGTTGATAGAGGCCAAACGATCCTTATACTCTCAGATAGTCAGGCAGCACTGAAATCTTTAGCATGTCTCCAGATCAGATCTAGACTGGTCTGGGACTGCCCACAAAAACTTTTAACCCTGGCAAACCATAAAAGAGTAGCTCTTAAGTGGGTCCCGGGACACAAGGGTATTGTACACGCAAACATTTGGCATATATGGGGAAGATCCTATCTGTCGGTTGTGCATGGAGGAGGAGGAAACACCCTCTTACATCATCTTCGAATGTAAAGCTCTGTCTCATTGGATATATAGGCTCCTAGGATTAGTGTATCCAAGGGAGGATTTCTCCAAGAAGGACCTAGTAAAAAGACTGTTGAGCCTTATGAGGGCTACTGGTCTCTTCACATAAACGGTATAACCAAGAGCACAAAAAGCCTAAAGGCTGAGGTGTCGAGGTCTCTAAGTCTCTAACTGGTGGTGCCGAACCAATCACTAAATCAATCCCGTCGAGATAGGTTTAAAGGTGCCTCTAGCCAAGATAACTAAGTCGTCAGCATAGGCTTGAGCCTCAACGCCTGCTACTGTGAGTTCGTTCAGCAGATGGACCATCAGTAGATTATAATAGTTGTCAATGAAGTAGTGAATTAGTATCAGTTTATCTATGGAAAATCTGTATTTACATTAAATTTTTCGACAAATAATAGGCAACACTTGAGTAAAATTCTTTTTACTTGTAAAAATTTCCGCATTATTCGTAGAAAATGAATGAATTACAGTTTTTTAAAAATGTTTCAAGCATTTTTCCGGAACATACTTAAAATTTTTAGTTTGTTTATTTATTTATTTTTTCGTTTTTTTATTACGTTATGTTAACGTTTACCATAATATGCTGCTATAATTCTCTCAGAATTTCCACAATTAGTTAATGGAACAGCCTCTGCGGATATGTAAGTATTCCAGCAAATATACTTCCATGTTTCCTTCACATAAAACGGCGTTCGTATTTAATCCAAATAAAATAAATAATATTTTGCGAGTTCACTCAAATCGTAAATTTCGCCTAATCGCAGAATTATCTACTGTAATTTGTATAATCTCATTGATTTACTGTTTAATTTGCCACCTGGTACACTCTACGGGTTGATAAATAATTGTTTTGAAAGTCCCATTTCCCACGTATATAAAATATATATAAATCGTGTATCGTAAATTTTCGTCAGTGTGATGAAACCGTATTTTTTTTTTAATTGTCTATTAACTCATTGACGCAAATAACTTGATACTATCCAATTTTAATGTCAATAAAATACGATGAGTGTGATATTCACTGAGACTTGTAATATCTATTGTGCCCCCTCACTTCTACTTAGTTCCTGAGGAAAGTCGCAGAGACAAGTATTTCCTTTAGACCTATTTCCCGAAGAAATTTTAGGATATCCTCCGTTATTTTGAGCTTTTTCAGGTGCCCATTCAGGCGACAATGTCCCGTTAAAACTCTTAGTGCAGTTTCAAGGTCACATGCCCCGACAATGTCCCGTTAAAACTCTTAGTGCAGTTTCAAGGTCACATGCCCCGACAATGTCCCGTTAAAACTCTTAGTGCAGTTTCAAGGTCACATGTCCCGAAAATGTCCCGTTAAAACTCTTAGTGCAGTTTCAAGGTCACATGTCAGATGCTACACATCATATGCTAATGAACAGATCGTTTTAAATGTCACCTATTGTTTCTTGCACTAATTGAAGGAAATGAATTGAGAGTATCGCTTCTTGTTTGTCTATGTCCGGTGTACTTGATTTAGTAATAGTGTGGAACGGGAACATTATCTATTACCTCTATTTTAAGTCTCGCGATCGCACTAAACTGGTTCTGTCGCTTTTGTAGTTTTACAGCATCTCGTTACAATTTTATCTTCAAATTAATTATTTTTATCTCGATAACATTCCAGTGTTGAAAATTATCTCGGTTATTATAAACACCATTATTCCCGTCTAGTAAGTAGGATATAAAAATGAATAATACGATTTTTAATCTAGATCTAGGTTAAAGTGCAAATTGTTATGGCACTCCATCTTTACTATCTCGAGATGATCTCTTTTAATTAAAGTTCGGAACATTTCCTTCGAAAATCCGGCAAGTCATTTTTCATCAAATTATATAAAGACGAAGTAATAATTATTGTTTTATTAAAATTAGCGTAACTTGTCAATAGAACGTTTATTAATCTTTCGGTGAACGATAATAATGAATCTGGTAAATGCCATTAAATTTCTAACTACAAATTAACCACCACAACGTTGTCGTTGAAGGTTATGATGATAAGAACGACGTAAATTATCAGGGTATTCATTTTTGTCAATCAGAATTGTGACACACATAATAAAAGGTATTCAGAAATACCTGTAATATCCTTAGGAAGATGTGGAAGGGCTCAGATACTCCTGGTTTATCAAAATAATGCATAATACGTGAGAGTCCTACTTCCACCCTAATGAGGAACCAGAATACACTGGAATAGAAGGAAATGAAATAGCAGATGAACCAGCAAAGAACCTTCAAAGCAGAAGCTAAACGTGAACAGGGAGGTGACCAGATTGATAACTGGAATCTTTACTGGACACGACAGGCTGAACTATCATCTGGACAGAATAGGGATAGTTGAAAACATTCTTTCTTTCTCCAAAAAACAATGGAACGGCGGAACACATTCTCTACTTCTGTCTGGATCCTGAAGGAGTCAGACTACAAACCCTAGGTTCTACGCGAAGGGCTGCACCATATGGATGTACCTTTTCACAGATTGAACTTGAAGGGGTAAACGTGATCTGGATTGAAGCACAATGGAAAGTATTGTCATAGTGCACGGTTCTGGAAAGACCACTCACAGAAACTAAACCAACTTTTATGAGACTAAGCAGCAAGTTACATAGGCTTGCATGTATGGATAAATAAGGTAGTACTATAAGACCTACCTTGTAATACAGGGAGAGTCAAGACTAGGAATCCATAGACTGGAAAACACGAGGAGCTAGATAAGGACACATGAATATAGTAGGAGTTTTGTCAGTGGATGAGCTGAGCATGACAACAGCTCAAAAAGATAGAAGAAGCCACGAAAAAAGACGTCATCAACACGAAGGTATCGAGGTTATCCGCTTTCGGATCACTCAAATCAGAGAAGAGCTTCACAAGTTTAGACACTGAAGGTAAACTGAAGAAGATAACTTGGTTATCGAAACGCGTGAAGATAATCTAATTGGAAAGTAAACGTCTCAAGTTCAAAGAAATTTAAATATTTTGTAGTAGATAAAAAAAGGTGAGTGGTCGTCGGACCGTCGACAGAAGCTTGCTTCTTATGCACAATAGAATGACCATTTTTGACCATTTTTCCCAAATTTTTAATCATTTTTCCAAAATTTTGACAATTTTTGAAAATTATTGACCATTTTTTCGGAATTTTTGACTATTTTTTTAAATTTTAACAATTATTGACCATTTTTGAGCATTTTCGACAGGTTCTGACAATTATTGACCATTTTTGACAATTTTCAAAAATTTTGACCTTTTTTTATAATTTTGACAATTTTCAACAATTATTGTCCATTTTTGACAGTTTTTTATAATTATTGACCATTTTTTCAAAATTTTGACAATTTTGACCATTTTTGACATTTTTTTGAAAGTTTTGACCATTTTTCAAAAAATTTGACAATTATTGACCATTTTTCAAAAATTTTGACCATTTTCTCAAATTTTAACAATTATTGATCATTTTTGACAATTTTTCAAAGATGTTGACCATTTTCGACAGGTTCTGACAATTATTGACCATTTTTCAAAATTTTTTACAATTTTTAACGATTATTGTCCATTTTTGACAATTTTTTATAATTATTGACCATTTCTGACAATTTTTTGGAAATTTTTACCATTTTTCAAAAATGTTGACAATTATTGACCATTTTTTCAAATTTTTTTACCATTTTCTCAAATTTTAACAATTATTGATCATTTTTGAGAATTTTCCAAAAATGTTGACCATTCTAGACTATTTTTCCGAATTTTAACAATTATTGACCAGTTTTGACAATTTTTAAAAAATTATTGACCAGTTTTGACAATTATTAACCATTTTTGACAATTTTTCGAAAAATTTGGCCATTTTAAAAAAAATTTGACAATTTTCAACAATTATTGGCTATTTTTGACAACTTTCAAAAATTTTGACAATTATTGTAAATTTTTAAAAATATTTAACAATTTTTGATCATTTTTTAAAATTTTAACAATTTTTGATCATTTTTCAAAATTTTAACAATTTTTGATCATTTTTCAAAATTTTAACAATTATTAACTATTTTTGACCATTTTTTAGAATATCTAACAATTTTTGACATTTTTTGACAGTTTTTGACAATTTTTGACAGATTCTGACAATTATTGACAATTTTCTCAAATTTTAACAATTATTGATCATTTTTGACAATTTTTCATTAATGTTGACCATTTTAGACCATTTTTCCAAATTTTAACAATTATTGACCAGTTTTGACAATTTATGAGCATTTTTGACATTGTTTTATATTTATTGACAAATTTTGACCATTTTTAAAAATTTTAACAGTTATTGACCATCTTTGACAGTTTCTGTCAATTATTGACCATTTTTGACAACTTTCAAAAATTTTGACAATTATTGTAAATTTATCAAAATATTTAACAATTTTTGATCATTTTTCAAAATTTTAACAATTTTTGATCATTTTTCAAAATTTTAACAATTATTGACTATTTTTGTCCATTTTTTTGGAATATTTAACAATTTTTGACAGTTTTTGACAATTTTTTACAATTATTGACCATTTTTCCAACTTTTCCAAATTTTCCAACGCGTAATCCTCAACAAAGTCCGAGTTATACAAAGTAATTTGTGGACCGCTTGCTCTGTACTATACAGGGGTTTGCTTTCACGCACTCGGGACATTATCATTTTTAACTGTCAAAAATTAGGACAAACAATTTTTCATTTATCGTCAAATATTAATGGACTAAAAATGTGAATTTACATCATCAATTCCCATTAATTATATGACTCGTATGTTATATTTTTTTTCTAAAAATACTTAACGATAATGACCCATCGATATCTATAGATTTATTGTAACTATAACTTACTTTGAAAATAGTCACCGTTTATGTAGTTTTTAATTGTGCCATTATCATATTCTCAATCTTCTACTCCTCGTCACAATTAAATATCGATTATAGTAATAATAGAAAATAACATAATTATGACAACCAATTTGTCAAAAAAAATTTATCTGTAACATTATCTTTTTTTGCTTTTCGGCCATAATTACAGAAAAGTAGTAGAAAATAATAATTTGAGATAGAAAAACCAGATGTAATAGATTTTATAATAAGTGTTCAAAATTAGCACAATCTAATTGTGAACATTTTTGAATCCTTTTCTTTCCTGTAATTCTGGAAATATGGTCGGGTGCTAGATAATTAAAATCAAGTAAAACTCTCTGCATCATATTTTCCTTTGTCGTAACAGGTTTGGAAAATACCCGATTTTTAATGTAACCCCAAATAGCAAAATCTAAAGGAGCCAAGTCAGGAGAGTCAGCTGGCCAATGACAATCCATCTATGATCAAACATGTCGTAAGGATGCTAAGGAACAGGCCCAAAATTATGAGGAGGTGCTCCATCTTGCTGATACGAAGTTGAAGCCGCCTCTCCATTTCTTAAAGTATGTAACGCCGGTCGTATGGCTTCTTCTAGAATGTGGCAATATCTGTCACCAAGGGTATTGTAGGCAATGGAAAGGCCTCCAGCTTTGCTAAACTGCATTCACTGGTCCTGAACCAGTATTTGGAATATAAAAATCTGCTGCACCTGGTTGTACATCTCGGTGTATTCAAATTAAACATCAGAACTACTGGAAACACGAGCCAAAACAGGAACCCAGTAAACTTCTGGTCAAAAAACCCTCGGAGAGGCTGACTAACGAAATATTAAATCTCAGCAGAGGCCAGATAAGGAAAGAGGGGGGATTACTCTCCGGTCACTGTACCCCAAGGAAACACATGCATACAATTGGTATATATAGGGAAGAACCTATGTGTAAGTTGTGCATGGAAGAGGAGGAAACAGCCTTCCACATTATCTTCGAATGTGAAGCACTGTCTGATTGGAGATATAGACTCCTAGGACTAGACTATCCAAGGGAGGATTTCTCCAAGAAGGACCTAGTGAAAATACTGTTGAGCCTGATAAGGGCTACTGTTCTCTTCACATAAACGGTATAACCAAGAGCACAAAAAGCCTTAAGGCTGAGGTGCCGAGGTATCTAAGCCTCTGACTGGTGGTGCCGAACCAATTAATCAATCATCATGTCCACGACAGTTTTTAAACAATTTTCTTACACGGAAAGTACACTATATTCGCACTCGTGCGAAAAGTTACTATCAGTGCAAGAAGTGATCATCTGATTACCTTAGTTGATACTGACCAGAAGATCCCAGAAGTGATTTTTTTCTTCCTGAAAACATCCACAATAACTAGAAGGTATTTTCATAACTTCATCGTCATTTATGTATTGGTAATTTTAATTCAATCATTCGCCCAATTAAATTAAATAAACAATAATGACGAATACAATTTTCCGATAAACGCATCACCCTTTACGGACTAATATGCGGTTAATATAACCATCAAACGAATTGCTCTCTACAATAAATAACAAATTCCACTCGGAAGCTGTACGGCAGATACTCGATATTACGTAATTTCATATTTTGCCTTATTACACACGTAAAATAAATGTATATATAGTAAAAGCCGAATAAAGTTGCTCTTACGTCAGCAAGGTCGTAATTCTATTGCACGTGTGACTACATTTCTAACGAGAAGTGTATATATACTGTTATAACGTGTTTTTTTATATAGCCCTAATATCAGAGCCACTCGCTATGGAATCAATTTGTTATAATTTGATCATTTAAAACCTTTAAACTTACGCTTTTTAAGCTAGCTCAAAATTAACCGGGAACATGGAACTCCGGCTCTCTTTGAGTTCTGGCGCCAATCAAATATAGAATGATTCTATTTTGGTTTATTATTTAGTTACGAACGTTGATACATTATAAAACAACCAGTAGTCTTTTAATTTTTTTTTCAAGGAATTAACATTAAAATACATTTTTAATTAGTTATTGGTACCAATAATATATTTCACTGACCTTGTGCACTATTTTGAAGTACAACCACTTTTGAGGTAGAACTTATAAAGTATCTCGACTAGATATCTGGAACTGCTGTACTTGATTTCTTCGGAAAGCTGGACGCTGGAGCCTCTCAATTTATTCAAGGTATGTAATAAACTGGTTTATTTATATTGTTTCTTGTACTTTGATACCTTTTCATACATTTACTTGGGAAAGGCTTCGGATTTTTCGGATTTTTATTTCAAAAATTGCAACAACCAACTAACTTTCCTCCGCGTCCTAACAAACTTTCCAACAACCGTTGCTAGGAAAAAAATTTTCTCACTTGATTTTTCTGAGGTAATGTAAATATGATAACTTTTATATATTTAATATCATTTTCACTTTAATTAATCAGTCTTTTCATATTCTTACTTATCAATACACTTAGTATAATTAATAGTCTCTAATAATGTTAAATTATTCGGTTTAGGTTCCTTTTGATTAGGGTTGACGTTCTTTAAATAAAACACATTTTTCTTCGACAAATGTTTAATTTGAACTCTCCGACCAAAAACCCAAAGCAACATTTGCCAATCTACACATTTTTCAACACAGCGCGTGTCTGCTTATCTAGCAATTGTTACTTATATCGAATAACAATTTATAATTAAACTGCTTGGTCGATATATTTCATAATTATAATTAAATACATTGATACTAAAGTTAATAACCTATAATTTAACAATAAGCATACATTCTAATCTGAATAATTAACTACCCATTACAAGTCACTGACAAAAATGCTGCCATGTTGCCGCGTCGTTTGTGACTTTTCTACTTGTAGCGTCATCGATTTTTGAGGTTATAGTTAAGTGCCACAATTCCCAAAACGTCATTAATTTTCTGGTGTAACTTTTTCACCGTAATACGACATCCTTCGGTCTTATGAAAGTCGTAAATAATCCGTCTAATATTAGAATACTCATACTCGGGAATATCAGTTATTGGTGCTCTTCTAGGCCGCTTCTTTCTTGGTGTGGAAAATTTTACTTGCACGTTATTTGCAGAAATTAATTGCTCCCCTTCTTTAACCACTCTTTCAATGGTTCTTATCGAAATAACTAATACAAAATAAAGATTTGTGTTGAAATAGTTATTTTTGAAATTTATTTAATGTTACCTGTAGCGAGAGATGTTTTATTTTTCACATTTGATAACGTATCCGACTCACATTATTTGACACTTTGAAAATAATTAAACACTTTAAAAATTATTTCACGTGCCTGACTCTTGATAACTGGTTTTTTGTTAGGCAATGACATTTTTTCAGAAACAACACAAAAATTATTCAGACAATGCCAAACGCCAACAGAATTGGAGGACAGCTAATGATACGCCTCTGTACAGAGCATTTATATGTCTTGCAAGAGCTGTACTGGGAGGTAACATTGAAAATGAGTTTGTGCGCATGGGGGCGGGCTCGCCATCACGTTTGGCGCTTGCTATATATGAATGAATGAACCAATCCTGGTATATTATACCAGAAGTCTAAAGTTCTTCTTGCTATCCAGATATTTAGTGTTTGTTCAGCAAAGCTGGTTTGAATATCAGTTGCTGCAAGACCTATAGAATCCTTCTTTAACTGTACTTACATAAAACTCCGTATACAGGACGGTTAAAAACTGCTCTTCAGGAGTGGTCTCTATTCTCAAATGATGTTCAAAACAGAAATGTTGCACATCGTTTCTCAGTGAATATACAGATATAAATAATCTTGCAATTTAGATTTTTTTAGGAATAAACCACCAAACAAGTATATAGTGGACGGTAAATACAAAGTTTTATGTCTTCCTCATTACCATTGCATATTTTAATCCGGTTGAATCGATTTTGGGCATAGCGAAAAATTATCACAATAGGCACATTGGTAGGGTTGGTAGCATCACGAATAACTGCCTAAATATGAATGTGGCATGAGGCTCTCCACATGAGTACTCCTGATATGTGGAAAAATTCTATACAACATACTGAAAGAGAAATATTTGAATGATACGAGAGCGACAAAATATTTGATAGTCCGATAGTTATAAATTTTAATAGTGAAGAGAGTGACACTAATAATGGTGAATCAGTTTTAAAAAAATGAACTATATAATTTGACACTCAAAGTTACTCTTCTTGCACACTGAGAGAATATGACAAGTATTTTTTTATAATAACACCGAGGTGACATTGCGATGATATGGTCATTAGCACATAATTGTTCATTTAGTACGACAGATTCGGATTGTTTTAATCCATATGTAGGACGACACACTTATCTATATTTAACAGTAATAACCAGTCTGCGCACCATTTAGGCACTACACTTGAGTCTAATTGAAGAGACAGGTGATTTGTTGTAGAAAGAACAGTTATTTTTGAAGCTTGCTTCTTATTGCACGACATAGGACTTTTGAGATGGCTAGGGAACTCGTGAAACGTGTGATGTTACGAAAAAGCGTTCGTCACGCGATGACTTATTCAAGCGACTGTGCGCAATCTCTCTGGCCGCACTGAGCTCGCACACCTATAGGTGTGAAAAATTGTTAAAAATTGTCAAAATTTTGAAAACATGGTTAATTATTGCCAAAAATTTGGAAAAATGATCGAAAATTGTAAAAAACTGTCAAAATTTTGAAAAAATTGTTGATAATTGCCAAATATTTTAAAAAATTGTAAAAACTCTCAAAAATGGTCAATAATTGTCAAAAATGTTTGAAATTTTTGAAAAATTGTCAAAAATGGTCAATAATTGTCAAAGACGGTCAATAATTGTCAAAACCAATCAAAATTCGTCAAAAATGGTGCAAAAGGATCAATAAATGTTAAAATTTTGAAAAATGGTCAAATATTGTCAACATTTTGAAAAAATGGTCAATAATTGCCAAATATGTTAAAATTTTGAAAAATTGTCAAAAATGGTCAATTATTGTCAAAGACGGTCAATAATTGTCAAAATTCGTCAAAAACTGTCAAAAATAGTCAATAATTGTTAAAAGTTTTGAAAAATTGTCAAAAATTTTTAAATATGGTCAAAAATTGTCAAAAATGTTTGAAATTTTTGAAAAATCGTCAAAAATGGTCAATAATTGTCAAAGACGGTCAATAATTGTCAAAACCAATCAAAATTCGTCAAAAATGGTCCAAAAGGATCAATAATTGTTAAAATTTTGCGAAATGGTCAAATATTGTTAAAATTTTTGAAAAATTGTCAATAATTGTCAAAGACGGTCATGAATTGTCAAAATTCTTCAAAAACAGTAAAAAATGGTCAATAATTGTTAAAAGTTTTGAAAAATTGTCAAAAATTTTTACATATGGTCAAAAATTGTCAAGAATTTGGAAAAATTGTGAAAAATTGTCAAAATTTTGAAAAAATGGTCAATAATTATTAAAAATTTTCAAAATTTTTGAAAAATTGTCAAAAATGGTGAATAATTGTCAGAACCTGTCAAAAATGCTCAAAAATTGTCGAGAATGGTCAATAATTGTTAAAATTTGAAAAATGGTCAACATTTTTGAAAAATTGTCAAAAATGATCAATAATTGTCAAAACTATCAAAGACGGTCAATAATTGTCAAAACCAATCAAAATTCGTCAAAAATGGTCCAAGAGGATCAATAATTGTTAAAATTTTGCGAAATGGTCAAATATTGTTAACATTTTTGAAAAGTTGTCAATAATTCTCAAAGACGGTCATGAATTGTCAAAATTCTTCCAAAAAAAAATGGTCAATAATTGTTAAAAGTTTTGAAAAATTTTTAAATATGGTCAAAAATTGTCAAGAATTTGGAAAAATTGTGAAAAATTGTCAAAATTTTGAAAAAATGGTCAATAACTATGAAAAACTGTCGAAAATGGTCAATAATTATTAAAAATTGTCAAAATTTTTGAAAAATTGTCAAAAATGGTGAATAATTGTCTGAGCCTGTCAAAAATGCTCAAAAATTGTCGAGAATGGTCAATAATTGTTAAAATTTGAAAAAATGGTCTAAAATGGTCAAAATTTTTGGAAAATTGTCCAAAATGATCAATAATTGTCAAAACTATCAAAATTGGTCAATAATTGACAAAAATGGTCAATAATTATTAAGATTTGAAAAAATTGTCAAAAATGGTCAATAATTGTCAAAGACGGTCAATAATTGTCAAAATTCGTCAAAAACTGTCAAAAATTGTCAAAAGTTTTGGAAAATGGTTAAAAATCCACGAAAAATGGTCATTCTATTGTGCATAAGAAGCAAGCTTCTGTCGGCGGTCCGGCGACCACTCACCTTTTTATATGCTCAGGGAGATCAGCCATATATAACAAAAATAGCAATGGTCCCAGAACAGATCCTTGTGGAACTCCACTTAAAACAGGTTTCAGCGGAGAAAATGTAGTATTTAATATATTGTGAAAATTGTTATATTTACGTTTTTTGTTTACTTCAGTTATTTTCTGTTAATTTCCATATTTCATGAACAGCCTGACAACGCTGCAAATTTTCACAATGATGACGTAAACGCAACGCAACCATTGGTTGATTAGTGGCACATAAAAAAACGTAGTTGATGTTGTTAGATTACATCTGACAACTGACAATCGATACCATTTGAAATTTCTTACGATATTAATAGTGCAGTCAATACTTTATTCTACACATTCTAAATTGCTTTCTATTCACTCGTCCATTTCTCTAATAATTCGCTATAACCGCTTCAAATCTTTACTTTTTTGAGGTTAAGCTGTCATTTTGTAAAACACCAAATTTATCTACCTCCTCTTAACAGCGGTGGAACGGTTTGCAGTTTTGGTTGAAGCGACAGTAATAAATAAACGTGTTATTTCTTCAATCTGAAATCCACCAATGAATATAGAAACGCAGTTGGTGGATCTACTGGTGAATAAAAAAAACATGCCTTTAAGGTATGTATACTGAAGTGACATTCACTGAGACCTAAAAGGTCTATTGTGTCCCATTTCTTCTACTTAGTTCATGAGGAAAGCCTCAGAAACCTATTTTGCAAGATAATTTTATCCAGTAGTATCCCAGGTGTTGTGAATTCTGTACTGCTATGTGAATGGTCATCCCACACTCGCTTGTTGACAGATGCTTGTGGTTTTTCCCAAGCTTTCATAGTGTTTGGTACCTGGTCAGTACACACCTATCCCAGTTCCTTCTATTACTTTTGATCAGTCTGTATACCATTGGATGCACGTAAAATCATAAACAATTTTTTTTTAACATAAAAAAATCCATGGAATTTGATAGTTGATGCGAAAATGTTTTTCCTATTTCAATCAAAATCAATGTGAGTGTTGAGCGCGTTGAATGCATCTTCGGCAGTGACAGTAATCCTAAATAGTCCCGGAAAGCTATAATTTATATGAATGTTTATATATCCCACTACCTATCCGACGTAAATCTCCGAAAAGCCGCATATTTGAAACTTTTCTCATATTTATACAAATGGATATATTTTCCAGACATTTCTCTTTCGTTTCGACCTAAAGCTTAAAATTTTTCCTTTATTGGCTTCGTTCTCTCCGTAGCCTATTAAATGCATGTGAATATATGGGAGAATTTTCGTAAAATGGACAAATTATCTTTCCAGGGACTTGATGAGTTCCGCGAAGTTCCCAGGAGCACGTAGAAAAAGATTTTCTCGAAAAGTTCAAAGATTATGTACGTAAAAGTTTATCGGAAATGAGAAAATTGTATCGGAATAAACCGGTAAATTTTATTGGTTGCTAAACGCTATAATTTTTGACGAAAAGTTTTCGAATGACGACGTTTACCTATTTCTTGAAAAAAAAAACAACACCATTGATAGTTTGTTAAATAATAAAAATTGATCAGAAGACGTGAGAATAATTTGATTTTTACAGTGCCTCTTGTTTTTATTTTTTCCCATTGAATAAATACTACTATTGTAATAATATGACGGTCAATAATTGACAAAATTCGTCAAAAACTGTCGAAAATGGTCAATAATTCTTAAAATCTTTGAAAAATTTTCCAAAATTTTTAAATATGGTCAAAAATTGTCAAGAATTTGGAAAAATCGTCAAAAATTGTCAAAAACTGTCAAAATTTCGAAATAATGGTTAATAATTGCCAAATATTTTCAGAAATTGTCAAAAATTTGGAAAAATGGTCAATAATTGTCAAATTTTTTGAAAAATGGTCAAATTTTTAGAAAAATTGTAAAGAATGATCAAAAATTGTGAAAATTTTGAAAAAATGGTCAATAATTATAAAAAACTGTCAAAAATGGTCAATAATTATAAAAAACTGTCAAAAATGGTCAATAATTATCAAAAATTGTCAAAATTTCCGAAAAATTGTCAAAAATGGTGAATAATTATCAGAACCTGTCAAAAATGATCAAAAATTGTCGAAAATGGTCAATAATCGTTAAAATTTGGAAAAATGGTCTAAAATGGTCAACACAAAAAGTTTTCGACTGACGACGTTTACCTATTTCTTAGAAAAAAAAAAACAACTCCATTGATAGTTTGTAAAATAATAAAAATTGATGAGAAGACGTGAGAATAATTTGATTTTAACATTGCCTCTTGTTTTTATTTTTTCCCATTGAATAAATACTACTATTGTAATAATATGACGGTCAATAATTGTCAAAATTCGTCAAAAACTGTCGAAAATGGTCAATAATTCTTAAAATCTTTGAAAAAATTTCCAAAATTTTTAAATATGGTCAAAAATTGTCAAGAATTTTGAAAAATCGTCAAAAATTGTCAAAAACTGTCAAAATTTCGAATAAATGGTTAATAATTGCCAAATATTTTCAGAAATTGTCAAAAATTTGGAAAAATGGTCCATAATTGTCAAAATTTTTGAAAAATGTTCAAATTTTTCGAAAAATTGTCAAGAATGATCAAAAATTGTGAAAATTTTGAGAAAATGGTCAATAATTTTAAAAAACTGTCAAAAATTGTCAATAATTATTAAAAATTGTCGAAATTTTCGAAATATTGTTAAAAATGGTGAATAATTGTCAAAAATGGTAAATAATTGTCAGAACCTGTCAAAAATGATCAAAAATTTTCAAAAATGGTCAATTATTGTTAAAATTTGGAAAAATGGTCTAAAATGGTCAACACAAAAAGTTTTCGACTGACGACGTTTACCTATTTCTTAGAAAAAAAAACTCCATTGATAGTTTGTTAAATAATAAAAATTGATCAGAAGACGTGAGAATAATTTGATTTTAACAGTGCCTCTTGTTTTTATTTTTTCCCATTGAATAAATACTACTATTGTAATAATATGACGGTCAATAATTGTCAAAATTCGTCAAAAACTGTCAAAATTGGTCAATATTTCTGAAAATCTTTGAAAAATGGTCAAAAATTGTCAAAAACTGTCAAAATTTCGAAAAAATGGTTATCAATTGCCAAATATTTTCAGAAATTGTCAAAAATTTGGAAAAATGGCCAATAATTGTCAAAATTTTTGAAAAATGGTCAAATTTTTCGAAAAATTGTCAAGAATGATCAAAAATTGTGAAAATTTTGAAAAAATGGTCAATAATTATAAAAAAACTGTCAAAAATGGTCAATAATTATTAAAAATAGTCAAAATTTTCGAAATATTGTCAAAAATGGTGAATAGTTGTCAAAAATGGTAAATAATTGTCAGAACCTGTCAAAAATGATCAAAAATTGTCAAAAATGGTCAATAATCGTTAAAATTTGGAAACATGGTCTAAAATGGTCAACACAAAAAGTTTTCGACTGACGTCGTTTACCTTTTTCTTAGAGAAAAAAAACAACTCCATTGATAGTTTGTTTGTTAAATTTGTAATAATATGTAGATAATGCATCATTGATCGGTAGCGTAGCGTACTTCAATTCTGATGGAAGATGCTACCACAGCGCACACATCAATCAGTTGACAAAACACGCGTTCAGCAGGAAATTGATTATTGCTCCGGTAGCGCTACGTTGGGATGAGATGCTGCGTTAAACCAAAGCCTGAGTTTCCAGTGTATGAGCCAATTGTGAATATTTAGAAACGGAATGAATATTTATAATGAATATTTAGAAACAGAAAACACAAATACGGCTAAATATTGGAAACATTTTATTTTTTATAACATCCCTTATAATCCTACAGTACTAAATAGTTGGGGCTGAGAAACGATAAAAAAAAAGTTAATTTTTTTAATAATGCACAGTTTGGATAAGAACCTCCATTACTTTTGAACCACTCAACCAATTTTGATGTACTGGACGTCGTTTGATAGATTGAATACGAATCCCCAATCTATTGGGGCAGTCCAACTGCAAGTAGGGGAAAGCAGGATAAGACCGGGAAGTGGAGTGAAATCGGGTACCTTGACTGTGCTGCTACTACTAATGCCAGCTGGTGCAAAGAACGTGAAATACATTCTGCTGAGACGACGAAGGCGCTATAGAGGAAGTATACCTAAACGCCTCAGAAGCCTTCAATGTGTGATGCCTTTTGGCCTAATATAATAAGATAGCAATAATATTTAAATAAGAAATAAATTCCCTTGAAACTAATTTCAATAAATCATTAGAACGTTGAAATATTACATAAATATGAGTAAGAAGGTCGACAGGTACAAAGTCAAGTTCAGAGCGTGAAATAAACATAAACATGTATTATTTAATATTTACTTACGGTGAACTTGACTCGTCGTATAAAAATACAAGCGACAACGCATTAAGGAATCAATAATAGATCGATCAGTGATCAGTGTATTGGGAGAACATGGTGGAGATAATGTTGATGTGGGAGGAGGAATGGATGTAGGTGAGTAGAGTAGTAGAGAGCATGGTTAGGGGAAGGGAAGGACTCGATATGGCATGAGAGGTAGGGGTGATAGTCGGGAGAAGACGACAATGTGAGCGGAGAGTGTGCGAGTTACCGCCGCCCGTCTCGAAGTATGCTAGGGTAGTGATTCCGAGGTGGGGGTAACGGCGAGTTTGAGGTGGGTTTGGTTGGTAGGTATCCTCTTGGGGATGAGTCCAACACTGTTTCCCATCTCCACACGAAAAAAAAAATGCTGTTTGCACAGTCCTGGGTAAGTTTGATTGAACTGACTTTTCTTCTGTCTAAGTCTTACAGTTTCCGCTATCAAGTTGGACTCTTCCTTCATAATTTTTTATTGATTGGATATTTTGTGAAAGAATTATTTTACCGATTATTGATAACATCGTCTAATTTCGTCGACGTGTTAATAGCGGTGTCAAAAGGTCATAAACGTATCCGACATAATGTATAATTCACACTTTTCGCGTGTTAATGATCCTCTGAATATCGTTTTCTGTTATCCTTGTATCAACTCGTACATGGTTTTAATAACATGTTTCCTGCTTATAGCGGCTATAATGGCATAATTCAGTAGACAATGTTTACTTCGAAAATAAAAAAAAATGAGATAACAAATAATGTCGAACAAGCATTTTAATTAGTTGTTGAACTTTTCATTTTAATAAAGAAGTTTTTACGTAAAATGCGGTCCGGCGTGAAGGAAGTGTCATTAGGAAGGACACCTTTTTATCCACCTGGATAAAGAAGTTATATTCAGCGATGCTGCTCCTTTAGGTCGTTGGATTTGTACACCAAGCATGAAATTCGTTAGATTCAACTACCGGAAAGGGGTTAAAACAATTATTTGTATATAGAGACGTTAGGGATTTAAAGTCGTGAAATTGCAACAACCTTTGAAATTTTTTTTATTCAAGATAAACGAGGAAAATTGTCTTCTATATTTTGTTGACGTATCCACAGCGACAAGAAATACACTCTCGGTAATTATCCTTGAGGGAAACGTAAAGAGTATTACGCCACGGTAAATTCTCAGATAAACAACGTAGCAATTAGGATCTGCCTTTCTGTTTTCTCATTGAACCTCTATTTTGCGGTTACATTTCGAGATGACTGCGCCTTCGTTACTCCGGTCCACTTTATTCAAGGCAAAACTCAACCGAAACGGTTTTATTTCCACCCGACAATCATATCTGTGATTAGAGTTTCTCTCAGTATCTTCAGTTTGGCTGAATAATTTTTACCAAATTGCTCCAAACTTCCAGAGTAATCAGATAATGTTACACGACAAACAGAAGCTAAGTATATACTTATTTTCGATTAATTCGGGTGATTATGGTGGCCACTCAATCCAATTTTCTAGAATATGAAGTTCTATTAACACTTGTCTTTGTTTTTTATTTTTATAAATACACTTTGTATACGTCAAGTTTCAAAAGAATCGCGATTCAAATAAGTGGGATTAGAATAGGAAAATAAAAGGATGAATTTTATTGGGTAAAATACAGCTTTTGAATGCGTAAGCATAGCATCGAGAAATATTTTTAAAAATGATAAAGACGTGCTTTGAAGTAACATTCAGCATAAAACTTATTTCAGAGTTATTGGCTATGAATCGTAAAAGAAAACGGACTTTGAATTATTGTTAAAGAACACCTCAGAGAAGACGAACACAAATGCTATAAATTCGAATATCGAGTATTGATTTGGTTCAAAATTTCCATTTTATCATGGAAGGAAGGAAATCTTTTTTGGTTGATAAACTAACATTGCTTATTTGAAGCCACTCCAGTTAAACCTAAAACCTCCGAAGCCATTCATGTTTCGTTTTCTCATAATATTCGAATTGGAGTATATATATATATATATATATATATATATATATATATATATATATATATATATATATATATTGTACTGAAATTGAAATGTTGATAAATGAAATGAAATGGTTACTTTTGGAGATTGTATCATATGTACATGGGAATCTTATGTTATGTCCATCATCTTTAGCAATAACGTTAAAATGATTAAATTAGATACTTTCTGTTGAGATATTTTTATGTACCCTGTATAAATCAGCTGATAAAGTTGATATTGGAAATGTCAGTACAAAAACATTGGTTGTTATGGACATTTTTATTTGATTAAATAATATGAACTGTCAGTAGCTGGATTTCAACAAAAATTAGTAATTTCTATAATAAATAAAGAAGAAACAAAAGAATATTCGTTAGCAGCGGGAAGGAAGTTTGTGAGGTGATAAGTAACTAAGGGGGAGACGACGAAAAAAGTAATGGACGTTACAAGTTTAAATGTACGAAAACTTTAAATAAAACGGATAAAAAAGAAATTGTGAGTTAGAAATATCTTGCATAACTTACCTTCGATTTGAATCCAGTAAAGGTTGTTCAAATTCAAGAACAAGAGAGATCATCCAGCAACAAACGATGGTAATGTAAATAATTTTATACTAAAACTTGTACCTAACAGCTGATTGTAAACCAGTACCCAGATTCGAGACGCTTACCAGTAATCTTTCCTTTGCGCAACGCAAAGTTTCTTCGCTTCAGAGAACAAGTCGTTTTCTATTTAGACAATACAGCTACCGGCGGTGTTTCGACAAGATATTGAGAGAGTTATTTTGTTTGTGCGGAATTGTGTTAATTTTATTTTAATATAGGTTGTAATGGGCTAGGAGACCATCCACGGATTGAAATCTGGAGATAGTTATTTATTTATCATTAATTTAATTTTGACGTTGAAGGTTGTTACATTTCAAATTTTACTCCTTAAATTTAGACAACTCACTTTACCCATATCATACCCTGAGATACACATGCATATGATACAGTATTGAATTTTAAACATTTCAGATCAATAAATACATCTTAAAATATAAAATTTGTTTGATTTGAGGTTCTGGTTGATACTGATACTTGTGGTATATAATACTATTCAATAAAATTAAAATCACCATACATTGAATTATTGTATACCATAACAATATATATATATATATATATATATATATATATATTTCGATGATATGGAGTACACATAAAAAAGACTTGAAAATGACCATATACAGAGTGAGTTTTAAGTATCGGTACAAACAAATTTACTACACACTTAGCAAATTTCCCGGCTTTTTCGATCTTTGGCATCTTCCAGATGTTCTTCGAGGTTGCGCATGTTTAGTAGCAGAAACGAGGACGAGCAAAGACATTGTCTCCATCTGTACAACCAGAGGATGTCCACATGGAGGAGTAGCATCCCCATTAATCTGAAGCCTGACGGTTGACGAACTCCTGTGTGGTTTGACTGACCTCTGAATATCCTGCCAAGGATATGCTGATGATATTGTCATAACAGCTAGGGGGAAATTCGAAAATACCCTTTGTGACATCGTACAAAAGGGTCTGAACTATACAAATAGATGGTGTAGGCATGTGGGACTTAACATCAACCCCACCAAAACCAACTTTATAGCTTTCACTAAGAAAAGAAAGCTCAACCTCAAAACCGATAAACTTGATGCGAGCTTGAATGGAGACAAGAAGTTAAGTATCTAGGTTTGACTCTAGACAGTAAACTCCTGTGGAACAAACACGAAAAGGAGATTATATACAAAGCAAAAATGGCTCTAATGGTGTGCAAGAATCTGGCAGGGAGAAGTTGGGGGTGCAATCTGAACTGGATGAACACTGCCATAGTGAGACCAATTATCACTTATGGAGCCATTGCGTGGAGTACTGGAATACTGACAAAATTGGGATGAGTCTGCTAACTGGTCACTGAAAGTTCAATTGGCACTAGAAGCTGATGGAATTCACATACGGAGCCATGTGCAGATTCTGTTCATGAGAGAAAGAAACAGCGTAACACATTTTATGCCATTGTAAAGCCTGGCAAAAGTGGGGTTCGCTGCATCGGGCGACGAAAAGCCACTGGCAAAGACTTATATAAAATCTCTCAAAGCTGATGAAGTTCATTAAAAAGGTCGGGCTGGGGAAAATAAAAAGGACCAATAGATCATGAGAGGTCGAGGTTGAATAGGCCACTAGCCAACTCATAACTACTCTTAACCTCTTCGAAAGATTATTAGCAAATTGGTATCGGAAAGTTTCATTACGTCTTTACCTATATGCAGCTTCGACATCATCTAGCACTGGGATAACAGCGAGAGAATCAGCATGTATTTTTTTGGCTGTAGACAATAAGCAGCAGTTGGTGCTACCTGACCTTGCAAAAGTTTCATCTTATGCCTATGCAACAACCCTTCTTTCGGTAGTGAGCTTCAAGTCTTATTGGAGTATTTTTTTTGGGATGACAAACTAAATTTTAGGCACCACGGACTTTCAGTAGATCATGTGAAAAGATGGGAATCATCTGATCTATCAACAGTCTCTGTTCACTGTTGTTGGAAATCTAAAAGAGCGCAATTTTTAATAAAAAAAGAAAGGGGAAAATGAATAATTAATCTTTGTTCTCTGTACTTCGCGCATGCATTTACAAAGATTGGAAATTTCCCTGTTACTGTTAAATTCAGGAAATCCCTCTCTATCAGCAAATCCCATTCCGAACAGAATATGTTATTAGTAATAGTGGTATATGGGATGTGTGGTTCAATGGAGATCAATGAGATTAGCTTCCGAACCATGTTTAGAGAATTAACAGATTGACCGTTTGTTGCCGGTTCGAACATACCTTATTATAGTCTCTTTAATATTTAAGTTAGGAGATTTTAACGAGGGGTAGTTTTTCTTAATTTGTGAAAATGAGAAACAAAATGAAGAAATAGGTTTATAACCATTATATAGTCGGAAAAATACTTGAAGCCTTCTTTTCTTCCTCTCTTATTTCAAAAAATGAAGACAAAACATATTATTCAAAAAAATTGTCTTTAGATTACAGTTGCAAGCCGGTCACAAAACATAAATATGTTCAAAGGAATTACCGAAGAAGGAAATATGTTCATACGAAAAGCCAACGCTTTAAGGTCGGAACACACATGGACAACATGCCCATCAGCCTGCTGTGTGGTATGGGTTAATTGATAGGGGGGATTATAAAGGATATGACTGAGGAGGAAGTTGGTAGGAATGGGGGTTTTAGGGTAAACCAACACGGGTTTGCGAAGGGAAAATCTTGTAACTCGGCGCTGGGCAGGGTAATGGGCTTGGTGGAAAGGGCTAGGGAGAACAGCTGGAGGAACAATAAATTGTCCCTACTCGTGTTCTTCGATTGGGAGAACATGGTGGAGATAATGTTGAGGGGGGAGGAGGAATATATGGAGGTGAGTAGCGTAGTAGAGAGCATGGGGAGAGAAGGGCTCCATATGGCATGAGAGGTAGGAGTTATAGATAGGAAGAAGACGACGGTGTGAGCGGAGAGTGTGCGAGGGACCGCCGCCCGTCTCGAAGTATGCTAGAGTAGTGATTCCGAGGCGGGGGTAACGGCGAGTTTGAGGTGGGTTCGGTTGTTGGACATCCCCTTGGGGATAAGTCCAGCACTGTTTGGGTCCTGGATAGGACCCATTCGAACATGAGTTTGCCATCTCGATCCGGAAAAAAAGGTAAGATGATGATTCAATTATATAGAGAATAACAAGAGATAACAAGGTAATGGACATAAGTATATTCAAAAACATAATAAAGCATAAAGATGTTTTAATAAAGGAACTATATAGTAAAATCGATTTGATTAATCAACTAATTAATTTATTTAAAGAGAAAAACCAATCAGATATAAACGAAGTTTATCAACAAAATGAAGTACGGAGTCAACAAAAACCTGAGACCGAAAGTGATGAATCCATTTCTATAGAAAACAAATCAAATTCTAAATCGCCCGAACAAATGGATAAAAAAAGCGTTGTTGCTGGTTCCTCAAGAAAAGATCAGGTATAACTAAGAATGAAGTTTCAAGTAATTTTTTACCATTCCTTCCCATCCTCAATTCTTCTACCCCATCAATCCATCAATCACTTGATCTTCTCATCTAAGTTTGGGTCGTCCCCTGGGTCTGGGGTTTGCGGGCTTCCAATCAGAGATTTTCCTTATTGTATCGTCCTTAATCCTTCTTTGAAGATACCTACACCATCTTAATCGCTGTGCCTTTATATGTCTGACTATATCTTCACCATTCATGTATTGACTTATTTCATAGTTATATAGTCTTCTGTACCCTTCATTCTGGATCTGTTTTGTCCCTAGTATTCTCCGTATGATTTTCCTCTTTAGGACTCTGAGATTTTCTTCGTCTTTATCAGTTAGGCTCATAGTTTCACCGGCATATGTTATTGCGGCTCTTTAAATTTTAATTTCAGTTTTTCTACTGATGCATTTGCTCCTTAGTAGTTTCTGATACTTCTGATACACTTCGCTTCCGACTATTATTCTTGTGTTTATCTCCGCACTTCTGTTGTTCTTTGTATTTGTGTGGAGCTGTGACTAATCATAGTTTTTATGTCTATTGCTTTAATCACCCCATCAAGTGTTATGTTAAAAAGAGTTGTAGACAGACTATATCCTTGCCTCACACCTACTTCAATGTTAATGTCTCCTGTATTTCCGTCTCTGGTTATCACCTTTACAGTCGAATCATTCATTGTCATTTTCACTTGTCTTATCAACTTTTTTGAAATTCCTATGTTCCACATATCAGATAATAGCCATTATCTGTTGACTGAATCAAACGCTTGCTGAAAGTCAATGAATAGTTCATGTAGATCTATGTCATACTTATAACACTTTTCGATTGACTGTGTAAGTAGGTGTATGGCGTCTATCGTTGATCTTCCTTTTCTAAATCCCTGCTGATATGAACCTAGTTTGGATTCAACCTGTTTATTTAGTACTTTTTTCATTAGAGTGGTTAGTATCTTGTACGTAATGTTAAGCAGCATTATACCTCTGAGATTGATGATAATATATACTTAACAAAAATGTAAATAAATTATAGACTTACATATCGAAAATCATAAAAATGAAGGAGAAAATCATTGGAAAGAAGTTAAGAAAAGAAAACCCAGAAAACAACTGGTTGTAGGTAAAAACAATGAAATCTCAGTAAATGGAAAGGAATTCAAGAGTGTTCCGAAAGAACAGATATTCATTTTTTATAAGCTTCCGCCATGTTAAAATATAAATACCTATGTCGTTCCATTTTAATCCAAACACATCGACAGTTTAGTTAATCTCTATGTCTTTAATTAATGTATTAAAACTTATCAGAGATAAGAATTATTGTTCAAACCATTTATTGTTTCCAAATTATAATTCTTCAATATCTCTGCGGCTTCAAAGGAATTTTATTTCGCCTTTTTCTTAGCAAAATATTTAGAGAGACCAGACAGCAAACAGCGTTTACACTTTTCTCTCCCAGGCTTAGCGCCGAACCGCCTGTGCGCAGGTCACATGTAAAAATCAATACTTCCCTGGAAATGTCTACTATGCCACTCTACCGTTAATGTAAGAAAAAATAATTACTGTTTCAACAGATTTACATATATACAGAGTGGATACAAATATAAATGCGGAAGATATGAAATACTATTTCCCGGAAGTGATTTGATCGAAGTGATTTATTTGAAAATTATTTAACCGGTAGACTACACAGGATGCAAAGGTAGATGATATTTGCAGTGTCGAGGAAATAATCAATTACGGTATTCCACCAGGATCCATACTTGGTCCAACATTATTTATTATTTATATTAATTGTTTGTTTTCTTCAGGAATCCGAGGAGCTATAACCGGATTTGCCGACGACACATCTATATTTTATACCGGGAATACCTGGTCGGATTCGAAAAATCAAAGTGAGAAAGATTTTATTTTTATTAAAAAATATCTTGATTCTAAACTCTTAACAATTAACTTTATCAAAATGTCACTTACAATATCTAGAAGTTACCCAAAGAAGATTTATCGAACTTATATATTCAAAAAGTTATAGATATTCTACTGAGGAAGCAAATATATTGGATGTGAGGCAATTATATTTCTTCTGTTGTAGCATGAGATGTTTGTCAGATTCTGTAACGATGTCAAGTTTCTTATCAGGGTTTACAAGATCTAAGGGGGAATAGTTTTATCTGCTTTCGCGATCAGCTCATGCAATTTAGCTGTTTGAGCCTTGCCAATTAAGAATTTTAGGAGTTTTGGTGATGTAAATTAACTAAGTCCGTTAGAGCTCTCCCTCCCTCTTTTCTTGGTAGTGTGATCCTATTAACTGGTGATGTCGGGTAGTGACATTTGTGTTTGGTCATCATGGTTCGCCTTGCTCTTGGAATATCTTCCAGTTCTGTTTTTGTCCATTTCAGAATTCCAAATAAGTATGGCGTAGGTGTTAATTTCTTTGGCAAGATTTCCTGTGTTTAATCGAGATTTCAATAAAGTGGTTAACCTTTGAGTGTCCTCGTTTTGGTCTAGTTCACTTCATGTGCTTCCTGTGATTTCTGGCTTTTGTGGTCGTAGATGTGCCGACTTGCGTCACTCCATAAACATCAGAAGCCGGTGGGGGAGGATCGATGTTGTTTTTCCCATGAGTGTGGTTCGCAGTAGCCCTACTCGGTGTCACGCTGCGCCTACCGCTAACCGAGGAAAAAGGTGAATCATTTTTCGAACAAGCCCTTCTAGCACCAACTTGAACGCGACAAGAGTTTAAGGTTGTAACGGTAAAAGTTGTACCTCAAAGGGCACCAGCTCGAAGGGCTCCGGCTAGAGACTCCTCTCAAGGGTGATTCGACCCCAAGTTTATGTCACACAAGGATAACAGAAGGGTTGTCAAAATTGAGGGCGCCACTACCTTTTTAACGATGAAAACTACAAAAAACTAAGGCGGAAAAGGTAGAAACGCCTTGTAAAATTTAAATAAAAGTTAATAATTAAAAAAAGTCACTAAAAATTACCCCGGGCGGTATCTCCCTCAACTTTTAGTTGGGGATTTAGAAAAAAATAAAAATAGAATCAACACAAATTTACAATTTATTCTGCCACAGGAAATGAACAACGGAATTTAATAAAGGAATTTGTACTTTTATAGGTTCTTAGCTTAGATGAAGTGGTTTCCTGGAGAAGAAGTCAGGTCTTGATCCGAACTGATGAGTTCTGTTCTAGGGCGGTATTTTGAGCTAGGGCTGTATCCTTGGCTATATTCTTGGGGTTATATTCTCCGGTTAAATTATTCGGCTATATCCTAGGCGTTATATTCTAGCATAGGGTTATATTCTCGGCGTTAAATTCTTGGGTTATATCCTAGCCTAGGGTTATATTCTTGGCTTATATTCTCGCCTAGGGGCTGTGCTTACCACAGCAAAATTCCTAAGATAGACACTTAAGATATGAAAGATAGCGAAAGACGATCTGCCTCCTTGGGCAGACGATAACAAAAAGGGGTGTTTAACGTGGCGTTGTCCGTTGGCAGGCGTCAATTGTCTTACGTTCGGGGTAGAAGAGTTTGGGATCACAGAACTATAATTGAATGTGGCTAGTGACGACGAGCGCTAATTAAAAGGATTTATTCTGTAAAATCGAAACAGGTCGATAGACATGTTACAAGGTGTTGCAATGTCGATTCATTTGACGATTCCTGAGATTCAAGGTCCCGGTATTCACATTCGAATTATTGCTCCCCCCAGAATCCGTGGAGCAGATAGCCGATGAACTAGGTACACTAGCAGTGCGGGATTCTGTGCATTTAGCTCTTCCCACCTGGGGTATTCTAGTTTTATTATTATTTTTATTATCATTGTTATTATTAATATGATTATTATTATTATTATCTCGTCATGATTGTTCGATGCTTTCGTGTAATATGTGTAATTCGCTTCGTTACAACGTGCCTCAAACAAAGTTCGTAACAATGTGTGTTAGGTACGAATAATTTCATTAGTTGGATGTTAAATTAGAGATATTCAATACACAAATGATATACGTATGTTTGTTGTTTACGTATATGCATATGACGTGCATATAAATCTAATAGAACGTTTTAATTACGTGGATTGTTGTTATAATCAGCGTATACCCCGTTTGGTTTCAATTTATTATATTATAAAAATTATTATCATTATCATTATTTTTAGGTAGTTATTTTTAGAATTTGAATTGTATAACTGGTTAATAGCTCTATTATTTGTATGAACAACTCGATTTAACCTCGAGCAACGTTTTCCTATTAATCAATACTCATATTTTACCACCGCTTATTAATTTGTGAATATTCAATTTTGTACGTCATTTATTTCTAATTGTATACCAACCGTCGTGTTTAAGTAACAATAAAGAACAAGTGAATAACTAAAATTTGTTCGATGTTTCTATATAATAAGTAACGCCTTAATGATACTGTTGTATTTGAACACAATAGACAACAAAATAAATAGTGTCATTGTTTGAAGAGACAATAAGGATGATAAAAGTACACCCACGAAAAAGGTTAAGAAGTTCCAAAAGGAACTCACATTAATTACTATTTCACCAAACAGCTTTTTAACGTAGCTGATTAGTCTAGTTGGGAAAGGATCACTCAGATGATATAGTCTATAATCGTAATCAATATATTCTCGAGATTTCCATACGGTTGTTTATTTTTTATTTTTATATATTTAAATTAATCTGCTAGGCAACTATGGCCACTTGCAGACAAGGATTTCATTACAAACATTACATAAAAATACAATAAGGTCATATTATAGTGTTGCGAGGTCACCAACTCAAAGCCGGCCCTGTCTCTCGACTATAAATTTTGGCGAATGCGCCCCCCCTTTTTCGAGAACATTCTGGAGGACGCTTTGTCTACGCATAGGACGGGCGTAGAAGTTCAAGAATTTTCGAGAGTTGATAAAGACTATATATACGCGGATTTTTGAGCGAGTTAAGAGTTATTTCAGTTAGTGAAACGAATCGAACAGTGAATAAAATAGTGGAGATAAATAGTGTAATATTCAAGTGGCAAAACTAAATTGGAACTATTATACCGAGTGTAAATAAATTAGAAGACATTAAGTAGAGTGTGTATATAAATTAAGTTTAATAAATAAATCAATAGATAGTAATTAGCCATAGTGTGTATAATTTTATCTCACAAGGTAAAAACTATTTAAATAAATAACAAAATAAAAGCTGGTTATATTTCACGTAATTAACAATCGATATTTTCATTTATTTCTGACATTTCCCGTAACTTTTATATAATTTTACACGTGGAAGAATGTTGAAAAATTTCATTAGCAAGAAAATACGAGCTTCGTCCGATAAAAACCTCGCTCTAGAGACAGAGAAACATTTCTCTGTATTTACTAAAAGCTGCCAGATCAAAGAATTTACGTTTGATGAAAATTTATTTTACATTTGATTAAAATAAGAGATTTTTTGTTTCAGTATAATTTTAATTAGTACACAAAAAAAAACAAGAAATTTTCCAATAGAAAATAATATGGTTGCAAAAGCGGACTCTCCAACAAGAAACCATGAAGAGAATGGAAATATATTATAGAGGGAAAATTATATTGGAAATAATCTGTTGAATAACGTCAACATTATTAATTGAAAGAAGATTCAAGAAGTCTGATTAAGAAAATCTGCAACTGGATTAGTCAGTTTAGTTCAATGGTGATGGCCGGACGCCGATGTGCACTGTGGACGTACCGTTGTTCCTTCATCCCATATTCCGGGGAAGCTAGGAAACCACCAACCCCCAATCATTTTCCTGGATTCCCGAATAAATTCCTCTGAATCTTGGGACGCAAGAACACTCGGAATTGGATTCTTTTAAACGATGAATAAAACAATTTAATCTGTTTAAATCTCCATTATATTTTGAACTGAAGTTCAATTTAAAATTAGTGACGCTAACACAGTAGGTTTATCAAACTAGTGAAGATATAATGAAAAACTTTTCCTCATCATCTTTTCCTCATCTATTCAATTTTTGGATTCTTTTACTCATACGCTGATATCTCTTCAACATGTTAAAGGTTGATTTGAAAAAATAATTGGTAGATAATTTGAAATTTTGTTTATTTAAGCGACAAGTAAGTATAATTAAAATGATAAAATCAAGATGATAATATAGAGGAAATATTTCTGGAAACAACGGCGTTCTTAAATTTTGAAGATTGAAAATGGTAGCCGCGCAAACTGTCTCTATATATTCTTCTTTCAATCGCTGTTTATTTTATGTTTATTCACAATTTTTTGACATCCACAGAGTAAGAGTTGTAGTTCAATAGACCATATTATTATAAGCAAAATTTCCATATTTTTTAACGCTTAAATAAATAAAATGTATACGTATTGTTGGAAAATCTAATTTCAACTCCCGTTTCAAATTATAAAAGGATAGACCTTCAAAAACCACACGTTTCGAATTTTTTTTCAATACGATCATTAGAAGACAAGAAAACAAAAGTCAAAGTAGGTACTTTAATAATTAATTTTGAGTTTGTGATTGATTCGTTAAGAATGTTCTTCACATATCCCCATAGAAAGAAATCTAATAATGTAAGATCAGGTGATCGCGCTGGCCATTCTATCGATCCTCGCCTCCCTATCCACCTCTTGAGATATATTGCATTGAGGTACTGCTTTGGTAATATGGTGCTGCTCCATCCTGCTGAAACCATATCGTATTCACTGGAACTTGAGGGTTTCCTGGATCAGAATATAAATTTGCCAAACTTGGAGTGACGTCATTTTGAAGTAGTGTCAAATAATGATCGCCATTAAAATTGTCCTCAATGAAAAAGTGACCAATGATATGGTTTCCAACAATCTCTGCCCAAACATCAACCTTCTGAGGGTATTGCCTGTTTTCTTCTCTCATCCAGTGATGATTTTCCGTTAAGAATTTGAATCAACTATATTTGTAATGGGTCCAACAATTTCACTAGTTTTAATAAATTATTTTTTTATATTAAATGTTATCAGAAAAGAACTTGTGTTACGCCCATGGAAAGCATTCTTTACTATCTTTAACCTGATCACGTGTTTTAAAATTTTAATATCTGTGATCTGTGTTGTGAGTTGCAAACAGTTTAGTTTGAAGTGATTTAATGGTATGTCTGAACAAAATGAAAGTTTCACTATTTAGATAAAATAAAATGCAATGGATCTCAATTAAACAATTTAATAATAATACTATGAATGCATTTATATTAAAAATTACATGAATATCAATTCCACTCTAACTAATAACGTAACAAAGAAAAACAATGAGAACACAGAAACAAACTTAACCTAAAATAAAATGGTTCTTTCGATTTGGAGGTAAGTTATAATTTAGAATTCTATTAAAATAAAGCTTGTTAATGATTTAATTTTTTTTATAGATGTACATCTGATTAAATTCTGATTCTGTTACTTTTATTGGTACCAATAAATATCACTAACCTTCCACTACATTCGGAGTACTGACTCGATGAAGGTTTTTAAATTTACAGGATCGCAATGTAGACTGGAATATTGAGAATTAAAATTCTCCTCGAATACAGGTCCAACTCCACGTCGTCTTACAGTAATGTGCCTTTTTCACTTTTTTAAAATTTTGTCTTTTACTTTCTTTCTTGACTTTTTAATGCACTAATCTCAGTTTTTTAATACTATCAGTGCATTTATATGAAAAATTACATGAATATCAATTCCACTTTAACTAATAACGTAACAAAGAAAAACAATGAGAACACAGAAACAAACTTAACCTAAAATAAAATGATTCTTCCGATTTCGAGGTAAGTTATAATTCTATTAAAATAAAGCTTGTTAATGATTTTAAATTTTTTTTATAGATGTAAATCTGATTAAATTCTGATTCTGTTACTTTTATTGGTACCAATAAATATCACTAACCTTCCACTATATTCGGAAAACTGACTCGATGAAGGTTTTTCAATTTACAGGATTGCAATGTGGACTGGAATATTGAGAATTCGAATTCTCCTGGAACGCAGGACCAACTCCACGTCGTCTTACAGGGATGTGCCTTTTCACTTTTTTTAAATTTTGACTTTCACTTTCTTTCTTGACTTTTTAATGCACTAACCTTAGTTTTTTTTACTTTCTCTCTTTTTTTCTTCAATTTTTGTACTTTTTTTTTTATTCTCAAAAACTTTTTCTGCCCCTTTTTAAAATTCGGCCTGCCTGACTACCTTTTTTAAACTCAATAATCCCCCGTTGCTAAGTGAATTTTTTTCTTATCACTTGATTTTTTTTCTTCTTACTTGTTAAAATTCTTAAATTTCTTATTTAATGTCTCTTATAGTCCTTAATATCTGTCTTTTCACTTATATATTTTTTCTTACCCTTTATACCATTATTAAATTCACAAATTTAAACCTTTAAATTGTCCTTTTCAAGAAAAATCTCTGATAATGTGAGTTAATCTTTAACATGTGATACAAAATTTTCTACAATCAATAATTTAATTTGCATTCATGTAATCTTTTAAAAAATGCCCATTAAATCTATACAGACTATACAGAATCTATGCAGACTGCGTAGCAAGCTCCAGCGGAATTTATTCGAGAATTTAGGGAGGTGATTAGGGGGTCGTTATGTTTTCGATTATTATAATATTTCACCTCGAAAAAATTTTATGTTAGGTAGATTTTTCGACCTTACTTTCCCGGATCTGTCAAAAAAGTTATCGGGAAATATGTCTGGATTGACTGGCCACAGTCCAGTGCTTTTGAAACTAATGTATACCAGATCTGAAGAACTGTTACCTCTCTTCCTGGATAATTTCTTAGCCAGACAGGAATCTCTTGGTTGAAATATGTCTTGAGCAGTCCATAAAGGCACACGTCGAGAGGCTGCATACGATGGGTGCAGTGAGGGGGAAGACAAACAATTTCGATTCCATTCTCCTTCGCAAAGTTCAAAGCTTCGAATGACTGATCGACAATAAGAAGGACTTTATCATTTTTGAAAATGCTGGAGCAACTTCACGCTTCCTTGAGCTACTACAACCGTACCAGTTGGTGCTTCATCCACGAGCTCGTTTTTCATATTTTTCCTCGGTAAAATCATGAAATAAGGTACCTGCGATCCAGCTGCGGTCATGCAGCACACTACTGTCACATTGGATCCCCGCTCCGCGCTCGTAATGGCAGTAACTTGCTTCGTGCCAGCAGTATCCAGGATTTTTTGAGGTCTTTGGACAGTAGACATTCCCGATTCGTCCACATTGTAGATCCGGTTTGCTTTGAATTTGTCTATGTATTCTTGATAGGAATTGATCAAACATCTTTTTTACCTGGAGTCTATTGAAAGCTTGGGCTCTGGCTGCGGAAGTAGGCTCAGATTTACGTAAATATATGTCTATATGGCGTCTTAAAAATCCATCTAGCCACTCCTGGCCAACTTTACCATATCTTCCAAACATGCGAGTTTCAAGTAGCTTGATGTGCTCAACCAATTGTCTCTCGCTTTCAAGAGGAAATTTTAGATGAAATCGGCACAAACCTTTTGCTGCAGGTGAAATTGTTTTATTTTGTTCCAAAACTTTGTGGCTCTTTGAAGGTCTTAGGAGCCAGAATCCAACCCATTTTTTTCTCCTCTACAGCTTCATCGATTCTGGACTCCATGTGCCGATTACTTTTCCTCTTAAAATTCCGTGGCATATTGAAGAGATTTATGTAGGTAGATTTAGATATTTTTATTATTGAAGCTTGCTTCTTATTGCACGACATAGGAATTTTGGGAAGACTAGTGAACTCGTGAAACGTGTGATGTTACGAAAAAGCGTTCGTCACGCGATAACTCATTCAAGCGACTGTGCGCAATCTCCCTTGCCGCACTGAAAAATTGTCAAAAATGGTCAAAATTTAGAAAAAATGGTTAATAATGGCCAAATATGTTAAAATGTTTGGAAAATTGTCAAAAATTTTTAAATATCGTCAAAAGTTTAGAAAAATTATCAAAAATTGTCAAAAACTGTCAAAATTTTGAAAAAATGGTTAATAATTGCCAAATATTTTCAAAAATTGTCAAAAATGGTCAATAATTGTCAAACATTTTGAAAAATGTTTAAAATTTTTGAAAAATTGTCAAAAATGGTCGATAATGGTCAAAGACGGTCAATAATTGTCAAAACCAATCAAAATTCGTCAAAAATTGTCCAAAAGGATCAATAATTGTTAAAATTTTGAAAAATGGTCAAAAATTATCAAATTTTTTAAAAAATGGTCAATAATTGCCAAATATGTCAAAATTTTTGAAAAATTGTCATGAATCTGGAGAAATCGTCAAAAATTGTCAAAAACTGTCAAAATTTTGGAAAAATGGTTAATAATTTGCCAAATATTTTCAAAAATTGTCAAAAATTTGGAAAAATGGTCAATAATTGTTAAAATTTTTGATAAATTGTCAAATTTTTTTAAATATGGTTAAAAATTGTCAAGTATTTGGAAAAATCGTCAAAAATTGTCAAAAACTGTCAAAATTTTGAAAAAATGGTTAATAATTGCCAAAAATTGTCAAAAATTTGGGAAAAAGGTCAAAAATTGTCAAAATTTTTGAAAAACGGTCAAAAATGGTCAAAAAGTGTCAAAATTTTGGAAAAATGGTCAATAATTATTAAAAATTGTCAAAATTTTTGAAAAATTGTCAATAATTATTAAAATTTGAAAAAATTGTCAAAATTTTGAAAAAATGGTGAACAATTGCCAAATATGTTAAAATTTTTGGAAAAATTGTCAATTTTTTTTAAATATGGTCCAAAGTTAAGAAAAATGATCAAAAATTGTCAAAATTTTGAAAAAATGTTTAATAATTGACAAATATTTTCAAAAATTGTCAAAAGTTGTCAAAAATGGTTAATAATTGTCAAAAATTTTGAAAAATGGTCAAATTTTTCGAAAAATTGTCCAAAATGGTCAAAAAGTGTCAAAATTTTGGAAAAATGGTCAATAATTATTAAAAATTGTCAAAATTTTTGAAAAATTGTCAATAATTATTAAAATTTGAAAAAATTGTCAAAATTTTGAAAAAATGGTGAATAATTGCCAAATATGTTAAAATTTTTGAAAAATTGTCAAAATTTTTTAAATATGGTCCAAAGTTAAGAAAAATGATCAAAAATTGTCAAAAACTGTCAAATTTTTGAAAAAATGGTCAATAATTGCCAAATATGTTAAAATTGTTGAAAAATTGTCAAGAATCTGGAGAAATCGTCAAAAATTGTCAAAAACTGTCAAAATTTTGAAAAAATGGTTAATAATTGCCAAATATTTTCAAAAATTGTCAAAAATTTGGAAAAATGGTCAATAATTGTCGAAATTCGTCAAAAACTGTCAAAAATGGTCAATAATTGTTAAAATTTTTGATAAATTTTCAAATTTTTTTAAATATGGTTAAAAATTGTCAAGTATTTGGAAAAATCGTCAAAAACTGTCAAACTTTTGAAAAAATGGTTAATAATTGCCAAATATTTTAAAAAATTGTCAAAAATTTGGGAAAAAGGTCAAAAATTGTCAAATTTTCCGAAAAGTTGTCAAAAATGGTCAGAAAGTGTCAAAATTTTGGAAAAATGGTGAATAATTGTCAAAAATTTTGAAAAATGTTCAAAATTTTTGAAAAATTGTCAAAAATGGTCAAAGACGGTCAATAATTGTCAAAACCAATCAAAATTAGTAAAAAATTGTCAAAAATGGTCCAAAGGGATCAATAATTGTTAAAATTTTGAAAAATGGTCAAAAATTGTTAAATTTTTTAAAAAATGGTCAATAATTGCCAAATATGTCAAAATTTCTGAAAAATTGTCAAGAATCTGGAGAAATCGTCAAAAATTGTCAAAAACTGTCAAAATTTTGAAAAAATGGTTAATAATTGCCAAATATTTTCAAAAATTCTCAAAAATTTGGAAAAATGGTCAATAATTGTCGAAATTCGTCAAAAGCTGTCAAAAATGGTCAATAATTGTTAAAATTTTTGATAAATTTTCAAATTTTTTTAAATATGGTTAAAAATTGTCAAGTATTTGGAAAAATCGTCAAAAATTGTCAAAAACTGTCAAAATTTTGAAAAAATGGTTAATAATTGCCAAATATTTTAAAAAATTGTCAAAAATTTGGGAAAAAGGTCAAAAATTGTCAAATTTTCCGAAAAGTTGTCAAAAATGGCCAAAAAGTGTCAAAATATTGGAAAAATGGTCAATAATTATCAAAAATTGAAAAAATTGTCAAAATTTTGAAAAAATTGTGAATAATTGCCAAATATGTTAAAATTTTTGAAAAATTGTAATTGTCAAAAATGGCCAATAATTGTCAAAGTCGGTCAATAATTGTCAGAATTCGTCAAAAACTGTCAAAATTTGTCAAAATTTTTGAAAAATGGTTGAAAATTCACGAAAAATGGTCATTTTATTGTGCATAAGAAGCAAGCAATCTTGTTGCAGTGACAATAATGTTCTAAATTCTACATGATCACTTCGAACACAAAATGCTTGAAAATATAAAACAGTAAAATAACAAAAGAAAACTTACCGGAAAACAAAAAACAAACGACCACTAACAAATTTCTTTCTAACCTCGAAACACAAATGTCAACATGGCGTCCGTTGTGTATTTCAAACGTCTCTCAGAAATCCAATGGTATATTTTCGGTGTCTGCGCTTCTCAATTGGCTTATTTTTGACAGTTTAACACGCGATAATTTTTTTAAATATTGCCAATATGTCGTTTTGTTCGTACTTCCCCTACTCCTTCGTTCAGAAAATAGTTTCTTTTCGTCGCGGACAATTATCCAAATTAAATGATAAGCAATAATTCTAAATGAATAACACACATTTTCATTTCGAACATAATGTGGTTCATTTAACGGTAGATATTTGAATGGCGAACAATTAATTTTTCATTGATAGTCATTTATTTGTTTCTAAACAATCCAGATCGAGGGATTATTTTTAACTATCCGTTGCTATACGCTTAGGTTATTTATTTTTGAGGTTTTATGTTAATTAGCTTCATTATCAAAGGCAGAAATAAATTCCCCATTAAAATACTAAAATCATGAATGTAATTGATTGACTATATAAATTCGAAATATATTTTAAATGGATATGATGTTCGACAAAATCGAATTTAATGCAAAATACATTTTCGAACAAGTTTCTCTGGATATTTTTACAGCGGCTGCAAATTCACACCAAGGATACCGTACATAGACAAACAAGAAGCGACACTTTCAATTCAACTCGTATGATTAGAGTGTAGAAACCCGGGAAAGATTTGCTCTGCTTATATAGAGGAAATGGTACAAAGATTCCGTCAGTTCAAATGCCTGAGCAGAATAGAATTGTTCGTGACCAGTTAAATTAGCAATTTTTCAGTCTAAAATTCCTTTAGGACGAAAGTGTTAGTAAGGATTATACAACACAAAGGAGAAAATTTTGAGCATTGTTTAAATTGCGATTTATTGAAATGAAAACATCTTTATCCTTTTACTATGGGTGTACGATAAAATTTATAAAATCGGTTAATTTGCATAAAGGTTAATAATGCAGACAGGATAAGTTGAGGTTTCTGAAAAGTGGAGTGGCCTGTTTGGAAATGGGATCATTCGGAATGTTTAGTCTATGTATAACCGTGAGATTGAAAAGAGTAAATTCAGATAGCTATAATATTATCTAATTTAATCCCTTTTGAATCTTGTGTTTGAATTTTTGTTGCGAAAATAAACCAAATGAGATTTAAATATATTCGTCATCAAATTCAAACAGAGTTTCATATTTGACTTTTATATGGAAAAAAAATATGTACAATGTCAATTACTGCATCGATATGAGTGAGTATAAAAGAACTCTATAAAGCACCGAGCGCTAACAAAATTCAGAAAGCCGCTCAAAGTGCATAGGATAATTTAATTCCCACAAAATCGGCAGCCGTTTACGAAGTTGCATATGAAAAATTCATCAAACTTTTCAACCAGATTATTTCATTGGATTTTGTGAACGTAATTGGTGAACGAATGACTGAAAGGCAATAAAGTGTTTGGGATAATAATAAACATTAATTTACTGAAAGTATGTGTATGTTTTTTTTTGGGTTGATGCTTAAGCGATCCATTGTGTCTACTTCTTTCACTCATTTCCTGAGGAAAGCCTCAGAGATTACTAGTTCATTTAGTTCAGTTGCCATCTTCACAGACAGCCTAGCTGCAGAGAAGAGAAGAAGAAGGAACTGGAGCGTAGGGTGGAGAGGGAAAAAGAGGGAAGTGGGAAGAGTTACTGAAAGACCTGGAAAACAATCCATGGGGAAAGGCATATGAGATAGCAGTGAAGAGGATGGGTGGAAATAGGAACGAAGTGCTAGAGGAAGATTGGGAGAAGGAGGTTATAGGCAAATTGTTCACAGGGGGAGAAGGAGGAGTTGGAGGCAGGATTCGAGAAGTCCAGGATACTAGGGAGGTAGGGAAAATGAGGGGGATAAGGCCGGTAGAGAAGTGGGAAGTAAAGGAGATGGGAAGGAACATTAAAGTAAGGAAAGCCCCAGGGATAGATGGCCTGAGGGGAGATATGATGAGGCTGTTGGATGACAATGGGGAGTACTTCTGCGAGCTTTTCAACAGGGTGCTAAGGGAGGAAGAGTTTCCAGAAGGATGGAAGGTAGCTAGGGTGATACTACTCAAGAAGGCGGGTAGAGAGGGGAAGCGGGCGGGGGACTACAGGCCCATCAGTCTGCTGTGTGGTATGGGTAAATTGATGGAGGGGATAATAAAGGATAGGATTGAGGAGGAAGTTGGTAGGAATGGGGGTTTTAGGGAAAACCAGCACGGGTTTGCGAAGGGAAAATCATGCATCTCGGCGCTGGACAGGGTGATGGGCTTGGTTGAAAGGGCTAGGGAGGGCAGCTGGAGGAACAAGAAATTGGCCCTACTCGTGTTCTTCGACGTCGGAAACGCGTTCAACAGTGTCAGCAAACGGGCGGTGTTGAACGCGTTGATGAGGCTTGGAGTGAGGAAGGGGTTAGTTAACCTAGTAGAGAACTACCTGACGGGGCGTGTAATAGTACACTCTTGAGGGAGGAATTATGAGACGGATGCTGGAGTGCCCCTGGGCTTGGTACTGGGACCGACGCTCTGGAAGTGTGTGCTTGATGAGGTTTGTGGGATAGTATATGAAGAGGGATGTGAGATTACGGTGTATGCGGACGATGTGGCTCTGGTCGGTATGGCAAAGGGAGATGCAGAGATAGAAAGAAAGGCGGAGGGGATGTTAAGGAAGATTGTGGAGAAGATAGAGCGGTGTGGACTGGAAGTGGCGGAAGATAAGACGGTGGGGTTGCTAGTGAAGGGACGGAGCAAGACGAGGGAAGTGGGGGTGATGGTGAAGGGAAAGAGAATTCGCATGGAGGAGTGTGTGAAATACCTAGGGGTGTGGTTGGATAGTCAGTTATCCTTCCGAACACACATGCTGAAGGCGGCAGAGAAGGGGAAAGTGAGGGCAGCATGGCTGGGGAGATTGATGAGTAATGTGAAGGGGCCGGAAGAGTGGAAGAAGAGGATCATTGGTAGGACGGTAGAGCAGAGTTTGCTGTACGGTGCGGAGGTGTGGGGTGAAAGAGCGGGAGTGAATGCGAGGGTTAGGCCACTCCTGCGGGTGCAGAGAGGAATATTGCTAAGGGTAGTGCAGGGGTACAGGACAGTGGGTGGACTGGCAGCAGCGGTGCTGGCAAGGACCTACCCATTGGACGTGATGGCTAGAGCCAGGAATAAACGCTGGAGGGGTGCGACCAAAGAGGAAGTACAGGAATGGATGGTGGAGGAAAGGGAGAGAAGGTGGGAGGAGTATGAGGGCGCGCTAAAAGGAGCGATTGGGAATAGGAGAGATTGGATGGATCGGAAATTCGGGGAGGTGAACTACTTCTTGACACAGGTGTTCACTGGACATGGGTCGAGAGTAGGGTACCTCCACAAGATTGGAAAAAGGGAGACTGGAGTGTGCGAGAGGTGTGGAGTGGAGGATGATGTGGGGCATGTGTTCAGATGCTGGAGGAACGAGGAAGTGCTGAAGAAGTTGGAGAGGAAACTAGGGGAGGCGGTGTATTGGGAGAATTTGGTGGAGATAATGTTGAGGGGGGAGGAGGAATGGATGGAGGTAAGTGGCGTAGTAGAGAGCATGGTCAGGGGGAGAGAACGACTCGATATGGCATGAGAGGTAGGAGTGGAAGTTAGGGAGAATACGACGAAGTGAGCGGAGAGTGTGCGAGGGACCGCCGCCCGTCTCGAAGTATGCTAGGGTAGTGATTCCGAGGCGGGGATAACGGCGAGTTTGAAGTGGGTTTGGTTGGTAGGCATCCCCTTGGGGATGAGTCCAACACTGTTTGGGTTCTGGACCCATTCGAACATGAGTTTCCCATCTCGGCCCGAAAAAAAAAGCCTAGCTGCAGCTAGTAAAGCAGCCACTCACTATCCTGTTGGGTCAAAAACAAAAGAAGGAGTAGAAATAGGGGTTACAGGTCCTAATAATAGAATAGCTCTAGCAATAAATTTTGCACCGGAGTAAAATGGTAAGGATGATACTACTCCAGGTACAGTTTTTTTTTTGAATTGAAGTTTTACTGATCCTAAATCGTAAGGATAAACGTCGAGTACTAACCTGAGGATCATCCTCAACACGAACCATTATCTCATCTTCGACAGCAGGCGTAATCATTCTTGGTCGGCCTAAGTTGTCATGTTTCGGCAAAATTGAACCACTTTCGCCTAAATTACTCAATAAATTTTTAAACGTTTGATGGTTAGGCTGAGGCCTGCGGGGGGAGTGCTTCAAACGTCACATGTCCCGTCAAACGTCACGTTTAATGACAAACGTCAAGTGCTACGTCAAACGTCACGTGTCGCGTCAAACGTTACGTGCAACGTCAAACGTGTCACATGTCAGTGTGAGAGGGTAGAAGTACTCTTTTGTAACATGTCTTCAGAAGAGTACAGACGTCGAGCTGAACATTTTACTGAGAACATTGGTACCTAAATTAGACATTGCTTTTTATGAGGACAAAAGTAGGGTTATGAGTTAGTTAACAAGGATATCTTTGCTTAGATGAGGAAGTGAAGCAGACGTGGAGAAGCAGTGTTTGTATTAAATGGATACCTGAAGAGGTAGATCGGTGACCTTGAATTATGTCTTTAGACAATTACCACAAGTAGTAACACCTCCCCGGCTAAACAATGGCGGCAATTGCACATTTTCAATTGTTTAAATGGCAATAACTTAAGAAATAAAGATTCATTTTTTGAAAAAATGTCAAGAATTTTTTTCTCATTTGTTTAAACAATTTCTGAACAAGGTACAGCCTGGTAACATATAACGTTGTAATCAGCATTTTTTTCTGGACCAGATTGTAAAAAAAATCCATTCAAATAATATCCGGAGCACTTGCGCCTATACCAACTAATCTAAATTTAATATATCCTTAAAATGGAAGGCTACATCAATTTTCCGAGGTACGAATTTTAATATTTTTTTTGACCCTTATTAAAAATTTGAACCAAATTTATGTGCAGCCATCAATCAGAACTACGCATTCGGGCTACAACTTTTTTTCAAATTTCAAACAAAAAATGATGAATCGAGCCGAAGGAGTGTAGCGCAGGTGCGTTATTAATACAAATAGTTTCGAATCCCAAAAACCACATAGTAAACAAACATACTCGCAATTATATAGAACATCGTGCAAATTAATATTGGCATCCAATCGAGAGTACTGTAGCGTATTTAAAATAAAATAAACCCTATCGCCGGCAATAGGTAACCGCCATAAATTATCCAAAAAGTAAATATTTTCCGATCTTCCGTATTGTCGGCATATTGTTTATGCCACCCCGATGATTAATTTAGTGAAAAAATGATTGATTATTCGTTAGCAAGCCTAATTAAATAACGACGTCGGCAGTAATGGAAACATTAATCACAACAATCTTTATATTCCTGCGTGAATTTTATGCAATTAGTTGAATGTCAACGTCGAATTTTCATTTATTAGGTTATGTAAATTGCGCGGGCTTTCATAAGCTTCCCTTTTTTAAGAATATTTTAACGTTAACACATTTTTGTCGAACTTTATGAAAATAATAACCTTTTTGATGGACTCTCTTCTTTCTTGTCTTAAATACAAAATTGACAGTCTGCACCCTCGTTTCATACACTCCGTTGTGCAGTCTAACATTTTTCCATTTAAAAAATTCAATTGCAAGCCAGGCTCAGTCTGTTGACATAATGTGTCGTTCGTTTGATTTCTCGATACCTGTTTAATCTTTTCAATCCAAATTCTATTGTAATTTCAAATATTCCTATTCTATTTTCTCTTCAATTTAAAAAATATACTCCAATATTTCCACTACTTCATATCTTTACCTTTAGCACACCAAGGAACCATAAAGTTTATGCCTAAGCTATCTTTGAATATTAATAAAACATCACTTCATCCAACGAGTACATAAATATTAAAATAATCCAAATATCTACAGGGTGTCAATTTCAAAACTTACAAAACTTACCTCGTCATGTTTGGAGTTCGACATTTAACACTTTTTCATTTTGTTGTCAGATATATTTTTCTGCTTTATTGTTACACCCTGTATAATTATGACTTAGACCGTTGGAAGCTAATGACGTTATGGAGGATTGGAAGTCCTTTTGTACTTTCACTATTTATTTTTAAAACTCTTCTTGTAAAACCACACTTTTACAAATACCTTCATTAGTAATAAGAATGCAATGTCAGTATGAATATATATTTTATTATAAACATCGAGTTGATGTTTGAGCACAAAGTCTAATTATATTCAACCTATATTTTCGGAAGACCATCTATAAGTAATGTTTATTAAATAATCTAAATATATTTTAATTTAATTGTTAAGTCAGCTAACTATTGAAATTAGTACAATGATCTACAGGGTGTCTACAACGTAACACAAGTAGGGGGTTGCCATTAAATTTTTTTTAGGTGGGTAGGTGGGCATAGAGGGTTGATGGGAGGTGCGTTCTCTCTCATGTCATTTTAGTTCCCCCTCTCTACCCTAGGTTTTGAATTTTTTTTGAAATCTCTTTTCGTTCACGAGGTAAGTTTTAAAATTGACATCCTGTATATTAAACAAATAAAACGCATCCATAACTGTGATTAATAGCTATGAATTCTAATTTCTATCGACTTTCTCAACCAGTATCAATAACGATCGCATATTCATCAAATAACTCTTATTTGCATTTTAAAATCTCAAAACGGATTTGCTTTAATCGTCCTTCGTTTCCGATTTCTAATTGGTTTCAAGAATAGGGTAAGATACAACGTATAATTTGCGAAAATAGTTCATTCCGAAAAACTGCCTGGACGAATAATGAGTCTGATAAATATCGACAGCTTTTTGCTTGCAAACTTAGTATCCTAAAGGAAAAGCACGAGAAATGAGGATTATTTATGGAAGATACTTTCGGAAACGCCGTTCAATATGTAAGAAAGGGGCTAGATTTACTAGCTAGATTATTGGCGACCTTCCGAATTATTTTTTTCAACGTACCAAAATCAATCTATTATCCAAAAAATTTTTATTCTTCTTAAAATTTCCATGTCCTAAGTAGTCATTTGGTTGGAAAGTTGCGGGAGTTGTCTTCTTTCCGACCAGGTGTTGCAAGCTCATTATCTTCAGTACCAATCGGAAAGGGCTAGTGAGGGCAACTGGAGGAACAAGAAATTGGCCCTACTCGTGTTCTTCGACGTCAAGAACGCGTTCAACAGTGTCAGCAAACGGGCGGTATAGAGCGCGTTGCTGGGGCTTGGAGTGGGGGAGGGTTTGGTTAACTTGGTAAAGAACTACCTGACGGGACGTGTGATAGTAGACTCTAAAGGGAGGAGGTATGAGACGAAGACTGGAATGCCCTAGGGCTTGGTACTGGGACCGACGCTCTGGAAGTGTGTATTTGATAAGGTTTGTGGGAAAGTATGTGAAGAGGATGTGAGATTACGGTGTATGCAGACGATAAGTGTCTCGAATGTACGGCAAAGGAAGAGGCGGAGATAGAAAGAAAGGCGGAGAGGATGCGTAGGAAGATTGTGGAGAAGATAGAGCGGTGCGGACTGAAAATAGCGAAAGATAAGGGGTTGCTAGTGAATGGACGGAGCAAGACGAGGGAAGTGAGGGTGATGGTTGAGAGAAGAAGATTAAGTATGGAGGAGTCTGTGAAATATCTAGGGGTGTAGTTGGATAGCCAATGATGTTGAAGGCGGCACAGAAGGGGAAAGTAAGGGTAGCATGGTTGGGGAGATTGATGTGTAATGTGAAAGGGCCAGGAGAGAAGAAGAGGAGGGTAATTGGTAGGATGGCGTAGCAGAGTATGGTGTACGGTGCGGAGAGAAAGAGCGGGGGTGAATGCGAGAGTTAGGCCACTCCTGCGGGTGCAGAGAGGAATACTCCTTAGAGTGGTGCAGGAGTACAAGACAGTGGGTGGACTGGCAGCAGCGGTGCTGCCAAGGTCCTACCCATTGGACGTGATGGCTAGAACCAAGAACAAACGCAAATGGATGGAGGAGTAAATGGAGAGAAGGTGGGAGGAGTATGAAGGCGCGCTAAAGGGAGCGATTGGTAGTGGGAGAGATTGGATGGACCGGAAATTCGGGAATGTGAAATGCTTCTTAATACAGGTGCTCACTGGACGTGGGTCGAGAGTAGGGTACCTCCACAAGATTGGGAAAAGAGAGACTGGAGTGTGCGAGAGGTGTGAAGTGGAGGATGATGTGGGGCATGTGTTTGGATCCTGGAAGAGCGAGGAAAATGGGAGGGAACCTCTGGACCCCTCAGAGGACACGAGTCTGGTCAAATAGGAGGAAGGGGAAGACAGTGCGCGGGAAGAAGGAATGTAGGGGATGGATGGAGGGTGTTGCAGATACATTTAGGCAAATGCTGGATGGAGAGATAGAGAGACTGGAGTGTGCGAGAGGTGTTTAGATGCTGGAGGAACGAGGAAGTGCTGGAGAAGTTGGAGAGGAAACTAGGGGAGGCGGTGTATTTGGAGAACATGGTGGAGATAATGTTAAGGAGGCGGAGGAATGGATGGAGGTAAGTGGCGTAGTGAAGAGCATGATTAGGGGAGAGAAGGACTCGATATGACATGGGAGGTAGGAATGATAGGTAGGGAGAGGACGGCAGAGTGAGAGGAGAATGTGCGAGGCAGTGTTTCCTAGGCGGCGGTAAAGGCAAGTTTGAGGTGGGTTTGGTTGGTTGCTTTGAGGATGAGTCCAACACTGTTTGGGTTCTGGATTAGAGTTTCCCACCCTGACCCAAAAAAAATACAAAAAAGTACCAATCTAGACGTCAGCGATTGACATCTCTCCCTAAAAATCCGCGATCTGCATCTTCTTCAACTCCATACCACTGCTGAACGACTTATTAACTAGAAATTAATTGGATTTCATTCTGGAGATCGAGGAAGCCAGTGTTGCGTACCTCCTCGACCAATTCAATGATTGGAATAAGTTGTATCCTAGTACTTCCTAGAAATATGATTCAAATGTACTGGAGCACCATTGTACATGATCCACATCTTTCGACTCATATTGAGTGGGATGTCTTCAACTAGTTCAAAGAGATCATTTTGGTGAGAGAAGTTCGATTTAATGACTGATGCAGATAATGTTGTATTTCGTCTGCTGTCCAATCACAACATGTACCTTGCTGGAGGAAATCTCGAGGTAAAAGAGCTTGAAGACGTTGGATGTAGTGAGGGTACATTTGCTGCTCTTTTAGAGCTCGCCACAGAGATGTGTGGTTGATATTTAGGGCGTGAGCAATTTTTTAAGTGCTTGGGAATTATATGTGACTCGTAATAGGAGATCTCAACTGCACCCGAAATTCTGGGATGATTTTGTCCTTTTCAATTCATAGTTTCATTAAAAACCTTCCAATATCGATTTCTTAAATCTTCTACCGCGATCTCACTCAACTCGTAGATCATGGGCAATTCACGAAATCTAAGTTTTATTAAATATTTTGGAAACATTTACTCCCGTCTTAATCACAGAGGAGGCACATTACATTACCCTGTATAATCTGTATATATTATATGATAATTTTCGCATCAAATGACTGTACTATTACACTTACTCAACGTTGGGTTATTTGAATGAAAAATATCTTAACTTCTCGACTCTTCTAAACACTCAAGCTCGAGCAACTTGAACGTTGGTCTGTTTGTAACATCGAAATACTAGAGTTAGCTTGTTGACTGAAGCCTCTGTCCGTCTGTGCTACTCTCAACTTGAAGTGCTCCGATGGTACTCGAATATCTCGTTGTTTGCCAATTAGGTGATTAAACTGGTGATTCGTCCGAATGAGATGAGAGTTTGCTCTTATCGCATTCCAGAAAGATGTGATGACATAATCGTTGGGAATTTTATTCTTCGTATTCAATTAAAATTTTTAAAAAATATTTGGAAAGTGATAACCATGTCAGAGTCCTTATCAGGGCTGTCGAAAGGAAAATGGGAATCGTTTGGGGCAAAATAAAATTGTAGTGGTGTGTGAGATTCTATAGTTTCTTGTAGGGGAACAAAACCCATAAAAATGGTAGGGATAGAACCGTGGATGGAAGATGAAAGGGCGAGGGGGAAAATAGAGAAATTGATTGGTGATTGAAAGGTGATTAAAGTGGTAAAGGAGAGGAGCGGTATAGAATGGGAAAAAGCGGTAGCCTCATTGGGAAAAAAGGAGATTAGATTGGGGTGGAGCAGGGTAAGTATTATAGAGGCTAGAGAGGATGGCAGATGCTTTGGATGTGGGATAAAGGGGCATAAAGTAGCAGGGTGTAAGATGAAAGGAGTCAAGGAGAAGAGTAAGTGCTGGCTATGTAAGAGCGAGGATCACATGGCCAGAGACTGTTGGCAGGCCTTCCTTTGTAGGGTATGTGAGGAAAGGGGTTACAAGCCAGGGGATATAGAATGTAGTAGGGGAAGGAAGGGACTGGATGGAGAGGATGAAAAACAGGAAGGAAAAAATGGGAGGGAACCTCTGGACCCCTCAGAGGACACGAGTCTGGTCAAATAGGAGGAAGGGGAAGACAGTGCGCGGAAAGAAGGAATGTAGGGGATGGATGGAGTGTGTTGCAGATAAATTTAGGCAAATGCTGGATGGAGAGATAGAGAGACTGGAGTGTGCGAGAGGTGTTTAGATGATGGAGGAACGAGGAAGTGCTGAAGAACTTGGAGAGGAAACTAGGGGAGGCGGTGTATTAGGAGAATATGGTGGAGATAATGTTGAGGGGGAGGAGGAATGGCTGGAGGTAAGTGGCGTAGCAAAGAGCATGGTTAGGGGGAGAGAGGGACTCGATATGGCATGAGAGGTAGGAGTGAAAGTTAGGCAGAGAGGAGAGTGTGCGAGGAACCGCCGCCCGTCTCGAATTATGCTAGGGTAGTGATTCCGAAGCGGGGGTAACGTCGAGTTTGAGGTGGGATTGTTTGGTAGGCATCTCATTGGGGATGAGTCTAACACTGTTTGGATCCTGGTTAGGACCCATTCGAACATGAGTTTCCCATCTCGGTCCGAAAAAAAAAAATTTCTTGGATGTTATGAGAAAATCTATTGATTGTAATAGTGTTTAAAGTTGATGGTTTTGGATTTATTGGTGACTGAATAGTTTCTTCAGATTTTGCATGCACTGCACATACAATTTTAGGTGCAACATTAATCCTGTTTGTGTTTGAGTCATTGATATACCCCTCAGCGACAGTAGATGACTTCCATCCTCCATATCTCTTGAGAGTGGTGAGATCTTCTCCTGCATCTAGCAGAATTGTAGCTGATGACTAGTGTATGTTCCTGGATGATCAAGTTTCAAAAATTTTGCAATTGAGCTAGGTACAGAAACTACTTTTTTAGGGCGCTTTTTGATTTTTGTAGTTGAGAAAACAATCTCTTTTGCAGATCTAAATTCTTTGTATTTCTGATAAAATAAATCTGTAATATTGAACTTTCTGTCAATTTTGTTTTTTGTATTATTAATCTTGCTTATAGCAGCCGATCTTCTATATCATCCACAGTGATTCTCACTAATTCTTGTTTGCGACATGCTTCCGAAAATCCGAAAATTAAAATAACCTAAAAATTAACAAGTGCCTCTTAGATTTCAGGCCTTACTGGTGAAAATTTATAAATATTTCCACATATACACAGTACGAGTACCTAACTGAACTAAAATAATTTTGTGAATATGCCGAGTACCGTAAACCGAGTACCGTAAACTCATTCAACACGGGAGCATCCGGTGGTTTCTTTCAATGATGCCCACGCTGGAACGAATTTTACAGATTTTTGAAGGTCTAAAAGCGTTTTTTTAGACCAAGAAATGTGCCCATCAACAATAAAAAACTTGTTCACTGCTTTAATGGGATAGCTCTACTTGTGGTTTGTCCACGTACAGCTTGCACTTTTTAACAAGGCCATCCTGGAAATAGAAAAAGATAATACTACAGCTTTTGAGGTTGCTAAGCTCTCAAAAGAAACCTAACAGAAAAAAACTGTAACCCTATAGGTGCAAAGAGCATCTACAGGAATCTAGATGAGCATGCCCGTAACAGTGTGAAAGAAGATTTTAAGGCTTTTATGAAAGATGCATTGCATACTTGGACCTCTGGAAGAATAGTTTTGGAAACGTTGAACAGTTTTCATGGTTCAATCTGACCAAAACAAATGCTGTTAATTGGGAAAACGCCGAAACTCCTACTAAAATTATTAACAGCATTCTTCTTGGTCTTCTATCAGCTGTTTGACGAAATTTTGCTTGCTAAGAAGTATTTGCAGTCAAATTGGGAACAGTTGAAGCAAGAAGAGACTACCAGAGATGTGATTATTTCAAGTGAAGAAAAATGGCTCAGGCTGTTTGGTCACTTCAAGGAGAATCACATAGCAGCTCCAAATCTGATCAAGATTGCTGAGTATGCCTTCTGCTTACCTGGGACATCAGCATTTTATTTGATGAACAACACAAAATTAATATCGGATTAGCTTGTGAGGATTTTTACAACAATATTAAGGACCAAAAAAGACTGTCTAAAAAAAGTCCTATACATGTAAATATTGTTCAAATTTTTATTCCTCATTCAAAGTGTTTCTTTTTGTGTCATTTATTATTACCCCCGGTTCAGGTTCCTAATTGATAACCATTTATTTATAGCATTGAGTATAAACTACCCTTGAATTCTTGAACACCCGCGATTCTGGGAGGAGGGGGGGCATTCTTGTGTCCCGGTTGAACATTTCAGAAATATCGCAAACCTACTTTCAGTAAAACATCTAAGAAAGAAATTGTTTCAAATTCACCTTAGTTAACGGAAACTGATAGTCAGGAGCAGTAATTATGAATTCGTTAATTTGGTAGGTGGTTAAAACGTTTGACTTGTTTGGTTTATATCCGTCATTTTTTCTTTTTAAAAATGTCTTCACTTTCAGGTATAAGTGGATCTAAAGTCAGTGTAACGACAATAAAATAAAGCAATGTTGTCAGATATATTTTCTAGAATTGTTAGGCTCACTATACAAAATGTTCTCCTTACTTCAGTAAACTGTTAGTTCGTGATGTTCTTAGACAGCTAGTTTGGAAATATTGAAAAAAATATACATGATATGAATTTATTAGTAAGCAATAAAATAAGTCGCTTAAAATTGCTGGAAAAAGAGAAATTAATTAAAAACAACTCTATGTATGTTACTATATTTAAGAAAATTTTGCGATAAAAAGCTAATACATCCAGTCCAGTATTTGGCATAATATAACGAAGTAACCGGACAGTTTTAACTCGGCCAACTGGGACATAAAAACGTTCGAACATCTGGCCTGACCTGGGCTAGAACATCCAGGGGTGTGCGTTGACTTGTTTGGTTTATATCCGTCATTTTTCTTTTTAAAAATGTCTTCACTTTCAGGTATAAGTGGATCTAAAGTCAGTGTAACGACAATAAAATAAAGCAATGTTGTCAGATATATTTTCTAGAATTGTTAGGCTCACTATACAAAATGTTCTCCTTACTTCAGTAAACTGTTAGTTCGTGATGTTCTTAGACAGCTAGTTTGGAAATATTTAAAAAATATACATAATATGAATTTATTGGTAAGCAATGAGTCGCTTAAAATTGCTGGGAAAAGAATAATTAATTAAAAACAACTTTATGTATGTTACTATATTTAAGAAAATTTTGAATAGGGCTACGTAGTAACCTTGCGATGAAAAGCATTCAGTCCAGTATTTGGCATAATATAACGAAGTAACCGGACAGTTTTAACTCGGCCAACTGGGACATAAAAACGTTCGAACATCAGGCCTGACCTGGGTTAGAACATCCAGGGGTGTGCGTTGACTTGTTTGGTTTATATCCGTCATTTTTTCTTTTTAAAAATGTCTTCACTTTCAGGTATAAGTGGATCTAAAGTCAGTGTAACGACAATAAAATAAAGCAATGTTGTCAGATATATTTTCTAGAATTGTTAGGCTCACTATACAAAATGTTCTCCTTACTTCAGTAAACTGTTAGTTCGTGATGTTCTTAGACAGCTAGTTTGGAAATATTGAAAAAAATATACATGATATGAATTTATTAGTAAGCAATAAAATAAGTCGCTTAAAATTGCTGGAAAAAGAGAAATTAATTAAAAACAACTTTATGTATGTTACTATATTTAAGAAAATTTTGCGATAAAAAGCTAATACATCCAGTCCAGTATTTGGCATAATATAACGAAGTAACCGGACAATTTTAACTCGGCCAACTGGGACATAAAAAACGTTCGAACATCTGGCCTGACCTGGGCTAGAACATCCAGGGGTGTGCGTTGACTTGTTTGGTTTATATCCGTCATTTTTTCTTTTTAAAAATGTCTTCACTTTCAGGTATAAGTGGATCTAAAGTCAGTGTAACGACAATAAAATAAAGCAATGTTGTCAGATATATTTTCTAGAATTGTTAGGCTCACTATACAAAATGTTCTCCTTACTTCAGTAAACTGTTAGTTCGTGATGTTCTTAGACAGCTAGATTGGAAATATTTAAAAAAATATACATAATATGAATTTATTAGTAAGCAATAAAATAAGTCGCTTAAAATTGCTGGAAAAAGAGAAATTAATTAAAAACAACTCTATGTATGTTGCTATATTTAGGAAAATTTTGCGATAAAAAGCTAATACATCCAGTCCAGTATTTGGCATAATATAACGAAGTAACCGGACAGTTTTAACTCGGCCAACTGGGACATAAAAACGTTCGAACATCAGGCCTGACCTGGGTTAGAACATCCAGAGGTGTGCGTGAATTGTGTTGTAGAGAAATATGATCAATATAATATATATTTGTTGGTTGAGTGAGTTCAGTTCTTAGTTGTAGAAAAGTGTAGTTAATCTAGGATAGAAAAGTATTATTAACATAATATATATTTGTTGGTTTAGTAAGGTTAGTTGATTGAGTGGCGTGAGTGAATTGTTATTATTATTTATTTGTTCGTTGAGAAATAGTTTAACAAAGCTAGACCAAATACATTGTGGTCACAATAGTCACAATAGTCCATGTTGCTCCAATTGAGACTCAGGTGGTTCATTTTTTCTCTATTTTTTAGTCTCGACTGGTTCCAAATAGCATTACATGCGCCTCTGCTTCCTTTTCTATTTTGTGCAAAAAGGGTTTGCGAAGTATTTTTTTTTTGTTTGTTTGTGTAGTCCGGATATTTGCCAACTACAGATTTACCTTGGGAATCTATTATCCCGTACAAGACGCAAACAAAACACCCTTTACGAGACGTCGGCTTTACACAAAACATCCAACCTCTTGGAAACAGAAACAAACAAGCTTAAGCTCGGCAAATCGAACTTCGGCGGTTGATTAATGGGCCCTCGTAACGATTGACCCTGAGCAGTTTTGCATCTGAACTTTGACTTGCGGTTGAAAGAATCATTTATCAATATATATACTTCGTGCGGATTTCTTACCGACGACGCAAACGTTAGCCGAATCCCGCGCCCGCTTAGGGCGTCAGGTTAAACGCCGTTTTTCTCTTATGTGAATATATGTTTATGTAATTTCGGGTTCGGTTGGTCTGTCATACGAAAAATTGCTGTGATTTTTCTACTACTATAATAACCTGCCGGTGTTTCTTTTTTAGGGTAAAATGCGAAAGGCGAAACCGAAATTTATTTTATTAAAAAGTAAACATAGATTTATGAGAAATATTTTTTGAGATTGATGAAATATCAGAACATACAGGGTGTCAATTTTAAAACTGTACCTCGTTTCTCTTTCTTATAACTACGCTTAACCTCAAACACACAAAATAAGCTTATCTTTTGAAAGGTCGTTGAAAGTGGCACGATCATTGAGTGAAGGTAAACATAAAATAGGCCAATACTTGAACCAATAAGGGAAGTCTCACTACATTACACTATACAGGGAGTCATATTAAAATGATTTCCACACGTTCAGGTATACTGTAAACCATCGTGATTATTGTGGTTAAATTATCGTACAAAACGTACCAAAATATTTTCGTACAAATGAATAATCTATCACAAATGACAATGACATTAAGGTGAGTATCAAATAAACCAATAATTTGAGTACAGAAAGGAAATGCAAAACAGAATCACAATAGTATATTGTGCAACTAGTGGGGAAAGTTCAACTTTTCTCACGAGTGTGGAAGTTCGCAAACACACGAGTGAGAAAAGTACTTTCCCCGCACTATACTTTTTCTACAACTGCACAAATTTGAAGAATACAAGTAAAGTAACTTAATATTTATTTTTATGGTTAGTAAAACAAAAAGAAAAGGGGAGCGGTCGTCGGACCGCCGATAGAAGCTTGCTTCTTATGCACAATAGAATGACCATTTTTGACCATTTTTGACAATTATTGACCATTTTTTCAAAATTTTTGACAATTTTTGACTATTTTCTTAAATTTTAAGAATTATTGACCATTTTTGACAATTATAGATCAATTTTGACAGTTTTGACAATTATAGATCAATTTTGACAATTATTGATCATTTTTGACAATTTTCCAAAAATGTTTACCATTTTAGACCATTTTTCCAAATTTTAACAATTATTGACAATTTTTTAGCTTTTTTGACAGGTTTTGACAATTATTGACCATTTTTGACAATTTTTAACAATTAATGACTATTTTGACAGTTTTTATAATTATTGACCATTTTTTCAAAATTTTGACAATTTTCGACCATTTTTCGAAATTTTTTTCAAAATATTTGACCATATTTTCAAATTTTATAAATGATTGACCATTTATGACAATTTTTAACAATTAATGACCATTTTGACAGTTTTTTATAATTATTGACCATTTTTTCAAAATTTTGACCATTTTTGACAATTTTTCGAAAATTTTGACAATTTTTGACAGTTGACCATTTTTTCAAAATATTTGACAATATTTTCAAATTTTAACAATTATTGACCATTTTTGACAATTATTGGTCGATTTTGACAATTTTTCAAAAATTTTGACCATTTTAGACCATATTTCCAAATTTTAACAATTATTGACCATTTTTGCCAATTTTTGAGCATTTTTGACAGGTTCCGACAATTATTGACCATTTTTGACAACTTTTCAAAAATTTTGACAATTTTCAACAATTATTGACCATTTTTGACATTTTTTTATAATTATTTAAAATGTTTTCAAAATTTTAACAATTATTGACCATTTTTGAGAACTTTCAAAAATTTTGACAGTTTTTGATAATTTTTCGAAATTTTAACAATTATTGACTATTTTTGACCATTTTTTAAAATATTTGACAATTTTTGACAGATTCTGACAATTATTGACCATTTTTGACAATTTTTCCAAATCTTTGACAATTTTTGACAGTTTTTTTATAATTATTGACCATTTTTTCAAAATTTTGACAGTTTTTGACAATTTTTGAAAATTATCAACCATTTTTCCAAATTTTTGACAATTTTTGAAAATATTTGGCAATTAATAACCATTTTTTCAAAAATTTGACAGTTTTTGACAATTTTTGACCATATTTCAAAATTTTTGACAATTTTTAACATATTTTCTAATATAATCTGACAGTTTTGAGACAACTAAGTAGGTATTTAAAGATGATAGTAGCCTACTAAGTTTTTGTCGATTTTATTTGATTCTCCATATAAATATATGTGGCGTGGGCAAAGTGTCGTGAGAAATATTATTTCTCACAGTATGAGCAATATTTGGTTTTGAAATCAAGTAAGGTATGAGAAATACGTCACTTTTCATAGCAGTTGTAGAAAAAATGTGTTGTTTAAAACCTACAAATAAAATATTTGTTTTTTCTAAATACAAATAATATAACTTTTATTTTTTAAATAGGGACCGTACTTGCACTTTCAAAGCGAAATATCGTTCCACAATTAATCGTTATTTTTGTTGTCAAATAAAGGTTTCTGCTTTATTGTTACACCATGTATAATTATGACTTAGAGCGTTGGAAAGTATTTTCTACGTGTTTCTAACGACGTATCACAATTAGGGGGTTGCCATTTAAATTTTTGTAGGTGGGGTTGATGGGGGTGCGTTCTCTCTCATGTCATTTTAGTTCCCCCTCTCTACCCTACAAACGGTTTTGAATTTTTTTTTTAAATCTCTTCTCGTTCACGAGGTACAGCCCATTGTAAGTTTTAAAATTGACTCCCTGTATATAAACGAATATTATCCCGGGTTTGTTAAATCAACCTGTGATTTCAATAATAATAGATAAATTGTGTTTTAATAGCGAAACGTGTGCAAAACATCATAATATAATTTATAATAAAATGGAATTATTGAAAACTAAAACTGTACTTTCGATAATAATAATCATCATTTACCTAAAAACATACCAAATTGTTTTTGATCTCATTAATAAATCATTGTAAATAGTGCGTCGATAAAATATCGCATAAATTATTTATTAGCGAAAGAAACATTAAAATGAAAATATCGTTGATTTTTTTATTTCGGCTAACTGTTTTTTTGATGAATAATCTATTATACAGGGTTAATCCATGATTTTGATAGGAGAACTTATTTTTGGCACTACTCAAAAATGATGTCATTCCAAGTTAGGCAAATTTATATCCTGATCCTGAAAACCCTCAAGTTCCAGTGAATACGATATAGTTCCAGCAGGATGGAGCACCATCATATTACCAACGCAATGTCCAGCATTACCCCGATGCAATATTTCCCAATGAAGGCGAGAATTGATAGAAGGGCCAGCGCAATCACCTGATCTTACATTATTAGATTTCTTTTTATGGGGATATGTGAATAGCATTCTGTACAAAACTAAACCTATTGATTTAAACGACTTAAAAGAACGAATAACGCTTGTTATTAGGTGGATCACGTTAAATAATGTTAGAAGTGTTTAATAGGTGTTTTATTATTATTTAGCAAATCATCCTGTATATTATCGGATAATAATATCATGTACTTCATCATAGTGGTAAGATGTCATTAATGTTTGAATGTACTTGTCATTACTTCTTGTCATAATCAATTAATGAAAAGTTTAGTACTTTAAAAACCGATATTTATCATAATAAAACATGGCGCAGTCGAATTAAAGATCTACGTTAAAATCAGGCAGCAATATGGATTTCAATAGACCATCGGAGCTGCCTAAATGGAAATGTCGCTGAAAATTTTCGTCAGTTCAAGGAAGAGGTGGAAATCTACTTCATTGCAACTGAAACTGTAAAAAAAAAGGTGAGCGGTCGTCGGACCGCCGACAGAAGCTTGCTTCTTATGCACAATAGAATGACCATTTTTTGTGAATTTTTCACCATTTTTTAAAAAATTTGACAATTTTTGACAGTTTTTGACGAATTTTGACCATTATTGACCGTCTCTGTCAATTATTGACCATTTTTTCAAAATTTTGACAACTTTTTCAAATTTTAATAATCATTTACCATTTTTGACAATTATTGACCAATTTTGACAGTTTTGACTACTATTGATCATTTTTCAAAAATTTTGACCATTTTAGACAATTTTTCCAAATTTTAACAATTATTGTCCATTTTTGACAATTTTTGAGCATTTTTGACAGGTTCTGACAATTATTGACCATTTTTGACAGTTTTTTATAAGTATTGACCAGTTTTTCAAAATTTTTACAATTTTTGAAAATATTTGGCAATTATTAACCATTTTGTCAAAATTTTGACAGTTTTTGACAATTTTTCCAAATTCTTGTCAATTTTTGACCATATTTAAAAATTTTTGACAAATTTTTCAAAAATATTAACAACTTTTGACTATTTTTGATAGTTTTTGACGAAATTCGACAATTATTGACCGTCTTTGACAGTTATCGACCAGTTTCGATGATTTTTGAAAAAATTTCGAATTTTTTTTCAAAATTTTGACGAATTTTGACGATTTTCCAAAATTTTTACAATTGTTGATCCTTTTGGACCATTTTTGACGAATTTTGATTGGTTTTGACAATTATTGACCGTCTTTGACAATTATTGACCATTTTTGTCAGTTTTTCAAAAATTTTAAACATTTTCCAAAAATTTTGACAGTTTTTGACAATTTTTGACCATTTTTAAAATTTTAACAATTATCGATTCTTTTGGACCATTTTTGACAATTTTTGACGAATTTTGATTGGTTTTGATAATTATTTACCATCTTCAAAAATTTTCAACATTTTTCAAAATTTTTGACATTTATTGACCAGTTTCAGACAATTTTTGAAAATATTTGGCCATTATTAACAATTTTCCCAGAATTTTGAAAGTTTTTGACTATTTTTGATCATTTTTCCAAATTTTTAATCATATTTAAAAATTTTGACATATTTGGCAATTATTAACCATTTTTTCGAATTTTAATAATTATTGACCAGTTTTGACATTTTTTGAGCATTTTTGACAGGTTTTGACAATTATTGACCATTTTTGACAGTTTTTTATTATTATTGACCAAAATTTGGAGAATTTTTGACCATTTTTGAAAATTTTTCGAAAAATTTGACCATTTTTCAAAAATTTTGACAATAATTGACCATTTTTCCAAATTTTTTGACAATTTTTGAAAATATTTGGCAATTATTAACCATTTTTTTTAAATTTAGACAGTTTTTGACAATTCTTGACGATTTTTCCAAATTCTTGACAATTTTTGAGCATATTTAAAAAATTTTGACAATTTTTCAAAAATTTTAACAATTATTGACCATTTTTGACCGTTTTTGACGAAATTTGACAATTATTGACCGTCTTTGACAATTATCGACCATTTTTGACAATTTTTTTTCAAAATTTTCACAATTTTTGACCATTGTTCAAAATTTTAACAATTATTGATCCTTTTGGACCATTTTTGACAATTTTTGATTGGCTTTGACAATTATTTTCCGTCTTTGACAATTATTGACCATTTTTCAAATTTTAATAATTATTGATTCTTTTGGACCATTTTTGGCGAATTTTGATTGGTTTTGACAATTATTTACCGTCTTTGATAATTATTGACCATTTTTGACAATTTTTCAAAAATTTTAATCATTTTTTGAAATTTTTGACAATTATTGACCAGTTTTTGACAATTTTTGAAAATATTTGGCCATCATTAACCATTTTTTCAAAATTTTGATAGTTTTTGACTATTTTTGATCATTTTTCCAAATTTTTGACCATATTAAAAAATTTTTGACAATTTTCTAAAAATTTTAACATATTTGGCAATTATTTACCATTTTTCCAAATTTTAACAATTATTGACAATTTTTGAGCATTTTTACAGGTTTTGACAATTATTGACCAGTTTTTGACAATTTTTGAAAATATTTGGCAATTATTAACCATTTTTCCAAAATTTTGACAGTTTTTGACTATTTTTGAAACCATGAACACCTTTTTCACCAGAAAGCAACAGGAAGGTGAACCTTTTGAACGCTTTTTTTCCGATCTCAAATACTTAATTAGAAACTGTAAATTCACTGAGGAGGAAAAGTTACTCAAAGTGCAAATAATTTTGGGATTGTGCTCCAAATCTACTCAGCAGAAATAACTACGTGATGATCCGTCTTTGGAGAAAGCAATCGACATATGCAAAGATGTAGAATTAGCAGAAAAAAATGCTGAAATTTTAAATTTAGGACAGAGCTTGGCAGCAAATTGTAATGTCATCAAGCAAAAGGTTAGGCAGAATGTTGACCCAAAATTTCAGTTTCAAACTAACCAGAAATTCGAATCCTGTCAAAATTACACAAACTTCAATCAAAGAAAACTTGAAAATCAAAACTTCAGAAGCCGAACTTAAAATTTTGTCTGTTACCGATGTGGTGAACAACATCCTAGAGGAGCATCGAATATGTTTTGATTGGACCTGAAGATGAAGAAGAAAATACGTTTTCCGTCCAGATCTTCGAGAAAATTGGTATAAAGTTATGAAAATTCGAAATCTTGAGGTTAAATTTAAGTTGGACAGTGGTTCAGAGGTGAACATTTTACCATTAAAATATATTTATAGGGTTGGTTTGCAAAATAATATAAAAAACAGTAAGCACAATTTAGATATATTTCTATTGAAGTGGGGTCAAATAATTTCATTAAATTAGTCGATTTTGTGGTCATAAAAGATGACTGTATCCCAATTTCAGGGCTGAAGTCATGTTTGGATTTTTGTTTAATTAAACGCATTGATTTAGTTGAGACGGTTGATAAAAAAATAGAATTTTTTGAAAATCATGAAGATTGTTTTAATGGATTTCCAGATATTTGTAAAATAAAATTGACAGATAATGCTCAAGCTTTTGCTAGTTCAGCGAGACGAATTCCTTTCAAAATCAAAGATAAATTTAAGCAATCTTTAGATATGCTGGTTTCAAAAAACATAATTGTCCCTTTGGATGAATCAGTTGAATGGGTGTCAAATATTGTAGTTGTGGAAAAGCCAAATAGGTCATTAAGATTATGCATAGATCCAAAATATCTTAATCCATTTATTGTTAGAGAAAGATTTACTACCCCAACAGTGGATGAGTTGGCTCTTTCGATAGCAAATAAAAAACATTATTCTGTTCTGGATCTAAAAGATGGCTTTTACCATTTGAAACTTGATTACCAATCCAGTCGTATCTGTTCTTTTAGCACCATTTACGGTACATATCATTTTCTTCGGGCCCCTTTTGGACTATGCAATTTACCAGAGTTATTTCATAAGCTTGTATATAAATATTTTGGAGACATAAAAGGAGTGACTGGATATTTTGATGACAAATATGTGTTGCTACTGATACACAAGAAGAACACGATGTTGCAATTAAAGAGGTTTTGGAAAGAGCTCGAAAATTCGGTATCAAATTTAATTTTGAAAAATTTCAATATTGCTTAAATCAAATAAAATATTTTGTGAAAAAGGGATATTACCCGATCCCTTTAAAATAAGTGTTATTAAAAATTTTCCCGATCCAAAAAATAAAAATGAATTACAAAAACTACTAGGGATGATTAATTATTTACGACAATTTACACCTAACCTTTCAAGTATAATTTCTCCATTAAGGGAACTTTTAAAAAATAATGTAGAATGGGTTGTGTGTTGAGTGTTAGCGTATGGGATTGTAACTGAGGGTTCCCGGGTTCGATCCCCGGTGGTTCCGCTTCTTCAATTTTCGGAATATGTAGCTTATACTTAATTGACATGAGATCTAAAGAAGCGTTGAAAGTTGAATTTCATGGAAAAGGTCCTGGCGAATTTTGGTGTTCTTTGAGTCAAGCTTACCATCTTCTTGTCAAACAAGCTATGTCCGTTTTGATACCTTTTGCTACAACGTATCTTTGTGAGGCAGGACTTTTAGCTCTGGTGTCGATAAAAACAAAAAATCGCAATCGATTGAACGTCAAAGATGACATCGAAGACAATCCCACAATTTAAAGTATACTCATTGACGCCAATCAACAGCATCCATCTCATTAGCTATTCCTATTTATATTTAGCAATTTTAATTCAATAGAAATAAGCATTAGTACCTTAGTGTGAGTAAATTACCAATTAAAATTAGTTTTTCTTACCACGATATTATTTGCCAGGGGGGGTCCTTGGCATTTTAAAAATTCTGAAAGTGGTCCGTGACTGAGCCATGAGCGAGAGTAACCAAAACTCTCAACTTCCAAATAAAGGGGGTTCATAAAATGGAGGATAAGCGTGGTCGATGAATCGCTCTGAATGAATCTTGATAACAGTCTAATAACTAATGAGCAGTAAATTTCTATCCCCTGTATAGTGCTAACCAAACATTAGCCAATAATTGAATAGCTTTCTGCTTCCACTTCGTTTTCGAGTCCAAAATGGTTAAGGTAGTCATGCAAACAATATTCAACAATTCAAAATTCGATAAATATAAAAATCCGTTAATAAAAACAATCCAAAAGTAGTGCCTTGGATTTATTCATGTTGGTAATACTGGATCTACGAAAACATCAAAGAAAGAATCGAAGTAACTCCCAATGAATAAATTTTTCATCTTTGTCGTCGTATTTACTAAAGCTCACTATAAGTCAACACAAAAGATCGGTTTTGTAGTAAGAACAAATTTTCTATTTTCAAGTGTTGTAGAATAAAAATCAGTAGCTTTGTTGAAACCACACGTTCAACAATTTGTATATTTATATTTTAGTTTCTTTGTATATTCATGTATTTTAGTCCTTTTATTTTCATTCGAAATTCCTACCGGCGCGCCACTGCCTCCAAAACACTTCTAACTTAGTTCAAAATCGTGTTTTGTTTTCTTTTCCTTGGCGGCTGACCGGCGCCTTGCAATATTTACTATTATTCTTCGGCCTAAATGCATTATCTCTGGTTTTTACGAGACTAGCTCAGCTAGTAAGAGTCGATGTTGAGTTTCCAGCCCGATCGGTCTCCCAGCTAAGACCTACCACTCCTTTACCGGTATAAAACCGATATTTTCAGATCAAATGGGTCAAGTTTCATAGTAATTATTTAATTCCTTTATTTCCTGCATAATAAGTGCATTTTTCTATAAAGTTAAAGTTTGTAACCCGAAGCAAAGTTATATTTCAAGAGAATAGTGCTTTGAAAACCACGAAGGCAAGAGTAAGATTGTTCTAATAATTACTATTTTATACTGAAAGGCTTGTCTATATTCATCGTTCCATCTGTATGTATTTTCGATGTTAAAGTTTATTAAAGTTTATTGAATTGTTAACGAAATACAGATATTATTAATGCGAGAGAACCAGTCATCCTATAGAATTCCAGTCCACTAAATCGAAGGCATCCTATTTTTTACGACAGCATAAAATTTGTTGTCATTTCAACCGATGTGACATCAACGGCCACATCAAGCTTAAGAAAGTACGAGTTATACCGATTATTAACGCTCAGAAGCGAAGAGTTTATATTTATGTTATGTTTAGCTTTGATTAAACATAACCAAAAATGAACAACTCTCCAGTTGACATTTACATTATTTTAACAGGAAGAATTTTAATGATATTCAAATCATGAAGTATTTTTATTTTTTGAAATACAGAACATAACAATATAAAGAAAATATGTGTATAAATTTTTTTCATGCCTGTATTTGATTTTCCGATAAACTATTATGGTTTAAGCGAGTTAGAGCGCAAAACATGAGCGCGTTAGAGCAAAACGAACGATCAGAGAAATACATCGATACATAGACGTCGGTATGTAATTAGGCGTATAATCATAGCCTGTAATTAGATGTGAAAGGTCGCATTAATGCGCTGCCCCGAATCCGGCGACAATGTAATTAAGGTGGAGAATTAGATTTCTCTGGGCGCTAATGGCTCTCTATACCGAAAGCTTGAACACCTTTGAACCTTCACCTTCCCATTGCCATTTCCACCAATTACCTTTCATTTAAACTTTCCATCTAAACGTCCAAAACAAAATCGGACTGGTTCAAACACTTTTACTAGCATATCAGATAACGGACACACATCGTAACTATAATATATTTTTATCATATTGATAGCAAAAGACCCTAAAACCGCAATAAACCATAGGCGGACATTGGAATTAAGGCAGGATAAAATAAATCAATTGTATCTCAATTCTCCAAAAGCGAATAAATATGGACAATAAGTAGGATATTTAAACGTGGGTACCTAAAACCTAAACATAAAAATTACTACCTACTTATACTAGAAAATAGTACTCTCATAGGCTCCGCCCAATTGCATCATGCGCCTTGATTGGATGACAACTTACTTGATTTAATGGGCGGAGGATACGAGAATAGTACTTTCTAGTATAAATACTAGTCGTTTACATTTAATGGTTTATTTTGCGATTGTATATAATAGATACTTATCTGATTTCTTGTTTATGTATTGACAGTTTATAAAGAAAGTTTGTGGAATCATCACTCCGAGTATATTTTAATATACTTATTAGGATCTTATTCTTACCCAACTACACTGCACTATCACGGCAAATTTATCACTTCTAAATATATTTGAATGGTAATGGTATTAGGGTTCTATTGTCCTCGCTACCCGCGGTTCACTATACAGGAAGAATCCAGCGAAAGTTGCTAACTGAACACTTATTCACATGAAGAAGCACTTACAATTCTGTTTCATTCTTTGAATCACCCTGAAGTGTTTCAGACACGTTTTTGAATTTATGTTGAGCTCTTCAGCTATCAATATGATAAAAATAAACTATAAGCTTTTTTAAGAATCTTCAACTAATACTTCTTGATATTTGATCGTGACATACAATAAATTTTTTCAAGATTATTGATTTATGCGCGTGATGCACTGGATACAATTTCAACCCACTACCACTAAGCTATAGCAGATTACTCCAAAATGCGAGCATTGGTAGTACAATTATATAAGTCGTCATTTTTCCAACAATGAAGAATATAATCCCATTCCTTCTATAAAGTCCAGGATCTTCATTGAAAGAATAAGGACCTCCTTTTTTCTTGTAGAAGCGACATTGATTGAATTCACAATGTCCTGTCCATAAAGGATTCTTGGTTGGTTGTGGATAATGCTTATTGGTGTCTTCGATCTCTTCCGATTTTTGTAGCCGAGAGATATTTTAGACTGTTTCTATTCTGGAAGACCTTTCCAGAAGTTTGTTCTGTCTTTTTCTTCTTTCCCTTTCAATTTCGCCGAGAAGGAATTAGAGCCAATCCCACAGGCACTACAACGGAGGTGGTTGCTGCCTTCCTGGCACACAGCGTATCTAAGCTTTGTTAAGATTCCTTAACTAATTCTTCTTGATATTTGATGGTGCCATACCAATAGTTTTTTTCAAGATTATTGATTTATGCGCGTGATGCACTGGATACAATTTCAACTCACTACCACTAAGCTATAGCAGATTACTCCAAAATGCGAGCATTGGTAGTACAATTATATAAGTCGTCACTTTTCCGATTTCGAAGGATAACTGCGGTCCTTGGTGCTCCCTTCTGTACCCAGTTGAAGCATATCTCCTAATCCCATTCCTTCTATAAAGTCCAGGATCTCCATTGAAAGAATAAGGACCTCCTTTTTTCTTGTAGAAGTGACATTGATTGAATTTATCATGACTTGTCCATTAGGGATCCTTAGTTGGTTGTGGGAAATGCTTATTGGCGTCTTCGATCTCTTCCGATTTTTGTAGCCGAGAGATATTTTAGACTGTTTCAATTCTGGAAGACCTTTCCAGAAGGATGTTCTGTCTTTTTCTTCTTTCCTTTTCAATTTCGCCGAGTAGGGATTAGAGCCAATCCCACAGGCACTACAATGGAGGTGGTTGCTGCCTTCCTGGCACACAGCGTATCTAAGCTTTGTTAAGATTCTTTAACTAATTCTTCTTGATATTTGATGGTGCCATACAATAGTTTTTTTCAAGATTATTGATTTATGCGCGTGAAGTACTGGATACAATTTCAACTCACTACCACTAAGCTATAGCAGATTACTCCAAAATGCGAGCATTGGTAGTACAATTATATATCGTCACTTTTCCGATAATGAAGAATAACTGCGGTCCATGGTGCTCCCTTCTGTACCCAGATGAAGCACATCTCCTAATCCCATTCCTTCTATAAAGTCCAGGATCTTCATTGAAAGAATAAGGACCTCCTTTTTCCTTGTAGAAGCGACATTGATTGAATTCACAATGTCCTGTCCATAAAGGATTCTTAGTTGGTTGTGGATAATGCTTATTGGTGTCTTCGATCTCTTCCGATTGTTGTAGCCGAGAGATATTTTAGACAGTTTTAGTCCTGGAAGACCTTTCTAGAAGTATGTTCTGTCTTTTTCTTCTTTCCCTTTCAATTTCGCCGAGTAGGAATTAGAGCCAATCCCACAGGCATTACAATGGAGGTGGTTGCTGCCTTCCTGGCACACAGCGTATCTAAGCTTTGTTAAGAATCTTTAACTAATTCTTCTGGATATTTGACAATCGTTTTTTTCAAGATTATTGATTTATGCGCGTGATGCACTGGATACAATTTCGACTCACTACCACTAAGCTATAGCAGATTACTCCAAAATGCGAGCATTGGTAGTACAATCATATAAGTCGTCACTTTTTCGATTTTGAAGGATAACTGCGGTCCTTGGTGCTCCCTTCTGTACTCATAAGAAGCACATCTCCTAATCCCATTCCTTCTATAAAGTCCAGGATCTTTGGTGAAAGAATAAGGTCCTTCTTTTTCCTTGTAGAAGCGACATTGATTGAATTCACAATGTCCTGTCCATTAGGGATTCTTAGTTGGTTGTGGAAAACGCTTATTGGTGTCTTCGATCTCCTCAGATTGTTGTAGCCGAGAGATATTTTAGACAGTTTTAATTCTGGAAGACCTTTCCAGAAGTATGTTCTGTATTTTTCTTCTTTCCTTTTCAATTTCACCGAGTAGGGATTAGAGCCAATCCCACAGGCACTACAACGGAGGTGGTTGCTGCCTTCCTGGCACACAGCGTATCTAAGCTTTGTTAAGAATCTTCAACTAATTCTTCGTGATATTTGATCGTGACATACAATAAATTATTCAAGATTATTGATTTATGCCCGTGATACACTGGATACAATTTCAACTCACTACCACTAAGCTATAGCAGATTACTCCAAAATGCGAGCATTGGTGGTACAATTATATAAGTCGTCACTTTTCCGATTTTGAAGGATAACTGCGGTCCTTGGTGCTCCCATCTGTACCCAGTTGAAGCACATCTCCTAATCCCATTCCTTCTATAAAGTCCAGGATCTTCAGTGGAAGAATAAGGACCTCCTTTTTTCTTGTAGAAGTGACATTGATTGAATTTACCATGACTTGTCCATAAAGGATTCTTAGTTGGTTGTGGGTAATGCTTATTGGTGTCTTCGATCTCTTCCCATTGTTGTAGCCGAGAGATATTTTGGACTTTTCCAATTCTGGAAAACCTTTCCAGAAGTATGTTTTGTCTTTTCTTTTTTCCCCTTCCAATTCCGTCGAGAATGGAGAAGGTCGCTGCCCTCCTGGCTAACTCATCAGCTATTTCATATCTTTGTTTACCAACAAGGATACTTATTATGATTCCAATTGAGCGACAGGCTAGAATGAACATTTTTATCAAATGAAATTACTAAGTGAAAGTGTCGTTTCCTTTGAAATGAGTAATATTTACAGATAAGATCTGGGACACACTATAAACGAACTACCCAACTAATTTGAATCGTTATTTAGTTTAAACCGCACCCTGTGAAGATAAAATTACTTCGGAATTAATTAAATGGGAAAGGATGGAAGTGGAATGATGGCTAAAACAATTAGTCAAAAAAGCACGGTGAGAAATAGGATATCCCGAAGAGAAAAATGTAATCATATCACTAATCAAACAAAAAAAAGGGGAAAGCCACGGTGAAAAATACAATGACTTGTATAAATTTAAATAACAAACTGCGTAAACGAAAGAGTTGGCAGTGTTAGTGAAAAAGATCTGGAAATCTGAGATCTGGAATTTTTTTAAAATTCTTCAGTTTGTTGAATAAAACTTTGTGAAAAGGAAGGTATAAATATTTGATGCTTTCATTTGTATCTTCCTCTGGTTTCTAAGAGTACGCTACATTCGACATGTGATGCCTTTTGGCCCAATATAATAATAAATATTTAAAATAAGAATTAAATTCCCTTGATCTTATTTCAACAAAACGTTCGAACATTTCAATATTATATAAATATAAATTAAGAAGGTTATTGAATAGAAAGTCAAGTTCAAGCGTGAAGTAAGGCAAAAACAGTAATGTCTATTTGTTTTATTTGAACTTGACTGGTTATATAAATATACATTCAATATTTATTATAGGAGAAGTTGATTTAGAATAATTCATGAAGAACATTCTATATAGTCGAATGGTCAGAGATCAGAAATCTTTAACCATTAAATATAAGTATGCTACACGGCTAGGTACTTAAGTATATCATTAGCAATAGTAAATAGTGTAATGTATTATAGTAAATAAATCAAACATATCCCAGTGCTAGGAGTAGTTGTTTCATTCCCTTGAGATGATCCTCCAAGTGACCCGCAACAACACCGATTCAGAGGCCTTTCCACACCTCTAGTCTAGGAAAGAAATATGGTCATCGTCGATAATACCAATCCAAACATTGACCGAAAAGGAGTGCTGGAATCGTGCTACAGCCCAAGTTAGGTTATCATGATAACTCATAATACCATATCTTGAGAAATTGCCTTCATCTATTAACAAACCAGTGGTAGCAAAATCCATTGGTAGTACTGCATATGGAGCGGATAGTCATTAGGGAGCCAATGCTGAACACGTTGGACATGATATGGATACAATGAATTTTTTTTCAGAACATTCCAAACAGTTTTGCGACTAACATTTACTTGAGCAGTTTTTCTGGTAGTCGCTTCTGGATAATCGTCAATAATTTGAAGAACCTGATCTTCGAGTTATGGAGATCTCGCAGTTCTAGGTTGTCCAATAATATTCCTTGATTTTGCGAAAGTTCCAGTTCCTTGTAAACGAAGATACAATTTAGTAAACGTTTCAGAACATGGTGAGCTATTATTTGAATATCGCAGTGCATACAAACGTCTGACCTCTAAGGCACTACCATTGGTCCACTGAGAAAAAACAAGTTTTGGGAGCCGGTAGCGCCAGGAAGGGAAAATTATGGTAGAAATAAATTACACTTGCAGTCTGAGCTCGTTTATTACAAAAAAGCCAACACCTTGTATCTCATTAATGATCACACATGTTATGGGAAAAATTGAATGACGAATCGAACACAATATTTAGGATTACATCAGAAATACCTTCTATAGAAAGCTATTCTATTTTTTCCTGAGAATTTTCGGTTTAATAATTTTTATTTAAAATTATTTATCAGCGAATTGTAGTTGTCCGAAAGACGTGGAGTGGTATGAATAATACCGCGTCGACGTTCACATCTTAAGACTCCCGCCACAGTGAACAGTTTCCCTCGTACCGTTAGGCGTTGGGGTTGAGGGTTCCGCAGTATATTTTCCATCTTTTCCTTTCTTCTGCTATCTTCTTTGCTTCCGTCCAAAAAGTTCTTCTTTTCTTCAGTACGTCACCTATTTGTTGATTCCAGTTTTTCTTCGATCTACCTATTTTTTTCCTTCCGTCCCACCCTGCCTCCCATATTTGTTCAACTATGTTATCTTCGTTCATTCTTGTTAGGTGTCCGAACCATCTGAGTTGAGTTTGCTCTATTTTTAATATTATAGGATCCACCTTAAGTCTAGCTCTAATTTCTTCATTTTTTAATCTGTCTGGCTTTGTTATTCCTTCTTTTTTTCTTATTATTTCCATTCCCATCGCTATGATCTTTGATTTTAGTCTTTTGGTAAGTATCCATGATTCACTTCCACACGTTAAGGTGGGTACAAAAACAGTTTTATAAATCTTTATTTTAGTTGTTTCATTAACCTCCCTTTTGTTTAAAAATACCCCTTTTAGTGCATTGAATAATTTAGATGTGGCTTGTATTCTATTATTTACATCTGATTCCAAGTTGCCATTACTTTCCAATACGACTCCTAAGTATTTTAAGCTTTCTATTGTCTTCATTGAGTATCCATCGATGCTAATTTGTATATCTTCGTGTTTCCTGGATACTGTCATTATCTCGGTTTTATTAAAGTTGATTCTCATGTCGTATTCTTTGAAATATTTGTTTCAGTGTTCTATCGCGTTTTCTATCTCGTCTTTATTTTTTGCTACTAGCAGCAGGTCGTCAGCGTATAGCAGGTCTTTGATTATTATTGTACTCCTCCACTTACTCCTTTTCTATCCTTTCCGCATGCTTGTGAGATTTCATCCATCACTGCAATGAATAGTATGGGACCTAATATTCCTCCTTGTCTCACTCCCTTACATAAGTTTTTTGTGTTTTTCGTCCCTACTCTTACTATGTTGCTTGTCCTGTCGTATATACTTTAGGTATCATGCAGTAATCTATTCGGGACTCCTCTTCTTGCTAGAGTTTCCCATATTATTTTTCTTGGTAGTGAATCAAATGCTTTCTCCAGATCGATAGTGCATAATATATACATATTTCCGTTACCCCCTAGTATTCTGTCCATAATTTGTCAGATGCTAAATATCCAATCCTGCGTGCATCGTCCTGCTCTGAACCCATCTGGATTTCCTTGCAATGTAGTCTCTATTTCGTTTCTTAGTCTTCTCTCTATGATCCTTTCGTATAGTTTACCTACTACAGATAATACCCTCTTTAATTATTTCAATCTCCTTTTTTGTATATTGGAATTATAACACCAATTTTCCAATCTTCAGGGATCTGTTTCTCTTTCCATATTAAATTCAAAATAGCCAGAAGCATTTCCTTCCCTTGTGCTCCCATGTATTTTACCATTTCAGGCTTCATGTTACCCGCTCCGGGAGCTTTACCAATTTTGATTTTTTCTATTGCCGCCTCTATTTCTTCTATTCCAATGTCTAATTGTCCCTCATTTTCCATTAATTCCACGAACTTTTTTCTTGGATGACTATTTTGTGCATCGCCTTCCAGTAGCTCAGAGTAATACTCGAACCACCTTTGGTTTATCTCTTCTTCTGCGGTGAGAAGCTTGCCATATTTATTTTTTATAAATCTTCGATTGGAGCTTAATAATTGCCGAATATTTCCAAAAATTATCAAAAATTGTCAAAAACTGTCGATAATTGTCAAAAATTTTGAAAAATGGTTAAAATTATTGAAAAATTGTCAAAAATGGTCAATAATTGTCAAAGACGGTCAATAATTGTCAAAACCAATCAAAAATGGTCAAAAATAATCAAAAATGATCAATAATTGTTAAAATTTTGAAAAAATGGTCAATAATTGCCAAATATGTTAAAATTTTAAAAAAATTGCCAAATATGTTAAAATTTTAAAAAAATTGTCAAAAATGGTCAATAATTGTCAAAGACGGTAAATAATTATCAAAATTCGCCAAAAACTGTCAAAAATGGTAAATAATTGTCAAAATTCGTCAAAAACTGTCAAAAATGGTCAATAATTGTTGAAATTTTTAAAACATTGTCAAAAAATTTTAAATATGGTCAAAAATTGTCCAGATTTTGGAAAAATCTTCAAAAATTGTCAAAAACTGTCAAAATTTTGAAAAAATGGTTAATAATTGCCAAATATTTTTAAAAATTGTCAAAAATTTTGAAAAATGGTCGATAATTGTCAAAAATTATCAAAATTTTTGAAAAATGGTCAAATTTTCCGAAAAATTGTCAAAAATGGTCAAAAATTGTCAAAATTTTGAAAAAATGGTCAATAATTATAAAAAACCGTAAAAAATGGTCAATAATTATTAAAAATTGTCAAAATTTTTGAAAAATGGTCAAAATTTTAGAAAAATTGTCAAAAATGATCAATAATTGTCAAAACTATCAAAATTGGTCAATAATTGTCAAAAATGGTCAATAATTGTTAAAATTTGCAAAAATTGTCAAAATTTAAAAAAAATGGTCAATAATTGCCAAATATGTCCAATATTTTTGAAAAACTGACAAAAATTGTCAAATTTTTTAAAAAATGTTGAAAAATTCACGAAAAATGGTCATTCTATTGTGCATAAGAAGCAAGCTTCTGTCGGCGGTCCGACGACCGCTCACCTTTTTTTATTCCAGTGTTCCACCATGAAGTTTGTTTCCTATTAGGTACTTATGTCTCTTGTTACTCCACATGCTTTCCCGGCAGCTTTGATTAGCGTTTCTTTAAAAAATTTCCATTCATTTTCCATGTTTCCATTTTTATGTTTATACCAATGTACTTCTGCCTCTACTTCCTTTTGATTTTGATATTTCAGTCTGATGTTCCTCTGTTGTAATTTGTAGCTCTTACTATTGCTTATTTTTTCTTTTTTCAAAGTTTGTTTTGCATCTACGGTGTTCATTTCTTTGAGCTTTACTTCTACTAGGTGCCGACTTCATACCCCCTCTTGGCTCTAACGTCCTTTAATTCTCCCAATCTTGTTGTATTCACCAAGACTATATCGATAATTGGTTCCAGTTACGACTTTGCAGGACCTCGCGCCAGAAAAATTGTTAAAATGCATTTCGTGTAAATGCAAAAAAGGCTGTGGACCGGCCTGCGGCTGCAGGAAAACTGGATTAAGATGCAGTAACATATGTGGATGCATTAACGGTGACTCCTGCGATAATTGCTTCCTGAAAATGATGATGAAGAAGATGCAGCTACGATAACTATTATGGGACAAATAATAGAAGAATTGGATGACGACCAAGAATTTGAATCTAATGAGGAGAGAAGTGAAGAATCAGAACCTGAAGATCTTATCCTAATGGGGAAACCACAGAAGAAAAAAACGCGGCGTTTACTCTACCGCAAGGTGGTGTGGAAATTAGTGACAAATAGCACAAATGCTTGTGGGTAGAACTTAGGGGAGTGAGATTAATGGAAAATAATCGATTAAATAAAAATCGATTTTTCTTTAAACAATTAATCGATTTGTGAAAAATCGATTTTAATAAAATAAATCGATTTCTGCTAAAAATTCGATTTTTTTTGTATTATTTTAAAAAGTACATGCTTTTCATATTCCGATAATAAAACTAAGAGATTCATTCATTAACAATTTATCATATTAAAAATCAAATAAAATTATATGAAAATTGTCAAAAATTTGGAAATATGGTCAAAAATTGTCAAAAAATGGTCAAAAATTGTCAAAAACTGTTAAAAATTGTCAATAATTGTTAAAATTCTGAAAAATGGTCAATAATTGTCAAAAAATTTCTAAAAAAATTCGAAAAATGGTCAAAAATTGTCAAAAAAGGTCAATTGTCACAAATTTTCAAAATGGTCAAAAAATTTCAAAAATGGCCAATAACTGTCAAAAATTATCAAAAACTGTCAAAAATGGACAATTATTGTTAAAATTGGTCAATAATTGTCGAAAATTGTCAAAAATTGTCAAAAATTGTCAAAAATTGTCAAAAATTGTCAAAAATTGTCAAAAATTGTCAAAAATTGTCAAAAATTGTCAAAAATTGTCAAAAATTGTCAAAAATTGTTAAAATTTTGGAAAATGGTCAATAATTATTGAAAACTATTAAAAATGGTCAATAATTTTGAAAAATGGTCAAAATTTTTGAAAAATTGTCAAAAATTCTCAAAATGGCCAATAATGGTCAAAAACTATCAAAGATGGTCAAAAATTATCAAAAACTGTCAAAAATGGACAATTATTGTTAAAATTGGTCAATAATTGTCGAAAATTTTCAAAAATTGTCAAAAATTGTTAAAATTTTGGAAAATGGTCAATAATTATTAAAAACTATTAAAAATGGTCAATAATTTTGAAAAATGGTCAAAATTTTTGAAAAATTGTCAAAAATTCTCAAAAATGGCCAATAATGGTCAAAAACTATCAAAGATGGTCAAAAATTGTCAAAAACTGTCAAAAATGGACAATTATTTTTAAAAATTGTCAAAATTTTGAAAAATAGTTGATAATTGTCAAAAATTGTTGAAGTTTAAAAAAATTGTCAAAAATTTTGAAATATGGTCAATAATTGTCAAAAATGGTCAAAAATTTGGAAAAATGGTCCATAATTGTCAACAATTGTCAATAATTATCAAAAATGGTCTAAAATTTTGAGAAATTGTCAAAAATGGTCAAAAGCTATCAAAAATTGTCAATTATTGTTAAAAATGGACAAATTGACAAAAATGGTTCAAAATTGTCATCATTTTGAAAAATGGTCAAAAATTATCAAAAATTTGGAAAAATGGTCGCTAATTTTGGAAAACAGTCCAAATGGTTGATAATTGTTAAAATTTTGAGAAATGTTCAATACATAATACGAGCCATTTCCGAAAATCGATTTAAACACGTAATTTATAAAATTGATTTACTAAATATCGAAAAATGGTCGATAATTGTCAAAAATTCCTAAAAAAATTTGAAAAATGGTCAAAAATTGTCAGAAATGGTCAATAATTGTCAAAAATGGACGATATTTGTCAAAAACTTTAAAAAAATTTAAATGGTCAGAAATTATCAAAAACTGTCAAAAATGGACAATTATTGTTGAAATTGGTCAATAATTGTCAAAATTGGTCAATAATTGTCAAAAATTGTTTAAATTTCGGGAAATGGTCGATAATTGTGAAAAACCTTCAAGAATGGTCAATAATTTTGAAAAATGGTCAAAATTTTTGAAAAATTCTCAAAAATTGTCAAAAATTGCCAATAATGGTCAAAAACTATCAAATATGGTCAAAAATTGTCAAAAACTGTCAAAAATGGACAATCATTTTTTTTAAATTGTCAAAAACTCTCAAAAATGGACAATCATTTTTTTTTAAATTGTCAAAATTTTGAAAAATAGTTGATAATTGTCAAAAATTGTCAAAGATTTTGAAATATGGTAAATAATTGTCAAAAATGGTCAAAAATTTGGAAAAATGGTCCATAATTGTCAACAATTGTCAATAATTATCAAAAATAGTCAATAATGTTAAAAAATGGTCTAAAATATTGAAAAATTGTCAAAAGTGGTCAAAAATTGTCAAAAATTGTCAAAAATTGTCAAAAATTGTCAAAAATTGTCAAAAATTGTCAAAAATTGTCAAAAATTGTTAAAATTTTGGAAAATGGTCAATAATTATTGAAAACTATTAAAAATGGTCAATAATTTTGAAAAATGGTCAAAATTTTTGAAAAATTGTCCATAATTGTCAACAATTGTCAATAATTATCAAAAATAGTCAATAATGTTAAAAAATGGTCTAAAATATTGAAAAATTGTCAAAAGTGGTCAAAAACTATCAAAAATTGTCAAATTTTGTTAAAAACTGTTAAAAATGGACAATTATTGTCAAAAATGGTTAAAAATTGTCATCATTTTGAAAAATGGGCAAAAATTATCAAAAATTTGGAAAAATGGTCAGTAATTTTGAAAAACAGTCCAAATGGTCAATAATTGTTAAAAATGAAAAATAATTGTTAAAAATGGTCAATAATTGTTAAAATTTTGAGAAATGGTAAATAAATAATACGAGCCGTTTCCAAAAATCGATTTAAACACGTAATTTATAAAATCGATTCACTTAAAATCGATTAATATTACTATAAAAATCGATAACAAATAATCGATTATAAGAAAATAATAATCGGTTTATATAAAAATCGATTATTTTTTAACATCCCTAGTAGGTCTTGCATGTTAATTAATGACAAAAAGTCTCAAATGTCCACAGAAAACCAACGAACTAGGAATTTGTGCAATTGCGATAAAAAGTACTTACTTACATCGAAACTATCAACTTTACAGTAAAAATGAATTTAACGTAAATTGAAGAGAATTTAGTTCCCTTCATTTTCATAGGAGTGCATATTTTCCATAAAACGCATAAGAACCGAAATATTTGACAAAAATCAATTTTTTCAACAAAATTTCCACAGGAATTTCGAGATCGCAAAATGAATATGTTGTTTTTGACACTTGACCTTACACCATACACAAGAAATCAAAACTCCTTGAATTATTTTTAGGTAGAGCCCCTTTTATTGCTCTGACGACTGGGCTAGTTGTTATACCTTAGATTTTATTATTTTGAGAGCAGAACTTTCAAAAATCCCAACAAATACACTGAATACACTTTTTTTGTTAAATTTTTAATGGCAGTTGCATAAATATATTTTATTTATTGTTCGCTGAGCTCGATAATGTTTAAAATCAGTCCATAAATACATAATCTCATTTACACTTTGTAAATAATAAACATATAGTTGTTTATAGTGGCGAAAATGTTGGTTTTAGGTGAACATACTTGTTCGTGTTGGTGAATTAGGTGAAACTAGTGACTATATTTGAATTGCAATTAATATTTCACAAAGCAAATTAGCAGAAAAGGAATTTTCGAATAATGAAATATTTTCGATCAATGGAATATATTTACGGTTTCTAAAACAATTTTAAGTAACCGTAGAGGTCCTTGTCATCCTTTGTATTCATTTCGGCTGGTAAATTATTATGAAAAAGTTTGACTATTGATTACAATTTAATTTGTGGGAAATTTTAAATTGTTCGATAACATAACTTGATAAAATCGAGGAATATAAAAATTACTTCTTTCAAATTGAAGGAAAAGTTGGAAGAAACTTTTTGGCATTAATTTGTTGAAAGAAGAACTATTTACTTCATTAATCAAAGTCGGTGCGGTCTTTTCAATGTTAAAGTAAACCATTTAAATTTGTTGGAAATATTATTACCGACAACTTTAAGGTAAATAATATAAATGGGAAAATAATTTTCGAGTTGAAAATCTTTTGAAAGTACTAACGGAAATGAAAAGTTGGAATTGGTAATAGTATATTACACTAGAAGAGTATGGCGCGCAATGCAGGAATCATCATCAAAAAGTGATTTGACATTTCGGTCTGACAGCAGCTGTAACGTAAAAAATTATTGTATTTTTCATTACTCCACTACTGGATAAAGTGGTACTTTATATACTTCACAAGTGTGGATAAAACTTATCACCTTGCCCAAGATTCGAACCCTAAGCGTACAATTCATAATTTTTGCAGCCAAACCTCTACACCACTCGGCTACGAAGACATATTAATTCATCAACCAAGCTGTTGTATGACAAAACTAAAAAAGTGACGTTTTATCACATAATTTAGGGAATTATATGAAAATTGTCAAAAATTTTGAAATATGGTCAATATAATTGTCAATTATTGTCAAAAACTGTTAAAAATGGACAATTTTTGTCAAAAACTGTCAAAAATTGTCAAAAATTGTCAAAAATTGTCAAAAATTGTCAAAAATTGTCAAAAATTGTCAAAAATTGTCAAAAATTGTCAAAAATTGTCAAAAATTGTCAAAAATTGTCAAAAATTGTCAAAAATTGTCAAAAATTGTCAAAAATTGTCAAAAATTGTCAAAAATTGTCAAAAATTGTCAAAAATTGTCAAAAATTGTCAAAAATTGTCAAAAATTGTCAAAAATTATCAAAAATTATCAAAAACTGTCAAAAATTGTCAATAATTGTTGAAATTTTGAAAAATGGTCGATAATTGTCAAGAATTTTTGGAAAATGATCAAAAACTTTCAAAAATGATCAATAATTGTCAAAAATGGTCGATAATTATCAAAAATGGACAATTATTGTTAAAAACTGTCAAAATTTTGTTAAATAGTTGATGATTGTCAAAAATTGTTAAAGTTTTTGAAAAATTGTCAAAAATTTTGAAATATGGTCAATATAATTGTCAATTATTGTCAAAAACTGTTAAAAATGGACAATTTTTGTCAAAAACTGTCAAAAACTGTCAAAAATTGTCAAAAATTGTCAAAAATTGTCAAAAAGTGTCAAAAAGTGTCAAAAATTGTCAAAAATTGTCAAAAATTGTCAAAAATTGTCAAAAATTGTCAAAAATTGTCAAAAATTGTCAAAAATTGTCAAAAATTGTCAAAAATTGTCAAAAATTGTCAAAAATTATCAAAAACTGTCAAAAATTGTCAATAATTGTTAAAATTTTGAAAAATGGTCGATAATTGTCAAGAATTTTTGGAAAATGATCAAAAACTTTCAAAAATGATCAATAATTGTCAAAAATGGTCGATAATTATCAAAAACTTGAAAAAAATTTTGAAAAAAGGTCAAACATTTTCAAAAATGGTCAATTGTCAAAAATTTTGAAATTTTTTCGAAAAATGGTGAAAAATTGTCAAAAACGGTCAATAATTGTGAAAAAAGATCAAAAATGGTCAAAAACTGTCAAAAATAGACAAGAATTGTCAAAATTAGTCAATAACTGTCAAAAATTGTTAAAATTTTGAAAAATGGTCGATAATTGTCAAAAGCTATCAAAAATGGTCAAAAATTGTCAAAAATGGACAATTATTGTTAAAAACTGTCAAAATTTTGAAAAATAGTTGATGATTGTCAAAAATTGTTGAAGTTTTTGAAAAATTGTCAAAAATTTCGAAATATGGTCAAAAATGGTCAATAATTGTCAAATATGGTCAAAAATTTGGAAAAATGGTCCATAATTGTCAATAATTATCAAAAATGCTTAATTATTTTGAAAAATGGTTCAAAATTTTGAAAATTTTCAAAAATTGTCAAAAACTATCAAAAATGGTTAGAAATTGTCAATTATTGTAAAAATCTGTTGAAAATGGACAATTATTGTCAAAAACCTGTTAAAAATGGTTAAAAATTGTCATAATTTTGAAAAATGGCCACAAATCATGAAAAATTTGGAAAAATGGTCAATAATTTTGAAAAACAGTCAAAATGGTCAATAATTGTCAAAAATGGTCAATAATTGTTAAAATTTTGAAAAATGGTCAATAATTGTAAAAATTTTGAGAAATGGTCAATAATCGTCAAAAGATGCCAAAACCACTCGGCTACGAAGACATATTAAGATATCAACCAAGCTGTTGTATGACAAAACTAAAAAAGTGACGTTTTATCACATAATTAAGGGAATTATATGGAAATTGTTAAAAATTTTGAAATATGGTCAATATAATTGTCAATTATTGTCAAAAACTGTTAAAAATGGACAATTTTTGTCAAAAACTGTCAAAAACTGTCAAAAACTGTCAAAAATTGTCAAAAATTATCAAAAATTGTCAAAAACTGTCAAAAATTGTCAATAATTGTTAAAATTTTGAAAAATGGTCGATAATTGTCAAGTATTTTTGGAAAATGATCAAAAACTTTCAAAAATGATCAATAATTATCAAGAATTTTTGGAAAATGATCAAAAATGATCAATATTTGTCAAAAATGGTCGATAATTATCAAAAACTTAAAAAAAATTTTGAAAAATGGTCAAACATTTTCAAAAATGGTCAATTGTCAAAAATTTTGAATTTTATTTGAAAAATGGTCAAAAATTGTCAAAAATGGTTAATAATTGTGAAAAAAGATCAAAAATGATCAAAAACTGTCAAAAATAGACAAGAATTGTCAAAATTAGTCAATAATTGTCAAAAATTGTTAAAATTTTGAAAAATGGTCGATAATTGTCAAAATCTATCAAAAATGGTCAAAAATTGTCAAAAATGGACAATTATTGTTAAAAACTGTCAAAATTTTGATAAATAGTTGATGATTGTCAAAAATTGTTGAAGTTTTTGAAAAATTGTCAAAAATTTTGAAATATGGTCAATATAATTGTCAATTATTGTCAAAAACTGTTAAAAATGGACAATTTTTGTCAAAAACTGTCAAAAACTGTCAAAAATTGTCAAAAATTATCAAAAATTGTCAATAATTGTTAAAATTTTGAAAAATGGTCGATAATTGTCAAGAATTTTTGGAAAATGATCAAAAACTTTCAAAAATGATCAATAATTGTCAAAAATGGTCGATAATTATCAAAAAAAATTTTGAAAAATGGTCAATTGTCAAAAATTTTGAAATTTTTTTGAAAAATGGTCAAAAATTGTCAAAAACGGTCAATAATTGTGAAAAAAGATCAAAAATGGTCAAAAACTGTCAAAAATAGACAAGAATTGTCAAAATTAGTCAATACTTGTCAAAAATTGTTAAAATTTTGAAAAATGGTCGATAATTGTCAAAAACTATAAAAAATGGTCAAAAATTGTCAAAAATTGTCAAAAATGGACAATTATTATTAAAAACTGTCAAAATTTTGAAAAATAGTTGATGATTGTCAAAAATTGTTAAAGTTTTTGAAAAATTGTCAAAAATTTCGAAATATGGTCAAAAATGGTCAATAATTGTCAAATATGGTCAAAAATTTGGAAAAATGGTCCATAATTGTCAACAATTGTCAATAATTATCAAAAATGCTTAATTATTTTGAAAAATGGTTTAAAATTTTGAAAAATGGTCAAAAATTGTCAAAAACTATCAAAAATGGTTAAAAATTGTCAATTATTCTCAAAATCTGTTAAAAATGGACAATTATTGTCAAAAACTGGTTAAAAATTGTCATAATTTTAAAAAATGGCCAAAAATCATGAAAAATTTGGAAAAATGGTCACTAATTGTAAAAATTTTGAGAAATGGTCAATAATCGTCAAAAGTTGTCAACATTTTAAAAAATAGTCAATAAATAATACGAGCCGTTTCCGAAAATCGATTTAAACACGTAATTTATAAAATCGATTAATATTACTATAAAAATCGATAACTAAAAATCGATTATTAGAAAATAATAACAAAATTATATAAAAATCGATTATTTTTTAACATCCCTAGTCAGTAGATCTTTCCAAGGTTAATCATGTTGAATAACGAAAATGACGATATTCTAGCACTCCTATTATAACCTAAGATAATATAAAAAACTGTTTTAATTATTAAAAGGGCGACTGTAGAAAAAATTATGTGTGTTTTTCGAGCGTAAAGTGAAATTGCCGCTTTCGAAAAATCGCCACGCTCCGCGTCGCGTCGCGGCAATCTCTTACTGTACGCTCTAAATACACAAATAACTAATTTATTAAATTAAAATTATTGTATTGTCATCGAAACCACGTATTTTCGACCGGGGTAGTAGGAAATAGTATATTACACTACAAGTGCAGAAAGTTGAGATTCGGCTCCGCCTCGGGCATCATGGCGCGCATTGCAGGACTCTGAACTTTATGCCCATATAGTGTCTAATATTTTTCCTACTAGCTCGATCGAAAGTACGAAAACAATTAACTAACATCAGCATTAGCTATTTGTAAACAAATTTTGAGGTTATATGAGTGACAGATTTCATCAAAAAGTGATTTGACATTTCGCTCTAAAAGCACCAGCAACCTCAGCTGTAACGTCGAAAATTATTGATTCAATATTGTATTTTTCATTACTCCACTAGTGGATAAAGTGGTACTTTATATGCTGCATAAGTGTGGATGAAACTCCAATTATAATGTGATTGTGGATAAAAAAAATTATCACAGTGTCCTACGCGTACTATTCATAACTTTTGCAGCCAAACCTCTATACCACTCGGCTACGAAGACCAACCAAGCTGTTGTATGTCAAAACTTGAAAAGTGACGTTTAATCACATAATTAAAGGAATTCATAATTATTATTTTTCATTTAATTAAAATTATTGTATTTTCATCTTCATTTTCAACTTCTTTTGCGGCCTTTTCGCCTTTATGTCTGTCTTTCAAGTTTTTCTTATTCTTCTTTTTTATTAATCCTATCCATTGTTTCTTTCACATTTCTCATTATTCTCAATCGGTCCTTGACAAGTGAGCAAAATTTTGACTAAATCTCGACATACATAATCTGGAAGAGGAAGGTATGCAAAGTATGTTGCGCAAAGGAACGTAACGTGAAGCGCGCATATAGCTTGGTCAATGCATGAAAGTTATATTTTCTGCCGAAACCTCATACTTTTGACATACTTTTTTAATAAATTCAATTTTTACTGGAAAAAAACTTGAAGGCTCACCGGCATGTGCCGTATTCTAGCACTCGCAGACCAATGATCAACTAACTTTTGAAAATAGAAAGTCGTAAAAAAGTAAGTGGAGGTTGAAAAATTGGAGATTTTAATTGGCTGATTTAAAAGAAACTCGTTAGCTGTTCTTGGTGTACCTGATGTTTGCCGGCTTTGAACACAGGAATCGTCGCGTTAGATGGAAGTATCAAAAAAAGCTTTGTAAACCGTTTCTTCAAAGGAGAAGATTTAACAAAAAGAAGCGTTTCATGGAAAACGAGAAATATTATTTTGCTCGACCGACAGAGACGTAGAAAAAGGATCAAAATAAAATTATTTGAAAATTCATTGAAAAAATTATTATTTTCTAATTATCAATAACGCCCTGTTTTACTGAGAATTGTCCATGCAGTAACAGCAGAAACCTTAACTCAAAATATGGAGATGTAAGCTAATGACACTCAAGTAAAATATTCTTCCCTTTCGAGATACAAGGTGGTTCATTATAAATATCTAAAATGATTTTAGGAAGTTGTTTTGACACCTTCCAATATTTTTTGTCAATACTTGGCATATATTAGGATACTTTGAATAGTGGTAAGAGATAATTCCTAATAAATAATAATTTATCAAAACTATTTTTCTATTTACGAATATTTTATTTTTAAACTAATAAATTATGGATGTTTTGTATGTTTTAGGACCTGTGGAGGTCAGAAACTATCGAGAGGCCGAGAAGAAACGACAGCCCTGCTAGTACCCTAGCTAGCATCAGACAATGAAGAAGTTGGAAACAATTATCATCCGACGAAGATAACGACGAAAGCCCAGTCGAACAAGTATTGAGAATAATGAGAAATGTGGAAGAAACAATGGATAGGGTTAATAAAAAAAAAAAAAGAATAAGAAAAACTCGAAAGACAGACATAAAGCCGAAAGAGTCGCAAAAGAAGTTGAAAAAGCCAAAAAAGAGAAAGGAAAACTTAAAAAAGTGGCAGAAGAATTGAAGAGAACAATCAGAAAAATGAAGGACGAACTAATAGGACTGCGAACAGCCATGGAGAACATGGTAAAGACGATGGAAGCATTGCAAGAAGAGAAAAGCAACCGAAGCCGATTAGAAAGAAAGACACAGAGAACATACCACCCAAGAAGAAAACGAAGATATGGATTTCACGGATCCAAAAGGAAAAGCGAAAAGAAGCAGCGTGAAGGAAAGCCAATGAAGAAGAAATGAGCCATCAAAGAAAACCAGAAGACAAAAACACACCTACCATCCTCAGGAGTGTCCACCACTGGAGCTCCGTGAGGAAGGAAATACACAGACAGGGAATCCAAACGAGATACATCACAATTCGAGAAAGATTCGGAATAAAGATACCCTGCGTAGGACCAGAGGACTACAGAAACCTAAGATACCGAAAAAATAAAGGAGGAAATCGAGAAAGAAGGCGTCAAGATAGGAAAAATCAGCCAACACCACTCCAGATTTGGCGAGAGAAAACCACTACCCATCTACATGGTAGACCTCTAAGAAGAAAATAAGGGAAAAATAAGAAAAATTTAACACATACAGAATGTGAGCATAGGATGGGAAGAGCAAAAAAGAGGACGCAGAGTTACAGCTGCTAATGATTCCAACACGGACAGAAGGCATCCAGCATAAGCACTAAATGCGTGAAGTGCGGAGGACCACTCAGATCGAACGAATGCACAAGACCGAAGAACAACGCAAACTACCAGGAGGAGCACCCGGCGAATTACAGAAGATGCCTACAACAGCTTGAAGACAAGGCAAACATCCCCAAAAACAACGAAGCCAGGTGTAAGCTACGCACAAGCTGCAACCAACAAAACGACGACGACATCAACACCGAAGAAGCAACAGATTTTCGAGCAGGTAACGTCTATTAGCTCAGCTAATGGCCTTAACTCACTTCTAAGAAATACCAAGAAAAGAAGACCCTCCTACGAGAAGTCCTGGCACATCCATAAAAAGATGAGTTGGGATTTCAACTAGGACAGCAAAAACAAGTGGATCCACTCTATAAGGTCGTCTTTAGCCGCAGTTCGTCAGCTAAGGATTCGCCCCTAGTAGAGGCAGCGCAAAAACACACACAACGGAACACAAAAGCAAGTAAGAAGACCGCTGAAGAAATAACCACCGCGGTTACACAGCCAATGAGAAGACCCCAGCCAGCAGCCATTTGGCTAGGGCGAAAAACGCAAACGTCGACGATGAGGACCCATCGAATGAGATGAGGGGTTGGTGAAAGTTCCCCCCGAGATGCATCCTGGGAGGAACGGGCTCATCTCGCATGTGTGTGTGTGTGTGTGAGTGTATGTGTGTGTGTGTGAGTGTATGTGTGTGTGTGTGTGTGTGGGCTGCACAGAAATCTCCAGAATGATGGTTAATTTCACCAGGAGAGTTAAACAGTTTATTAGAGGACATTCGCCAACATTTACGGCAGACCCCATAAGCAAAGATAGGAAAACTGTCAAAGCCGTAGTAGGTATGTTAACAGGGCGGCACTGTAAGCTTAGCAGGCACGCAAAGTTAATGGGGTTGACAGACGAAACCATGTGCAGATTCTGTCACCTAGAGGAGGATACTGCAGAACAAATACTATGCCAGTGCGACTGCCTGGCGAATGTGCGGTTTCTTGTACTAGGCGATGGGAAGCCACCGGCAAGTCGGGCTAGATAATGTAATCTAGATTTAGAGGACCATGATAGATCTGAAAAAGTCGCAGAGGAATAGGCCGACTAGCCATCTCTACATCTCTAAATTTCATAAGTTTTACCTAATTCTATTTAAAATGATCTTTTCACGTTGATATTTATTTAATTTTCACTTTCAAGTTAATAAAAATTCAATACAATTATTTTTATTATATCCCTACTGCACGCTTCTGGTATTAGCGAAAAACTATATTTTTCCACTATTTTAACTATCCTAATATATGTGAATTGGTTACGAAGTATAAACAAAAAAAATTTAATGGCATCAAAAGAATGGACTAAAATAATTTTAAAATAAAACACCCTGTATCTCGGTAGAGAGGAATATTTTATTCAAGTGTTTTAGTTTAATCTTCATATTGTGTGCTCGACAATTCTTATTGAAACACCATGTATACACGACGTTTTTTTCTGAAGGTGTTAGATCATTTTGGTTTCATGATACCAAAAGAGACATGCATATATACAATGGGGTTTGTCGACTTACCACCTTCTGGTAGTGATATTTTACCTGAAACAAAAAAAATTGTTAATATCTTCAAAACATTTCAATATATAAAAAAAATGAACGTTGTAATTTATGTTTTTGTATGAAAAGCTCGATAAATATTCAAGCTTTATACGAGTATTAGGTGGGTGTGGCTCACACGCGTTCATATTTCACGGATCAAATTCAACTTCTTCACAACGCCTATTCGTTTGGCCCAGGCACTTAAATCAAATCTTTGTACTACTTCCATTCCAGAAGCTTCGTGTCCTCTTTATAGGTTTAAATGGGAGGATTTTGAGTAATTGTAATGGTTGTATTATTTCCTCATTGTCCTTGTTCTTGGGAGTACAGAGTATGTGAAGAGGTGTTTTAACCCTCAGTAGATTCACCATTCTTTGAGGATATTTCTTCAGGGCACCGTGTTCGGTGCTGTTATTAACGTATACTTCTACTTGCTTTTTTCGATTTTCAATTGCAGTTTCGCAGTCATTGTCCCACCAAGGTGGAAGGATTGTTCTTTTGGTTTTGAATGGCTTATTAACCGGAATTACTACATACGAAGCGGAGTTGATACCTTTAATGAAGTTGTTGTACGTTTCATTTAAATCTGCTTCGAAAAGGTTTGAAAAGTATTTTTCGGCTTTATTTCTATAGTCTGGTGTTGCACAATGTAACGATAGAATATCTATCGTTATGTTTCGTATTTTTTTTCACTATTGAGTTCCACATAATTTCTTTTTAAACCCTTCATCGACGCCCTTGTCGATAAACATAATATTTTGTGAACCCCTTTTCTACGCTTTGCGTCCATAAAAAAGAGGTGAGCGGTCGTCGGACCGCCGACAGAAGCTTGCACAATAGAATTACCATTTTTCGTGAATTATTCACCATTTTTCGAAAATTTTGAAAATTTTTGACCCTATTTGACAATTTTCCAAAAATTTTGACAGTTTTTTTATACTTATTGACCATTTCTTTAAAATTTTGACAATTTTTCGAAAAATCTGACCATTTTTAAAAAATTTTGACAATTTTTGACCATTTTTCCAAATTTTTGACAATTTTTGGAAATATTTGGCAATTATTAACCATTTTTTCAAAATTTTGACAGTTTTTGTCAATTTCTGACGATTTTTGACCATATTTAAAAAATTTTGACAATTTATCAGCATTTTTAACAATTATTGACCATTTTTGACGAATTTTGACAATTATTGACCGTCTTTGACAATTATTGACCATTTTTCACAATTTTTCAAAAATTTTAACATATTTGGCAATTATTGACCATTTTTTCAAAATTTTGACAATTTGTGGCCATTTTTAAAAATTTTAACAAATTATTGATCCTTTTGGACCATCGAAATGTTCCAAATATTCCAATACTGTTATAACTGTCGTGAAAGGCATCAAAATTCCTTTCTAGTGACGTTTATTTCACTATCAGTCCTTTGGCAGCCAGAATATAACTGCCTTCCTTTTTAATCTCTAAAGCTGAACCATCAATATGTGCCCCATTACATTCAAGTTTCCCATATATCCCTAATCCGTCTGAACTTTTAGGTGAACACAGCCGTAAGACACCTCTAGGACATCCCGTAGCATACTTCAGGAATACCTCCAAGGCACCTCACCTCTAATTTGAAAGCCTCCAGGTCAGGCTTTCCATCTAACCTTCCTGGAGGCCTAATTTCTTTTTTGCCCCTTATCCGGCAAAATAAAATTATACTATATTTCTTTTTCCGTAGGAGCAAAGTGCCTTATTATTTATTCAAAAGTACTTTCTATGTGGAATAAAATGATAAAACAGGTCGGTTTTACCAAAATTAAATCGACACGTCCTGTATCGCCTCAAATGCAATGGGGCCGTAAAATGCGGCACAATGGTTAAGGGTTCATTAATATTATAAGCCGGTGGCCAGTGTCGTGCAGTCAGTTGGAGGGATTTGCCGAATAGGGATGGGTCTTACAGTTATTATTTTAAATAATTTTGTATTAGGATAAATTTATATATTTACATAAAATATGATAGTTGCCTAACTTTTGCACTATTAAATAAACCCGACAAATGAAACCATTCAGGTCTTTACCGAAAAATGTAACGCCAATGGTTTAATGCCGCTTTATGGCTATCGACCCTTTCTTGGACTCCTATGCAATGGGAAATCTAGTATAATGTTTATATAAATTTAATTTCGATTCCAATTCCACCGGGCCATAAGAGCTGTAGGGGTCTGATTACCGTGAGTTTTTAATTGAAGCTTGCTTCTTATTGCACGACATAGGACTTTTGTGAAGGCTAGTGAACTCGTGAAACGTGTGATGTTACGAAAAAGCGTTCGTCACGCGATGACTCTTCTTCGTCTCTGTCTCGGCCGCCCGCTGCGCTAACTCTCTTAAAAATTGTCAAAAATTTGGAAAAATGGTCAATAATTGTCAAAAACTGTCAAAATTTTGAAAAAAATGGTCAATAATTGTTAAAAATTGTCAAAACTTTTGAAAAATGGTCAAAAATGATCAATTATTGTCAAAAATGGTCAATAATTATTAAAGTTTGGAAAAATAGTAAAAAATTATCAAAAATTTGGAATGAATTTTCAAAAATTGTCAAAATTTTGGAAAATGGTCAATAATTGTCAAAAACTATCAAAATTTTGAAAAAATGGTCAATAATTGTTAAAAATTGTCAAAATTTTTGAAAAATTATCGAAATTGATCAATAATTGTCAAACATGGTCAATACTTGATAAAATTTGAAAAAATAGTTATAAATTATCAAAAATTTGGAAAAAAATGGTCAATAATTTTTAAAAATTGTCAAAACTTTTGAAAAATGGTCGAAATTTTCGAAAAATTGTCAAAAATGATCAATAATTGTCAAAAATGGTCAATAATCGTTAAAATTTGGAAAATAGACAAAAATTATCAAAAATTTTGAATGAATCGTCAAAAATTGTCAAAATTCTGAAAAAATGGTCAATAATTGTCAAAAACTATCAAAATTTTGAAAAAATGGTCAATAATTGTTAAAAATTTTCGAAAAATTATCAAAATTGATCAAAAATGGTCAATACTTGATGAAATTTGGAAAAATAGTCATTAATTATCAAAAATTTGGAAAAAAAATGGTCAATAATTGTCGAAAATTGTCAAGAACTGTCAACATTTTGAAAAAATGTCAAAAATGATGAATAATTGTCAAAAATGGCCAATACTTGATAAAAATTGGAAAAATAGATGTCAAGAACTGTCAAGATTTTGAAAAATTGTCAAAAATGATGAATAATTGTCAAAAATGGCCAATACTTGATAAAAATTGGAAAAATAGCTATAAATTATCAAAAATTTGGAAAAAAATGGTCAATAATTGTTAAAAATTGTCAAAACTTTTGAAAAATGGTCAAAATTTTCGAAAAATTGTCAAAAATGATCAATAATTGTCAAAAATGGTCAATAATTGTTGAAATTTGGAAAAAATAGGCAAAAATTATCAAAAATTTGGAATGAATTGTCAAAAATTGTCACAATTTTGGAAAAATGGTCAATAATTGTTAAAAATTGTCAAAATTTTTGAAAAATTATCCGAATTGATCAATAATTGTCAAAAATGGTCAATACTTGATAAAATTTGAAAAAATAGTCATAAATTATCAAAAATTTGGAAAAAAAAATGGTCAATAATTGTCAAAAATTGTCAAGAACCGTCAAAAACTGTCAAAATTTTGAAAAAATGGTCAATAATTGTTAAAAATTGTCAAAAATGACGAATAATTGTCAAAAATGATCAATACTTGTCAAAATTTGAAAAAATAGTCAAAAATTTGGAAAAAATGGTCAATAATAGTCAAAAATTGTCAAAAATTGTCAAAAACTGTCAAAATTTTTGAAAAATGGTCATAAATTCACGAAAAATGGTCAAAAATGGTCATTCTATTGTGCATAAGAAGCAGGCTTCTCTCGGCGATACGACGGCCGCTCACCTTTTTTTTATCAACTTGACTTAAATTCTACAGGGTTGTCTTTTCCATTGTCGAATACTTCATGAAAACAAGTGAGCGTGTACCCTTCTAGAAATGACCTTTCTGCAAAGGCAACGTGACAGCCCCAAACAAAAGATCACCTTCACATTATTTTGAATTTGATAAAGTTCCAGCAACTTTGTATACCAAACTTCATCCTAATCCGCATTATCTCCAAACATTAAGTTCATTCACGTGAAATCCGGATGTCCCACAATTTTCCTTTTTAAGCTGTTCGAAATCCTTAATACGTACAAGCTGTAAAACGGTTCCCCCGACGGCGTACCTAAATCAAAATATTACTTTGCCCGGCATTATTTGCCCCCCTCTTCCTCCGAATAAAAACACATTCTACCTTCATCTCTTCGGGGGCAGAGCGATCTAATCGCTAAACTACGTCATTGTTATGAAGGATGAATATAAATGACCCTACGAAGCTACCCTAACAATGACGTCTAGTAAACGATGGTGGTATTTATACAGTGATTAACAACTTTGTAGAAGAGAGGAGCCGTCCCGATGTTAAACTTAATCGTACTCTCGTGACCCTTTCGAACGATCGATTCTATATAAAAACTAATTTTAATCGATATACATCTCAAGGACGATACTTACGGTGAGGTTGATTGAAGATAGTTTTTGAAGCTTGCTTCTTATTGCACGACATAGGACTTTTGGAAAGGCTAGTGAACTCCTGAAACGTTTGATGTTACGAAAAAGCGTTCGTCACGCGATCACTCATTCAAGCGACTGTGCGCAATCTCTCTTGCCGCACTGAGCTGTGAAAAATTGTCAAAAATGGTCAAAAATTGTCAAAATTTTGAAAAAATGGTTGATAATTGCCAAATATTTTCAAAAATTGTCAAAAACTGTCAATAATTGTCAAAAATTTTGGAAAATGTTTAAAATTTTCGAAAAATTGTCAAAAATGGTCAATAATTGTCAAAGACGGTCAATAATTGTCAAAACCAATCAAAATTCGTCAAAAATTGTCCAAAAGGATCAATAATTGTTAAAATTTTGAAAAATGGTCAAAAAATGTCAAAATTTTCAAAAAATGGTTAATAATTGCCAAATATGTTAAAATTTTTGAAAAATTGTAAAAAATGGTCAATAATTGTCGAAGACGGTCAATAATTATTAAAAATTTTCAAAATTTTTGGAAAATTGTCAAAAATGGTCAATAATTGTCAGAACCTGTCAAAAATGTTCAATAATTGTTAAAATTTGGAAAAATGGTGTAAAATGGTCAAAATTTTGGAAAAATTATCAAAAATGATCAATAATTGTCAAAACTGTCAAAATTGGTCAATAATTATCAAAAATGATCAATGATTATTAAAATTTGAAAAAATTGTCCAAAATTGTCAAAATTTTGAAAGAATGGTCAATAATTGCCAAATATGTTAAAATTTTTGAAAAATGGTCAAAAATAGTCAATAATTGTCAAAAATAGTCAATAATTGTCAAAGACGGTCAATAATTGTCAAAATTCGTCAAAAACTGTCAAAAATTGTCAAAATTTTTGGAAAATGGTGAAAAATTCACGAAAAATGGTCATTCTATTGTTATGCACAAAAACTGTCAAAAATGGTCAATAATTAAAATTTTGAAAAATGGTCAAAAATTTGAAAAAATGGTCAATAGTTATGAAAAACTGTCAAAATTGGTAAATAATTGTTAAAATTTTGGAAAATGGTCAAGATTTGTTGAAATTTTCAAAAAATTGTCAATAATTAAAAAGAAATGTCAAAAATGGTCAATAATTATTGAAAATTGTCAAAATTTTTGAAAAATGGTCAAATTTTTTTAAAAATGGTTAAAATTTTTGAAAAATGGTCAAAATTTCTGAAAAATGGTAAATAATTTTCAGAACCTGTCAAAAATGCTCAATAATTGTTAAAATTTGGAAAAATGGTAAAAATTTTGAAAAAATGGTCAAAATTTTCGAAAAATTGTCAAAAATGGTCAAAAATTGTTAATAATTATGAAAAACTGTTAAAAATGGTCAAAATTTTCGAAAAATTGTCAAAAATGGCCAAAGATTTTCGAAATTTTGTAAAAATGGTCAATAATTTTAAAAAACTGTCAATAATAGTTAAAATGCTTTAAAAAATGCCCAAAAATTGTCAAAAATGATCGATAATTGTCAAAATTGGTTAATAACTGTCAAAAATGATCAATAATTGTTAAAATTTAAAAATATAGTCAAAAATTGTCGAAAATTTTTGAAAAATTCTATTATGCATAAGAAGCAATCTTTAGTCGGCGGTCCAAAATGGTCATAATTTTCGAAAAATTCTCAAAAATGGTCAAAAATTTTCAAAACTTTGTAAAAAATGATCAATCATTGTTAAAAATTGTCAAAATTTTTGAAAAATTGTCAAAAATGATCAATAATTGTCAAAAATGGTCAATAATTGCTAAAATTTGAAAAAATAGTCAAAAATTATCGAAAATTTGGGAAAAATGGTCAATAATTTTCAAAAACTGTCAAAATTTTGAAAAAAATGGTTAATAATTCTCAAAATTTTGAAAAAATGGTCAATAATTGCCAAATATGTTAAAATTTTTGAAAATTTGTAAAAAATGGTCAATGATTGTCAAAGACGGTCAATAATTGTCAAAATTCGTCAAAAACTGTCAAAAATGGTCAATAATTGTTGAAATCTTTGAAAAATTGTCAAAAATTTTTAAATATGGTCAAAAATTGTCTAAAATTTGGTAAAATCGTCAAAAATTGTAAAACTATCAAAATTTTGAAAAAAATGGTTGATAATTGCCAAATATTTTCAAAAATTTTCAAAAATTTAGAAAAATAGTCAATAATTGTCAAAAGTTCTCAAAATTTTCGAAAAATCGTCAAAAATGATCAAAATTTGGAAAAAATGGTCATTAATTATAAAAAACTGTCTAAAATGGTCAATAATTATTAAAAATTGTCAAAATTTTTGAAAAATGGTCAATAATTGTCAGAACCTGTCAAAAATGTTCAAAAATGGTCAATAATTGTTAAAATTTGAAAAAATGGTCTAAAATGGTCAAAATTTTGGAAAAATTGTCAAAAATGATCAATAATTGTCAAAACTGTCAAAATTAGTCAATAATTATCAAAAATGATCAATAATTATTAAAATTTGAAAAAATTGTCCAAAATTGTTAGAATTTTGAAAGAATGGTCAATAATTGCAAAAAAATGTCAAGAACCGTCAAAATTTTGAAAAAATGGTCAATAATTGTTAAAAATGGTCAATAATTGTCAAAGACGGTCAATAATTGTCAAAATTCGTCAAAAACTGTCAAAAATTGTCAAAATTTTTGGAAAATGGTGAAAAATTCACGAAAACTGGTCATTCTATTGTGCATAAGAAGCAATCTTCTGTCGGTGGTCCGACGACCGCTCACCTTTTTTTTCTAACAACTTATTTTTCAATGAAATAAAGTTATAAGTGGATTTGAACCCAAGATAAGAAATAGTAACATTGTTTTCATTTCTAATGCGGCTAAGTGAGTTTTTTTTAAAGGCTACAGAAATTTTATCGTCCATGAAAATACCGTTAAAATGTCGTTGAATTTGTTATTTCTCGACACATAATAGTGGTTGTATTTTATTAGCATATTTGTCATTTCTTCTACACGAAACCTCAGTTTTTATTATGCGATATAATGATCCTACCAATGCACGAGATAATAAATAGAGCAACGTACTCTAGAAACAACTATTTATGGGTTTAGTTAAATAGCACAGTCAACAGTCTCGCATGCGGAAGTTTTCGCTATCGATCTGTGCGTTGGACGGATGCTGGGGAACGGCTACTTTAACAGGTGAATAAAAACTGTTGCAATTCAAAACTTGTTTGGAATACCAGACTGTTTCTCCATAACTAGGATGTGCTCAACAGCCCAAGCACTGGCACGCGCAATTATTTAGTAACTAGTCGAACTATAGCAGTGTCCCATATTGATATTCTTCTTGTAAAAATTTCCAAACGCTCTACCTCATTTCATTTTATTTGCGTTTACCGTCCAGGCGACACACAGCTTGTCGATGATATTTTCTTTTTGGAAAATCTCGAAGAACTTTCTATTCCGCAAAACGCCTCTCTCTCTCTCTCTCATACACGTCGGCACGAGGGATTCCAAAACGGTCGGAAAAGACAGAGAGAGAGTATCGCGCGTCTCTCTCTCTCTAATTGCCAAATATGTTAAAATTTTTGAAAAATTGTCAAAAATTTGGAAAAATGGTCAATAATTGTCAAAAACTTTCAAAATGTTGGAAAAATGGTTAATAATTGTCAAATATTTTGAAAAATTGTCAAAAATTTGGAAAAATGGTCAATAATTGTCACAAACTGTCAAAATTTTGAAAAATTGTTCAATAAGACTGTCAAAAATGGGCAATAATTGTTAAAAATGGTCAAAATTTTTGAAAAGTTGTCAAAAATGGTCAACAATTTTCAGAATCTGTCAAAAATTGTTATATATTTAAAAAAATGGTCAAAAATAGTCAATAATTGTTACAATTTTGAGAAATGATCAAAAATTGTTAAATATTTTGAAAAATTTACTATAATTGTCAAAATTTTTGAAAGTTGTCAAAAATGGTCGATTATTGTCAGAAACTGTCAAAAATTGTTAAAATTTTGAAAAAATGGTCAATAATTGTTAAAAATTGTCAAAACTTCTGAAAAATGGTCAAAATTTTCGAAAAATTGTCAAAAATGATCAATTATTGTCAAAAATGGTCAATAATGATTAAAATTTGGAAAAATAGTAAAAAATTATCAAAAATTTGGAATGAATTTTCAAAAATTGTCAAAATTTTGAAAAAATGGTCAATAATTGTTAAAAATTGTCAAAATTTTTGAAAAATTATCAAAATTGATCAATTATTGTCAAAAATGGTCAATACTTGATAAAATTTGAAAGAATAGTTATAAATTATCAAAAATTTGGAAAAAAAAATGGCCAATAATTGTTAAAAATTGTCAAAACTTTTGAAAAATGGTCGAAATTTTCGAAAAATTGTCAAAAATGATCAATAATTGTCAAAAATGGTCAATAATCGTTAAAATTTGGAAAAATAGACAAAAATTATCGAAAATTTGGAATGAATTGTCAAAAATTACCAGAATTTTTGAAAAATTATCAAAATTGATCAATAATTGTCAAAAATGGTCAATACTTGATGAAATTTGAAAAAATAGTCATTAATTATCAAAAATTTTGAAAAAAATGGTCAATAATTGTCAAAAATTGTCAAGAACTGTCAAAAACTGTCAAAATTTGGAAAAAATGGTCAATAATTGTTAAAAATGTTCAAAACTTTTGAAAAATTGTCAAAAATGATGAATAATTGTGAAAAATGGCCAATACTAGATGAAATTTGAAAAAATAGCTATAAATTATCAAAAATTTGGAAAAAAATGGTCAATAATTGTTAAAAATTGTCAAAACTTTTGAAAAATGGTCAAAATTTTCGAAAATTTGTCAAAAATGGTCAATAATTGATAGAAACTGTCAAAAAATGGTCAATAATTGTTAAAATTTTGAAAAATGGTCAAAAATTTGAAAAAATGGTTAATAATTATAAAAAACTGTCAAAATTGGTCAATAATTGATAAAATTTTGAAAAATGGTCAAAAATTGTTAAAATTTTGAAAAAATTGTCAATAATTATGAAAAAAAAGTCAAAAAAGGTCAATAATTGTTGAAAATTGTAAAAAATTTTGAAAAATGGTCAAAAATGGTCAAAAATTTTGAAAAAATGGTCAAAATTTTCGAAAAATTGTCAAAAATTGTCAAAATTTTGAAAAAATGATCAATAATTATAAAAAACTGTCAAAAATGGTCAATAATTGTTAAAAATTGTTAAAATTTTTTAAAAATTGTTAAAATTTTTGAAAAATTGTCAAAAATGGTCGATAATTGTCAGAACCTGTCAAAAATGCTCAAAAATTGTCAAAAATGATCAATAATTGTCAAAACTGTCAAAATTGGTCAATAATTGTCAAAAACTTTGAAAAAATGGTCAATAATCGTCAAAATTTTTGAAAAATGGTCAAAATTTTTGAAAAATGGTCAAAAATGGTCATTCTATTATGCATAAGAAGCAAGCTTCCGTCGGCGGTCCGACGACCACTCACCTTTTTTTCTTTCCAAGCTTTCTATGTACATATAGGAGATGTACGTTCTTGTATTTCTTCATAAGGAGGAAGTCTTCCGAAAAGAAGATCATGATGAAGCTTCGTATCTCTGTCAGTGACTAGCATGGATGGAATATAACCGGTTGATTGGTGTTCAGAACTTCTATAGACTAGCAGAAATAGAGGAACTAAAGGGTCCCAGTCTTTTTGGTTTTCAGCGATGAACATTGAAAGATATTGGCAAATAGTTTTATGATGTCTTTCCACCATTCCAACGAACTGTGGGCGGAGAGGCATAGTGCGTGTTTTATTATGTCTAATGTCTTCATCAACTCCTGCCATAATCCGGATTCAAAATTTCGTCCTTGATCAGAATGCAATTCCAGAGGGACTCCATGTCTCGCAATAACGTTGGATACAAAAGCATCTGCTACTGTCGTCGCTTATTGATTAGGAAGAGGTTTTATTTCGGGCCATTTGGAAAAATAATCCACTACAACCATCAGGTATTTGTTTCCTCTTTCTGTCAATGGAAGTGAAAAGGCTCCCCGGAAAGATACAATGCCATTTTTCCTTTGCTCCTTGTTTTGGAAGCTTTTCTACTAGTGCACAGATTACATTTCTTGTACCAATCTTTTCTACTTCTCCTTTACAGTTGACCCAATAATATATTTCCCGATCTCGTGCCAGTGTTCCTTTATTACCAAAATATCTTCCAGAGCGGCTACTATGGAGTTCTTCTAACACACTTCTAATGTGTGATCTTGGAAGTACCAAGTGGTGAACTGTACTTCATCAGTGCTTTCCCATCATTGATGTTAGAGGCTATCATGAAGATACAGTGAATCCCACTAAGCCCAGTACTCTTTTAAGCTCCCATTATATCTGGCTACCTCTTGCCAAGTAGGAGTGACTCCATTTTTGAGCTATTCTCTTATAACTTTCAAGTCATTGTCTTTATTTTGACTTTTTCTAAGGATTTCAAGGGGATTCTGATTATTATCGCTTTCTGGCTGGATTGTGGTTATCTGCAGACTAATTTCTTCCAATTTCTTCAAGCCTTCATTGTGCCAGCATTGTCGTCCGAAACAGGGTCGCCAGACAGTTCTCGACTTTTCGATGACAGTTCTAGATGATTCTAGATGTATGTCTTCTTCTTTTTCTTCATGGACCTCCACATATCCTCAGTACAAGTCCGACGTAACAATAGGTTCCCTGATTTTTCCCATTTCGTATACATATTTCCTCCAGTCCAGTGACCAGGTCGGTAACTTTCTTCAAATGTCTCTGGTTGGGATTCCCTGTCTTCCCTTTTTCAATAAAATATTTGTATGGTCAGCCTCTATTCGAATTGGTTTTCCTTTTCTAGCCAGTTCCGGATCTTCCCTCTTATGCAAACCTTTGTGAATCCACAGAACTGTTCCGGATCTACGAAGTCTCATTTAGAACCTTCATTAGGTAAATGGTCTGCCAATTCATAACCTGCACTCCTCTCATGTCCTGGCATCCATGATAAAGAAACTGTGTTGTCTCTTGCCAGCCTATTAAGGGATCCATTACAGATTTTTACTAGTCTAGACTTAGTGGTTGGATTGCTGATTGCTTCAAGCAGAATCTGTCTGTCAGCAATTGAGTGCAATCAATAAGGCTGGATTCAGGGATATACCGGAAATCTGTAACGAAGAAGTGGACCAACTTGCCATGAAAGAAGATCAGCATCAGGAGTCCCAACTAAAAATCTGGTAAACAGAACTATCTCGGACCAAATGGGCTGCAAACGAATTCGAATGAGATAACAAACGAAGCAAGCCAAGTTTTTTATCAAAATTTGGAGCTAACATAGATAGGGAGGAAATTTAACTCGAATCTTTACTGGACACTGCAGGCTGAATTATCATCTGGTCAGAAAGGGACTGGTGTCGTCTTTGCCTAGATGAAGATGGATCAACGGAACATATTCTGTGATACTGTGTGGCTGTCAGACTATCCCAGGGAAAGGTTGCACCTGAAGGGATAATCTAATTGGAATTGAGGTATATTGCTGTGTATATTTTGAGATGATTGGTTATTGTTTAGTTTTCTTAACTACATGATGTAATTTTCACATTATAGCATCCACTGTCGGCATATATTTAAAGGCTCTCCTTATCTTCGCTCTTTTCAGGATAATTCTGCCCTTAAAAATATCTCGAGCCATACATTTATGCAGTAGGAAATTCCTTCTTATATTCTATTTTATCTTATAGTCATTTTCAGCGATATTACATTTTCCCGGCTAAAATATATCTTGCAACATTATGAAGGAAAGTTCAAACAACTGGTGCATATCCCGCAAAGAATTTACAAAAGCCCAAACTTTAATGCTCCATGGAAAAGAATCTTTATTGAGCCAACAAAAAAAGTTGAATGTTCTAAAGAATCAGAGATTAAATAACAATTCAGGGCAAATTCTTCACCCGATGTGGCCAGTTCAATAATAAAATGCTATGGAAGACAATAACAGCATAGTGTCCTTACTGTTGGTTCCAGGACAGAATGTAATAGAACGAAATAGCGCAAAGAGAGGGGCTGGAACATCGTTTTGGGGACCCGATCAGCACCAATATAATTTTGGAAGAACTGAAAATATCGGACCATTGTAAATGTCTAGAAGGGCTGGAGCAATCCAAGACTCCTGGTAAGCTACGACCAAGTGAGATCAAAATAATCCACAAAACAGAGTGGGGTAATGGAGAAAACTAAATGCAGGTTTTGTGGAATGGAGAGATTCAGATACTTGCGGAATGAGTATACAGAATACCAGGACATAACAGCTAGGAGCAGGATTAAAATAGCTACTAAATTTGGAAACTTTCTTTGGGAATTGAGTAGTAGAAGGGATACAATAGATCTCTTACGTCTTGGTGAATGTACTTACAGTATAATACAGTGTATTACAATTTAGAAGATTAAGATTGAAAAAAAATTTGCTGGGACGAGAAAACACTGCTTTCGTTAATGCACGTGTACTTTTGATGTGAAAAGTTCGCTCATGTCGTTTGTGCGGAGTTAGAAAATGAAAAACAAACACGTAAATTGAAAGTTATCAAATAAAAAGTCGAAACATTTAGGTGGGTGTGTGTGTGTGTGGACTTGGAAAGACAAATATCCTTTTGCTCGCTTTTTCGGTGTTTTTATGTCCTGCCATCATAAAAAATAATACCGGCTTTTCATGTTCTATAAAACATCAAACTCTGTTTTTTTTTGGGAAATTTAATTCGCTAAATTTTATGAAAACATCTTGATCGAAATGGTTCCTCAAGCTTTTGAATATTGAAAATTCAATTTGAAATCGTTTTTGTGAACATATTTGAAAAAATATTGGAAAAAGGATAATTAGTTAAAGAGAATAAACAGAATAAACAGTTTATAATAATATTTTGTTTGACCTTTTGATGTTTCAAACAAGCTTTCACGAATAAACTCGAAGACATGACCGAAACGTAGGAGATGAATAATTCTCAACAAATATTGGTTAAAGAATGAGTCTACAGGGTGTTTTGGAAATACAGTGCTATAAAAACCCTTTAATTAACCATATATAATGACTAAAGTACCACAAAAAATGGTTATGCAAGAAGAAACTGAGCTTAGCCAGGAGAATTTTGAAAATTGAACTAAAAACAAAGACAAAGACTGACAAAGACGGCACCTCGGATCCTCCGACAGTCCAAGTCTTACCATATTATGAGTCAGACAACGTACAGTGTGATAAACCTATCTGAAACTGCGCGACGTCGGTAAGGGGCGAGGAAACATGGCCGATTTCATTAATAAAAGTACCAGTTGTGGTGAATATTTTATAAAAGTTTTCAAAACATTCTATGCCGAAACACGTCAACTTTCAACTTGATGGGACACTTTTTGGCGCTAATGACATAAACGTCAGATTCACCCCCTCCCTACTGGAGACACCCCTTACATTTTTTTCAAATGGCATTAGGTATCAAGTCATACCTCATTTAAAAAGTCTGGTAAATCTCTATTCAATCATATTGTTTTGTCTTTGATACCAGTCTTCCATTGTTATTTAATCATTGTTTAAATGTGGCTCTCTTTCAACTTTTCGTATGCCCCCGTATTGTGTTATGATAGAAAGACTCTTTGAAGAATAAAAAATTCACAAATAGTAAAAATACAACTGTTAACAAGAAAAAACTGCTATTTAATCATCAAAGTGACCACCGTTAACATTCAGGCAAAAAATGTCAATAATATCATTACAGTAGAAACGGAAAAGCTTTCCCATCACGTGACTTTTACGTCAGCAACAATATTCATATGAATCAAATCAAAACTTCTGTCAACTCAATAGGAATAATCGTTATGACTAATATTCCAAAGGTTGGCCTTTTACGAATTGGTAATTAAACAAGAAATTTCACTTTTTTAATTGTATTTATTTTATTTATATGGTTAACATCGACATATGGTAATCTGACGACGATGATTTAGAGGAAAACACTAAAATGGCATCTTCCACAAATTCTTTGGATGAACCAGCGTGAACCATAATAAAACGTACAAGTACAATTAGACACTTGATTCATGTAAATTTGGAAATTCTTCAGAGATTTACAAATTGTAGAGAATTTTAAATAATATTTACCACCAATAAGTAGTAAAATGAGCATTGTAATATTCCCGTCTCACGGTATTTTAGGTGTTATGAAATGTCAAAAGTTTAAAAGTTGATAATGTATTATATTCGTACTTACCAATGTCAAATGGAATAAAAAATCAAATTGGTTCTTACAAGAACTGATTTTCACAATAAATACACTTTCAACCCAAAAATTCGCTAAAAACAACACAGTAAACTAAGTTCGCATAACCTCAAATGTGGTAAAGTCAAATTCAACTTTTAGTACGATCAGTTATTCACGTTACGTCAATTATATCGTTGTCTCTTTTTACGATTACTACGGCAAATTTAAAGAAACTATTACGTATGTCTTGTAGTTGGTCTTGTGAAGAAGACAATCGATCGTACGTTGTTATGTTTGATTTATATTGATAGAAGAAGATAGTATGTAGAAAATATGTGTTGCACAAATCGTAGATTGGATCACGTGATGGAAAGCTCCACCCTAACCTATGAATATTAGCTATCAACTCTCTAGTTTGGATATACAAAAGCTTTGGATGCCACATAAAATTCGAAATACAATAATAAACACTGACAAAACCAACGCCACTGGATAATCAATATTTGTCGATAGTCGAAGTGAGGAGTGGGAACAAACGTACGGTCTCACCAATTGCAGCGAATATAAGGTTCGTTCCAACTGGCGATAGAACCGTTCTATAGCCCGTTCAGTATTAAAACCGTTGCACGTCACATCTGTCATAACTGTACTATGTTGCCAAGCCCTTGAAATAATATGAGAATCTAGTATATGTCAAATGAAGTTTATCAAATATTCTAGGTTAGGTTTAGTTATTGATGGTTATTGCGTGCAAAGAAAATTCGACTTATTTCAGTTACATACAGAGATGTTACATATAAAACTTTAATTTGTATGTTAACCGTACAGCACTAAGAAATTCTTATTTTAAAAACTATGGAATTATTTTTAGCACTAATAGGTATGTATGGAATAGTTAACACTTTGATTTGTATGTTTATACCACACACTTAATTAGTTAGAAGTTATGGAACTATTCTAGTATTTAAAATGCATGTATCAAGGAGTATCAAGGAAAAAATATTATCTAATATAATTTTTAGGTTACAATTACCTAAGTACATGTTGGCTTCTAAAATGTTGTCACTACAATATGAAAGATTGATGTAAGGTTTACAGACATCCTATAAATAAAAAAGTTCTGATAACCTGGATCTACCTCCTTTTTAAAGGTAGGCAATTTTATTTTATATTTTGTTGAAATAAATCTTAAATTTTTTTTAGAAAAGCAGGGATGTGAAGCTTTAGTGTGTAGGTCATTCTCAACAAGGAAAATCATCCTGAGATATATGATCATTGATCATAGCAAAAGAAAATGGTGCAGCAAGCACCACCACAGCTCAGAAAAGGAGAGCAAATCCATTCTATTCTCCGAGTGAAGGTTTATGCGAATGATTGACTAAATTGTAACACTGAAATCAATACATATTATAATTATCAGTATATTGGTGAATTATTTATCATTCCATCATCTTCTAATCAATCCATATTTATATTTACCATTTTGTTTTAGCTCTCCAGCATCTACCGCAACTGAAAGTATTGCTAATAAATGATTGATCGAATGAGACCTTTCAATTCAATAAAAACTATTAAATTAATTCTTTGTAGTTTTTATAAAACTTTGTGATATACACATGTACCTTTAGAAAATGCTGCCTGAATTACTTATTTTGAATATCATGATTAAAATAAAATAATAAATAATGCCCAATTTGTATGGAATTGTTTTATTAAAAAGAAACATTGCAAATTTATAAATTAGTGACCACACCGAAAAGTTTGTAATACAATTTTTTTAAATAAGGTAGAACAATAATTGTCAAATAGAAATCTTTCAAATTTGAGAGGTTCTCGGACAAACCAATTCCAACCCGCAACTTCTGGAATGCATCTATCGGCTTGCTTGGCAGTAGCCAGTATTAACTCAATAGGATTTTTAAAAAGATGGTAGGTGCTACTTTGTGACTATACCGTTCTATCATATCCACAATGTATTTTGTTGGGGGTTTGTTTCTGAAAAAAACATTTATTGAAAGGGCAGTATTCAAATAACCAATTCTTTTCTTTTCAAATATACCTATATTATTATTTTTGTAAAAATAAAAGTAAAACAGCATTTATTGTCTATTAGGTATAATTTGAAGTAAGAATTTTGAATGTATTAAACTAGTTGTGTAGTCTTCTGAATTCTAACATATAATTTGCTATATCACTGTTCAAATACAGTTTGTATCTACTTACTAGGCTGTAATATAAATAAGCTCAGCTTCAACATTTGTTGATTGAATCCTATATTGTGTCATTAACCTAATATTATCGAAAAGCATTGTCCATAATTTATTATAGGTTCAGAAAGATTCAATAGTAAGTAATTGGTTTTCAAACCATTTAAAAACATGTTCTTCATTCATTTTCCCATGATAATAACTCAACTGAGATTCATATAAAAGTATACTTTCTGCTCCATCAATATAACCATTTTCATTCTCAGCATGTAATACAAAATATCTAGAATAAAAACAATTTTGCATTCTAAAATTTTACATTATCATTGTAACATACCTTTTGACATGAACAGCCTACAGCACCATTTTGGAAAATTCAGGATTCATTAATAAAAACAAATGTATACAGTGGTTTATTTTTGTTGAAAGTTCCATAAGTCCTCTTTGTGGATGTGTATCATATTTTAGTAAACTACTCAGGAACATTCTACATATAACATATAATAATTATTGTTCTTCCTCCAATTACTGCAGTAACATTTCTAAAGTGACATGATTATCTATAAAAAAATGTCCATGTATAATTGCCAAGTATTAAGAATAATGTAACAGAATATAATAAATACAGTTGATTGGGTATAATATTGAACTTATACATACTTGCTTCATAAACGCTGTAAATAGTATCAGGAGTAAATGCATCAACTATTGCAGTATTATTAAGTTTCATTTATACGTTTTTTTGGATGTAACTTTAACTTTGATAACTCATTACTGCTTGTGAAAGATTACTCACAGTTCTTTGCAGTTTTTGTCACAACATAACCCCAAAAATGTCAAGACGTCAACTGAACCTGAAATAAACCATTTTAATCGCGACAACAGCGCGCATTTTTGCCAACATAAAAAGTTTTTATTAAGACTGACGTTAGTTTGAGTTTAATATTTAATTAACCTACGAGCTGAATTTGATATGAAATTAATTACGAAACCTTTCTTTAAACATATATTTATATTCTTTAATACAATGCGACCTACAAATTTCAATATTTATTGAGTTTAGAGAGGCTTAACACAGTGATTGACAGCAGCAATCGAATGACATGATATAAACGAACGTCTCTTTTTCGACACTTTGATGACGTGCAACGGTTTTTGTACTGAACGGGCTATAGGTATCGTTTGCGCAAGTGCTGTAGTGTAAGTGAATGGTAGTTTCGTTTGCAAAATTCAATAGGAAGAATGGATATTAATTTTTTATAAGCTTCCGCCATGTTAAGATATAAATACCTATGTCGTTCCATTTAAATCCAAACACATCGACAGTTTAGTTAATCTCTATGTCTTTAATTAATGTAACAAATAAGAATTATCGTTTAAACCATTTACTTAACAACATTTACTGTTTTCAAAATTCTAATTCTTCATTATCTCTGCGGCTTCAAAGGAATTTTATTTCGCCCTTTCTTAGCGAAAGATTCAGAGCGACCAGCCAGCAGACCGCATTTACACTTTCCTCTCTCAGTCTTTGCGCAGAACCGCTAGTGCGCATATGTCACATGTAAAAATTAATACTTCCCTGGAAATGTCTACTACCACTATAACGGTAATGTAAGAAACAATAATTACTGTTTCACAGAGACATATGAAGACTGAAGATATTTGAGCAGGATAAGCAAAACTACCCTGACTCATCACCAATGACAAATGTCATGGGATAACATGAAATAACCAAAAATAATTGCTTTAAATGGTAATGAGGAAAGACTATTTTTTGTCTTTTAGTCAAATGTCAAATTTTTTTTGATAAATTGTTAAAAACATAAAAAGACTACCCATCCCTTTAAATTGTTAATACAAAACTGGTTTTTCCGCGAACAATTTGAGAAAACGATAAAAAAGATTAACAGCTTTTCTGTACTTGAGTTTATTAGTGTTGTGGGGCGATGAAATTGTTTCGAGCAGTTTAAAAGCGCCTCGATACTTCAACGTCCATTTTTTCCATTCGCTTTCCTTAGTATATAAATAAACTCGAAAATTAAATTCTTTATTCCGTTCAAAACGTACTACTAATTTTAATTAAAGAAAAAAAAAGTATCGCTATGCGATTTAAATAAGAGACAGTGTAACCTAGTTCTGAGCATGCGACATCGGTTAATTATCTGAAACTAACGAAATCTCGAGCGTCTCATAAAGGAAATAGAACCGAACGTAACATGTTCCAGAATTACCTGACTAAGGAAGTAATAATAAGAGAGGTACTGCACTCGACACATGTTACAATGTGTCGTTTAACGTCAGCACGAGGGCCGGAATGCATTCGCTGAGAGGTCGCTCGAGAATCAAGGCGTGATTCACACACGTTTTCTCCCATTATTTTGGCTTATTCGGTCCGCTAAAGGTAGTAGCAAGTTTCGTCAAGGTTTAATATTTATTATAATGCAAATTGACTATATTCCATTAGGAAAATGAAAAATAAACGTAACGAGGCAGTAAAAACTCACTTTGTAGAGACTGTCGAGGATTTTTATATTCTGCACAATATATTGTGAAAATTACCTACAGTAAAACCTCTTAATAGCGGACAGCTAAGGGGCTTTTTTTTGTCCGTTATTAAGATGTTAAACAATTTTAATATAAGTTATCCAAAATTCCTTAGATCGGTTTGGTAACATAAACCTTCAAAGTCTTTAATTTCTGAGTTACACGGTGTTAAGATTGAAAAATATTTTTTGCAGTCGAATTAATGTAAGACAATTTTTTTTTCTCACCCTGTTATTCTTAAAATAGTTTTCGTTTCAAGTAAAATGAATGAAATCATGGGTATAACCTAATATTTCAGAAATGCATTTCTCGACAAAACAACCAATTGTCTGAAACAGATAAGTAAAGTATCATAATGTCACGTAGTCTTCGAGGCCACGAAAGGGGAAAGAAAATTTTAAGAACGATGCGAGTTTTAGTTTCTAGAAAATAACTAAAGTATTCACTTGAGCCAAATAAATCTATTAAAATATAGTGTGTATTGTGGTGCATATCAGGAGTTAAATAGGTGAGTCTATCTCACAGAGTAATTCATTCCTGCCTGTTATTTGATATTTGATTTTAAAAGTTATTGTATCACATAGAGTATATATATTTGCTAATCATTTTTAATAATTACTTTGTTTAAAGTTCTTTAATATTCAACGTTAAAAGAACATTAATTTGTTGTTGCATTTCCTATTCATCCAATCCTACTGTGATGTGGAGAGTTTGTGCCACTTGCAGTTTGACTCACATACCTATACTGTATTGTGGAGAGTTTGCGCCACTTGCGGTTTGTCCATTCCTAATACAGGGTGACTTTTCACGTCACCCATATCTCCTTCCACCCCCCTGTATTGTGGAGAGCTTGAGCCACTTGCAGTGTAACCTTATTTTGCTGTACTGTGGAGAGTTTGTGCCACTTGCAGTGTATTATTATTTTGCTGTACTGTGGAGAGTTTGTGCCACTTGCAGTTTAACTCACATGCCTATACTGTATTGTGGAGAGTTTGCGCCACTTGCGGTTTGTCCATTCCTAATACAGGGTGACTTTTCACGTCACCCATATCTCCTTTCACCCCCCTGTATTGTGGAGAGCTTGAGCCACTTGCAGTGTAACCTTATTTTGCTGTACTGTGGAGAGTTTGTGCCACTTACAGTTTAACTCACATACCTATACTGTACTGTGGAGAGTTAGCGACCACTTGCGGTTTGTCCATTCCTGATACAGGGTGACTTCTCACGTCACCCATATCTCCTTCCACCCCCCTGTATTGTGGAGTGTTTGAGCAACTTGCAGTGTAACCTTATTTTGCTGTACTGTGGAGAGTTTGTGCCACTTACAGTTTAACTCACATACCTATACTGTACTGTGGAGAGTTAGCGCCACTTGCGGTTTGTCCATTCCTGATACAGGGTGACTTCTCACGTCACCCATATCTCCTTCCACCCCCCTGTATTGTGGAGTGTTTGAGCAACTTGCAGTGTAACCTTATTTTGCTGTACTGTGGAGAGTTTGTGCCACTTGCAGTGTATTATTATTTTGTTGTACTGTGGAGAGTTTGTGCCACTTGCAGTGTGTTATTATTTTGCTGTACTGTGGAGAGTTTGTGCCACTTGCAGTGAATTATTATTTTGCTGTACTGTGGAGAGTTTGTGCCACTTGCAGTGTATTATTATTTTGCTGTACTGTGGAGAGTTTGTGCCACTTGCAGTGTGTTATTATTTTGCTGTACTGTGGAGAGTTTGAGCCACTTACAGTAGTTATAATATTGTTTGTGGAGAGTTTGTGCCACATATTCCTTACATGCACTGGGGAGAGTTTGCGCCCCTTGCACCTTTCTTAATAACCCTAAATATTTACTATTAGGCATTTATTTTTGATCAAGTGAAGTTTTATCTTCACTTTAGTACTGATATGCATAATCACAGTTCAAACACATAAGATGCACCTTGCATATTATTAATACTTTCATTAATTTTGGGGATTTCAACTATACTAATCGTTAGTTAAAAAATTAATTATTATTTATAGCAAATTGAATACTCAGTGTTTTTCTATCTAATTCCAGGTACGTCATCTCGGTTGTTCAACCTACTTGGACCATGTCCACATGGACTGTTCAATTAAATCCAGGCATCACGTCCAGTGTCTTGTAAATAGTTATTTTCAACATTAAGATTTGTTTTATTATCTATATTATATGAAAAAAAATAATGTAAGTACACAGTAAGTAATTAAAAGTTAAATTCTAATTAAATATATCAATCTTTACAAATCACTCATTCTCCTCAAGTCAAGTTTTTCCCTCCTTACATTAATAAAGTTTTATTTATCCTTTCTATACAAATTTTTAGCACACAGATAAAAATAAAAAACTGCCACTTACTGTAACATTTATTTGAAGAAATGATAAAATACAATTATACAGGGTGAGTCATGAGGAACTTTACATACTTCTACCATATGTTCTCTCGGTTTGAAGCAGTAGAACCAAAGAGAGTTAAGAGAACAGTCAGCTGTTTTCTGTCTTCTCTGCAAATTTGATTTGTTTTGGTCATTTTGGTTTGTTTGTAAGATTTTGGTTTTTTTCAGTTTTAAAGTTACTTCGTTATAAATTCAATAAGGATTTAATTAAAAACTTATAAAATGGACGATATAGACGAACATTTATTTATATGAGTGAAGAAGGAACCTTTTTTTAAAACAAACAATTTAGGATTAAGGACGAGTATTCAAAAATGCACAGGGTATTTTGAATTTGAAAACAGTGAAAAATAAAGATTTTAAAAAGCTTAATTATTCGTTAAGAATGACACTATATCATTCACTTGTCTGAGATTTATATTGCAAATTGAAATAACCAAAACAGAACAACTTTTGGTAGAAGCCCTTTCGGTTGACATTCCTACAGATCAGGCTACTTGGTGGATAGACAATGGTGCTACAAAACATGTGACAAAAACCGATTTGTATTATATGGATTTTAAGAAGTTTGAAATTCCATATGCTATAAGATCACCAGGAAAAGAAGTCCTACCTGCTGTAGGTAGTGGAACGATGAAAGTGAAAAACTTCACCACTGAAGAATTATTTTGACTTAAAGATGTATGGTATGTTCCTAAACTATGTAGAAATCTGTTCTCTGTGTAGGCAGCACAAGATAAAAATCCAAAAAGTTTATACAAATCTACTGTTGGCTTTCGAATCAGGGAAAGCTAATACTATCTGGAAACAGAGAAATCGGTGGCACACTATTCAAAGCAACAATAAAATCAGTAAACCTGAAGAAAATCCTGAGGTGAACATTGTTGATAATAAACTGCAGATGTACCATGAGAAATGGGGCCATCAAGATATAAGACACGAGCAAGCAAAAATGCAAAAAGAGTTGCATATAAAAATCGATAAAGCAGAAAAACAGTTATGCAAGCCTTGTATACAGATTGCGAAAGTCCCTTTCTTACGCTGTGACTTATACAAGTACGACGAGGAAAATATGAGCAAAACTACGTGAAAGAGAGAGAAGACTTGTTAGCCTAGCGATCAGTCCCCTCTACCAAAACAGTTGGGCGTGTATTCATCGCCCCACTAGTTCAACCGCTGTTGCCAGAAGCTCAGATTAATTTGTAAAAATGATATTTTTGTCACGTTATCGTCAACTTTTTTTTCGAGCTGATACACTATTAGGTAAAATTAAACAGTTGTCTGCCAAGTTTGACAAAATAAAATATGTTTTTTGAGTTCCCGACTATTTTTTAATATAAAATGGATTAATGTTCCATTAAAACTCATCGTAGTACCATCCACAATTAAAAACACAATCCTCTTCCTCCGCTACTAAGCCTGTAATCCATAGACCGCTGGTATAAAAAGTAAGTGAAAAACCAAACCAGCTTCAGGAAAAATATACAGTCCACTCAGCTCATTTCCCAAATGGAGGAGAGAAGTGAATGGAAAACAATCCTCCACTCACTCCTTCCATGTTGGGAAACTACTGAACCAGAGTGTACGTACTCATACAGTGAGGAGTTAGTCTTTGCTGCAGCGTTGCCAGTTTAAAATGTTTGGTACTTTCTAAGTAATAAATAACTTATTTTGCATTTGACTTTTAACACCGGATAACGGTGTATTTAGTGGGAGAAAATCGAGATTGGTAATATTATTGACTTTTGAAAAATAAGTGAGATCAGCACAAATAAGAATAAAATAACGGAGTTCCAGAAAAAATTTGGACAAATCACAATCTGCAATAAATAAAATCCGTTCACTGCTATCGATTTAACAATTATTGGTATTTAACATTGTTGCCGCTTGAAATGCCGTTGAAAATTTTAAAACAACGATAGACAAAAATTAGGAATAATTTTTACAGATAAGTACATTTGGCAACACAACAGTTAAAATAAATAGGAGGGGACTGAATACACGCCCAACTGTTTTGGTAGAGGGGACGAATGATCGTTGGGCTAACAAGTCTTCTCTCTCTTTCACGTAGTTTTGCTCATATTTTCCTTGTCGTACTTGTAGAAGTCGTAGCGTACGAAAGGGACTTTCGCAATCTGTATATGGAAAGGCACACAGACTACCATTCGGTGACAGAGAAAAATCGACAAAACCAGGAGAGTTACTATCAGCAGATGTAAGTGGACCTTTTGTAGAGTCATTTTCCAAGAAGAAGTGTCTGGTTATTTTTAATGATAGTTATACAAAGTTATACAAAGTTAAATCCGTGCGAATATGTGAAATTGCCATTAAAAGACATAGAGGTTCAAACTGAGGGAAAGCAATCCGATCAAGACATGTCTAATGAGAGGGAAAATTCTCAAGAAGATAAATCAGAATCTGAAGAAGTGTCTGGCAGTGATGAGTCTGAACCAGAAGCAAAGGCAAGCGAAAATCCACTGTCACAGTTTTCAAGAAGTTTAAGAGACCGTTCAGAGTTGTCCAAACCGGTAGACTTAAAAGATTACGTATTGTTTGGTGAAGAAACTGTTTTTCAGCTCACCACACCTGAAACTTATGAAAACGCTCTAAGTGGAGAGAATAAAAAACATTGGCAGAAGGCAATGGACAGTGAAATAAGATATTTATAAGAAAACCATACTTGGGAACTTACAAGTCTACCTAAAGGATTCAGAGTGATACCATCTAAATGGATATTTAGAGTTAAGATAAATCCAGATGGTACAATAGACAAGTATAAGGCAAGACTTGTTATAAAATGTTTCAGCCAGAAGTATGGAGTGGATTTGAATGAGATTTTCAGCCCAGCGGCTAAACTAACCACGATACGAGCCATGTTAAGCATTGCAGCCACAGAAAAGATTCACCTTATAAAGTTTGATGTGTGCACAGTCTTTTTATATGGTGAAATGGATGAAGACATATATATGAAGCAGCCAGAGGGCTATACTGATGGGACCAAGAAAGTATGACGGAGTTTATATGGGCCCCGCCAGGCTCCAAGATGTTGAAATAAAAGGTTCAACACTTTTCTCAAAGCAGCAGAATTTAAAGCTAGTGAAGCTGATCCATGTCTGTATATAAGAGGTTGTCAGAATCAAAAACTAATGGTGGCATTGTTTGTGGACGATGGGTTGGTAATGGTTAATGATCCGAAAGAGGCGGAATTCTTCCTGAATGAGCTGAAGAAACCTACTTCCTAGGTTTAGTAATTGAACATTTTGAAGACGGTTCTATTAAAATTTCTCAACATGCGTATGCTAGAAAGTAATTAGATCGTTTTAATTTTAGTCAATGCAAACCAGAGTCAACGCCTGGTAACGTTAGAAGCATATGATCAAGAAAGTAGTGATCAAACTCATAACTTTCCATACAGAGAAGCTTTAGGGTCATTGATTTACTTTATGGTTGGCACTAGACCAGATTTAGCCTACACTGTTAGTGTATTGTCAAGAACTCTAGACCGCTCAAGCACAGAAGATATAGCAAGACTAAAAAGGGTATTTGGGTACCTGAGAGGTACACTTACTTTTGGAATATGTAAGAGATCAGATGGAAGTACCCAGTTAGATTTTTACAGTGATGCAGATTTTGGAGGCTGCAATAAAACTGGTCGTTCCACTTCAGGTGTTGTAGTTACATATGCAGGAGGTGCAGTTTCATGGATAAGCCAAAGGCAACATTTGACTGCTACATCAACAACTGAGGCTTTATACGGTCATTTCATACGAATATATTTTTACGAAAAAATTTCCTGTCAATCGTATTGTTTTTTATACAGTTTCATTTTATTTTCCAAATAATCTCTACTATCACTCTCACTGTTACTTTAACCTCACCCACTCCCTTGCTCACTCACTTTCTCTATATTTCCCCTTACAACACAACCTTCAAGTTGTCCACCCTGCTTGGTGAGTTTTATAATATCAAAAGTATACTTATCACTCCAGAGCATTAGTATACAAACCATAGACGAAGCACAATCTGATTTCATTTTTTTCTTTCAAAAATAATGACAGCTCATACACCATCGAGTTTCATGTGAAAAAAAGTAGAATAAGGCTATTCCCCAAGGTACAAGCTGGATAAGTAATTGAAATTCGGATGTGAAATATAGAACAGTAAAGTTAAAAAAGTTTTTTTTTTAGTAAATATCGAATTTATTCCATACTTTACAGACATATTGTATAATCCTTAGTTTATGTAGAAATTAATCAACGTTTGGAGACATAAGTTCCAATATCACTCGAGCAAGCTGATATAACAAATTCAACATCAATATTAACATGTAGGTTTTATTAATTAAAAAAATAATAATAACAGGCCGACATTAATTTCCATTCGATCCTCGTACGTTTACTTTGCACGGGCATCGATCAAAATCGTTTCCGGTTTCTGTCGTGTACTTTTTCGAAAGGCGCGCAGATACAACAAAGTGTTCCCGACAGATATAATAGCGGCGATTGGTATTCGGGAAGCGTTTCTCTTGGTCGTGTGTATGTAAAAGAAAAACATTCGAGTAGGTGTCGCTCAGGCGATAATTCCGAGTCGATTTCGTGGACCCCCGACGCTTTCCCACCAACTAAGCAGAAAGCCTTTGAAATGTGAACATTTGATAACCGCAATGCAATATCTATTAGGAATGCGGAATGGAATGCGATCTTCCACTTTCTCGATGCCGTTTCCATTTTCTCTACCAAGTATTGCTCTCAACCCCGAATTTCCTACGCTCGACACATAACTTGAAATCTTACTTAATAGAGGTATTCTTATTGTACCCAGAAAGGCTCTTATAGTGATATACGGTGATAATTTTAAGGACTGCTAAGATAGTCAAGGGTTTCATTCAGTTATTGCATTCGGGTTAATTCGGAACAACAAAACACACAAATCAAGTTATATTACATTGTAGGACAATGTAGCTAGTCTTAAGTCACAAGCTGTTGGAAGTGTAGTACCATTTCATTTAAGTCGTGGAAATATTATCCCCAATCTATCGAAGGAGGTCACAATTTTCCAAGCGGAAAAAATGCCAATCAATCACTCTCAACTTATCGTTCAATTCCCATCTTCACAGATAGTCAGGCAGTGTTAAAAGCACTCGATTCCAAAGGACTTAATTTTAAACTGGCACTGGGAGACCGTAGGAAGGTAGAAGTAGCTTGGGTACCAGGCCACGAGAGCCACGAAGGCAACAAAAACAAACCATATTCGTCAATGGTAATCATTGGACCTGAGCCCTTCTGAGTGTTCCAAAAACAACTAAAACGTTACAGAAAAGTGGGTAGCTTCACTCAAGAGAAAGACAAGCGGAAGTACACAGAAGACTTATTGAGTGAAGACAATAATACTGTGAACATTGTGGTGGATCTGCTAACTGAGCACTGAGAAAACTCAATCACGAAACCGTTCAGCTTTATAGGAGCGGAGTTAAATGGATACAAGACAAGTATCTAGGCCTGACCATAGATAGTAAGTTCCTGTGGAACAAACACAAAGCAAAAAATGGCTCTAATGGTGTCTAACGAGTCTAACAGGGAAAAATTGAAGATGTAACCTAATGATTCTGAGCTGAATGTACACAGCCAAAGTCCAATCATCACTTATTCGCGGTGAGTAATAGAACTAGTCTATTCATGACAAGAGACAACCCTTCCAGAATTCAAAAACTAGCCTGTATATACATTGAAGGAGCAATGAAAAAATTCCCAATGGCGGCCATAGAAGTGGTTCTAATCTTCTCCCCACTAAATTATGGTGGTAGAAAGAACAACATAAAGAAATAACTTTTTGAGAAAATTCGATACAGAATACAGTAAAAGAATGGAATGGGATCCTAACGTCATTACAAGACTTGGAAATAATGCCATTCAATGGTGTACCTACAGATGAATTTAAAGCACTCCCCACTACATTATGGTGGTAGAAAGAACAACATAAAGAGAAACTTTTTGAGAAAATTCGATACAGAATACAGTAGAAGAATGGAATGGGATCCCAACGTCATTACAAGACTTGAAAAAAATACCAACCAATGGTGTACCTACAGATGAATTTAAAGTAATTGAAGGGACCCCACTATGAAAGTTCAGGAAAACTCCAAATTTCATTGACGAGGAAATTCTTGTCTTAGGAAAGTGTGCCCAGTTCAATATTGATGAAATATATAGAAGGCAAATGATTATCATCATTAAAGCAGTGAGTTATTGTGTCATCAGTTCTAAAATGGTATGGAGAGGCTGAATGAACCAGCAGAGAAAAACTTCGTCACCTTCCTGTGGAAACATGAAGGCTGAAACACTCTTTTTCCGCCTACCTCACCGAAGAACCAATCTGTCACTTGAGTACTTTCACGTTTCATGTCAGTGTATGTCAAAATTTTTTGTTATATTTTCCTATTTTTTTGTTCATTCCGTAGGCGAAAAACAGTTGTGTGTCACACATGCAGTTAAGGGCTTTAGCAGCCCTTAACTATCAACTATCTGATAGTCTCGGGTTGTTAAAGTTCATTTTATGCCCTTGTGACACAATATATTTTTGGGGGACTGAAGTCTTTTGCTGTATCAGATCCAATGCAATATTAGAAGGAATAGGCAACGCTGGAAAGAACAGAAGATCTGACCATTGGAAAGATCTAGTATAGCTAAGATAATCAAAGATACGACTGGAAAACTACAACCAGGTAAAAGCAAATGAACTTGAGTAAGAGTTAGGCTGCACTTAGAGTTTAGAGGAATCTGGTCAGGACACTGTCGAATGGGCATATTAACTAGTGGAGTGAGAAAAATATGGATTCTGTGGCATGGAAAAGGACAGCTCCCTTCACATACTTGCGGAATGAAGAGCAATACAGAATCCTAGGACACAACACCTTGGAGACTACTGGTTAAAAAAAATATGTGTGCCCTCACGGGACGCCTGGCAGATGTGAAACATCGAAATTGTTTTGTATAAGTTATATGCATAAAAGAACAGATTAAAAAAGTGAGATAAGGAAGAGAGAGGAAAATGGGAGACAAAATTTGAAAGAAAAGAAGAAAAAAAGAGTTTTGCGTATGATTACATTCATTATTTTAAATTGTCAGAATCTAAGACGGATTCGGTAAGGTTCGCGACCCTAAGAATATTGTAAGTTTTTTTTTCTTATTAGACCATTTTTGGCAATTTTTCAAACTTTTGGACCGTTTTTCAAAAATTTTGACTATTTTCAACAATTATTGACCATTTTTGACAGTTTTTTTATAATTATTCACCTTTTTTTCAAAATTTTAACAATTATTGACTATTTTTGACCTTTTTTGAAATATTTAACCATTTTTGACAATTTTTCACCGTTTTTGACAGTTTTTTATAAATATTCACCATTTTTTCAAATTTTAACAATTATTGACCTTTTTGACAGTTATTGACCAATTTTGACAATTATTGATCATTTTTGACAATTTTTCAAAATTTTTTACAATTTATAACAATTATTGACCATTTTTGACAATTTTTCAAAAATTTTTACAATTATTGTACATTTTTCAAAATATCTAGCAATTTTTGACAATTTTTCAAGATTTTAACAATTATTGTCTATTTTTAAGCATTTCTTAAAATATTCAACAATTTTTGAACGTTTTTGACAATTTTTGAGAGGTTCTAACAATTATTGACCATTTTTGACAATTTTTCAAGAATGTTGACAATCATTGACCATTTTTTGGAATATTTAACAATTCTTGACCATTTTTCAAAATTCTAACAATTTTTGACAGTTTTTGACGATTTTTGATTGGTTTTGACAATTATTGATCGTCTTTGACAATTATTGACCATTTTTGACAATTTTTAAAAATGTTTAACCATTTTTCAAAATGTTTGACAATTATTGACCATTATTTCAAAAATTTCACGAATATTGACCATTTTTGACAATTTCAGACAATTATTGACCATTTTTCAAAATTTTTGACATTTTTAAAAATATTTTGCAATTATATCAACCATTTTTTCAAAATTTTGACAGTACTTGACAATTATTGACCATGTTTCCAAATTTTTGACAATTTTTGACCATTTTTCAAAATTTTAACAATTATTGATCATTTTTGACAATTTCTCCAAAATTTTAACAATCATTGACCATTTTTTAAAATATTTAACAGTTTTTGACCATTTTACAAGATTTTAACAATTATTGTCTATTTTTGAGCATTTTTTTAAATATTCAACAATTTTTGAACGTTTTTGACAATTTTTGACAGGTTCTAACAATTATTGACCATTTTTGACAATTTTTCAAAAATGTTGACAATCATTGAACATTTTCTGGAATATATAACAATTCTTGACCATTTTTAAAAATTTTAACAATTTTTGACAGTTTTTGACGATTTTTGATTGGTTTTGACAATTATTGATCGTCTTTGACAATTATTGACCATTTTTGACAATTTTTAAAAATGTTTGACCATTTTTCAAAATGTTTGACAATTATTGACCATTCTTTCAAAAATTTCACGAATATTGACCATTTTTGACAATTTCAGACAATTATTGACCATTTTTCAAAATTTTTGACAATTTTTAAAAATATTTTGCAATTATATTAACCATTTTTTCAAAATTTTGACAGTATTTGACAATTATTGACCATGTTTCCAAATTTTTGACAATTTTTGACCATTTTTCAAAATTTTAACAATTATTGACCATTTTTGACAATTTCTCCAAAATTTTAACAATAATAATAATAATAATAATAATAAATGTCTTTATTTGGTATAGCATTACAAATCTGAATACATTCATATTATGTAAAACTAGTATTGGGCGAGATTCAGTTTGCACATTGTTATATGACATAACAATATGCATCTGCTCTTCCACCTAATCATTGACCATTTTTTAAAATATTTAACAGTTTTTGACATTTTACAAAATTTTAACAATTTTTGACTATTTTTGACAGTTTTTGACAATTTTTGACGATTTTTCATTGATTTTGACAATTATTGACCATTTTTGACAATTTTTCAAAAATTTTAGCCATTTTTCAAAATCTTTTACAATTATTGACCATTTTTGACAGTTTCTGACAATTTTTGACAGTTTTTGACAATTTTTGGAAATATTTGGCAGTTATTAACTAATTTTTAAAAATTTTGACAGTTTTTGACAATTATTGACCATGTTTCCAAATTTTTGACAATTTTTGAACATATTTCAAAATTTTTCAGAAATTTTAACATATTTGGCAATTTATTATTATCCTTTTTTCAAAATCTTAACAATTTTTGACCATTTCTGATAGTTTTTAACAACTATTGACCATTTTTGATAATTTATCACACCTATGGGTGTGCGAGCTCAGTGCAGCAAGAGAGATTCCGCACTGAGCTCCATCATAAAGTGTGGCGAAGCGTCGCCACGGCAATTCTCGCCACGCCAAAAATCAGGTTTACCCTCCGCCTACAGATGTTTCACATCAAAAAGTGACACTTACCTAAGCTGAGGCCTGTGGATATCCTAAAATTCCTACATTAAAAAGGCGTCAAGGATCAATCAGTTTCTGAGTCTTTCCTTGGGAAGTAAGTGGGAGAAAGGGAACACAATAGATCTCAGTTAATGTTAGTCAAGTATACATACATACATTACTGGTTACTGTAAGCTCGATAGGCACTCAAAGCTGATGAAGCAATTTGCAGATTCTGCCAATTGGAGAAAGAAACGGCATGCGGTTCTTTGTACTAGGCGACGATAAGCCACTGACAAAAAAGTATACGAAAGAACAATTTTAATGTTTGTGGACTTCATTAAAAGAGTCGTACTGGGAAAGTAATCCAGATGAAGAGGACCACAATATATTTGGAAAGGTCGCAGTGGAAAGGCCAGTAGAATGAAGGGAGGTCGAACATTGTTCTTCCAATAAAGGTGCGATACGAAAAAAGCTTTCGCCAGTCAATACAAAAGTGTTCTCCGGCAGAGGTAAGATACACCGATTGAATTTGGTGATGAAGAAAAAGAGTGGAATAGTCCACGTAAAAGCAATTTCTCAAGTGCATTCATTCATTCATATATTTGGGTTGAACTCATCAGCCCAGACACTTGATCTGAATCTTTGTACCATTTCAGAAGCTTCGTGTCTTCTATAAAGGCCACTTGTTTGACTGGAGGGATTTTCAGTAGTTGTAAGTTCTCGCAGAAGCAGAGTATTTGAGTAGGTGTTTCATCACCAAGTTCACATTTTCTGCACATGGGTTCATTAACTTTGCCCATTTTGTACAGATGTTTCCTCAAGGTGCAGTGTCCAGTCATTAGGTCGGTAACTCTCTCCAAATATCTCTTACCCAGTTTCAGCAGCCTGATTGAGAGTTCCTTGTCTACCACCTTGTTCAGTAAACTCTTTGTATGGAGGTGCCTTTGTGTCAACCTCCATTTGAGTTGGTGTTCCCTATCTATCCAGTTCCGGATTTCCCCTCTTATGTAATCTTTTGTGATTCCACAAAACGGATCAGGACCTATGAAGTCTCCTTTAGAGCCTTCTTCGGATAACTGGTTCACCATTTCATTACCTGCAATCCCCTCATGTGACGAGAGACACTTTGTTGCCTCTTGCCAGCCTGTTGAAGGATTCCTTGCAGTTTTTTACCAGTTTAAACTTATTTGTTGGATTACTGATAGCCTTAAGCAGAGCCTGTCTCAATTGCATTGTTGCAATACTTCGATGAAGCACAACTTCTAAAACTGTAGCTTAGTAAAACCGGCTCTGCTTTTCTCTAAGACACTGCGAAATATAATTATTTAGCCACCCTGTTAGTCTATTATATCTAAGTTTTACCCTAGACAAGTGTTTTCCTCATCTTGTAAAACTTTAATTATATATTAAAGGTATATGGTTAAAGTAGAAGAGAGGTATCAGTGAATACTTTAAAGCAAAGAATTTATTGCATACGAAAGTCTTCGAGAAAATAAAGGGTAATGGCGTAATTATAACTTTCTCAGAGGGCGCGAGAGAGATGTTGTTGAATATTTTTAATTACCGTGTTTTATATACCGCATGTATGGGGGTGGTATTTTAAATTAATTTTAGCAGAAGATGTTTAGTTTGATTTTTGAAATTTTCCTGAAGTATAACGGACATTATCATTAATCAACTGTCAATTTATACAACTCTCCAGATAAAACTTCAATCGAATGAATGCCTCTATTGAAAAACACAACAGTTAGTGCTTACGTGCTTACGTGATCCCTTCTATAAATTTATTTTCGGTTACGTTATGTTATATAAAGATGAGGATGAGTATTGACTAAGATAAAAATATCTGTTTAGTATCTGGCAGCCGGTCCTGCGTAAAGGCTATAATATAAATTAATGAGCGTCAGCGTAACAGTAATGGTACACCCGGTCGGCAGGAGCAGGATAACAAGTCATTCTTTATGGAAGTGGCTGTGTGGTGGCTGTTCATTATCCTGGCCACACTTCCGTCGTTAGAGTTATTGTCTTCGTTGTATACTACGTCACTTCACACTCTCTCTTTTCGCCACCGCTTGCTTTATTTTAGAACCCTGTTAACGCTCTTTCGACATTTTCAAATCCTTTTACCAAGAAAATATAGATTTATTTTGATAAATTTACTGTTTTTATTGGATGAAAAACTTAACAAAAGCTTTCGGAGTAACCCTGTATATCGCTAAATAATTGGTGGTAATTATTTCACACAATGTTTAATGAGTGAGCAATAAAAATAGTGTCTTCTTGTTGACTTCAGTTTTTTTTTGCATGGAACTCGACAATAAAATTTTTCTTAAAAACAGCTCGTGAATCATTGCTCGGAAAACATATAAAAAATGAGGGCTTTTGTGTGAAAAATTAATTGTCCTCTTCAAGACTCCAATTCCTGACTGACAGTTTATTCCAGAATTGAAAAAAGAACAAAGAGAGTGTATAAAAGAGAAAAAATGAGAAAGTCCCAATTTCTTGTGTATTCTAGGGTTCCTTTAGGTATCTACAGGAAGGATTCTTGTTCACGAGATGGCGGTAATTTAGTTTAATTAAATATTTATTGTTAAATAAAGTGGTTTGTTCACAGCATGCTGGTATTTATTTTGATTCGGACAATGTGTTATATTTCTATGTACATGTTTTCCTACACATTCGTCAGTAGCTAACGAATGCGACTAAAGTAGCAGTGATTCTACAGGCTGTTTCACGACGAGCTTACACTATCTACTCACAGGATTTCTATAAAAACTGGTGTTAAATCCTTTTATTTTCATTCGAAATTCCTACCGGCGCGCCTACTTCTACCTAAGTTCAAAATCGCGTTTTGTTCTTTCCCTGGCGGCTGACCGGCGCCTTGCAACATTTACTATTATTCTTCGGCAGTTGAAGTAGGCGTGACCAAACGCACACTTCGCGCCTAAATGCATTATCTCCCTGATTTTTACGAGGCTAGTTCAGCCAGTAACAGTCGATGTTTCCAACCCGATCGGTATCCCAGCTAAGATCTACCACTCCTTTACCCAAGCTTCTGCAAGAGGGAATAGACATCATAATGGGTCCTTTAGTTTTGATACTCCGAAGCAGCCATGCTCTAGGGTATATACCAATTGCATGGAGAGAGTCAAAGATGGTGTTTATTCCTCAACCAGAAAAAGAAACGTACACCCAGGCTAAATCCTACCGACCAATCAGTCTGACACCATGGAAAAAGTCTTACGAATGTATTTGCAAGGAGCACTTAAGAGCATTGCTTATCAAGCAGGGAAATTAGGAGAAGCTGCCCTTCATAATTTGGTCTCAGATTGACAGCGGCATCACATGCAAATGGGTAGGATCCATGCTCGAGCTTAGGAGAATAATAGCACATATGCATAATAAAACACACCGTTAAGACAACTAAATGATGTCCTCCAGGTGGAGTACTTTCACCACTTTTGTGGAACCTAAATGTGGATGACTTGATCTGTAGGTTGAATGATCAAGGCATATGGACGCGGGGCTTTGAGGACGACATAGTGATTGTCACCAAAGGGAAATTCCCAGAGGTGGTTATGAATGTCCTACAAGAAGCACTGCGAATTATGGAGGAATGGTGCTTTAAAGAGGACCTTTCAATTAATCCAAACAAAAAACCAAACTAGTTGCTTTTACAAACAGAAGAGTAAAGTACTGTTGTTTGGAGAACTAGAAATATCCAAAGAAGTTAAATATCTGGGAGTGACCCTTGATTCCAAATTGAATTGGGAAACACACCTGGAAAAACATACTACTAGGGCGACTAGGCCTTATGGGCAAAACCTGAGGAATATGACCTGAGGTGGTCCACAATTGTGATAGGGCCAACGATCACCTGTGGAACAATAGTGTGGTGGAGGAGGACAGAAGTGTTATCTGCAGTTTATATATTAAGACAAGCCCTTCTTCCATTTTAATTTGAAAAAACCCACGAAGCAAAACCTCAAAACGCACACAAAATCTGCAAAACATTAAATTTTCACCTTTGCGGTTGTAAACCCTTGCAGAATTTCGTTTTCTCTTGGATAAGAGGTGGAGACACAGTCACATTTACAAGAATATGACAATTACCTCTTCGGTTACTTCTCAGGAAAGTCTCCTCCTGGTGAGAGCGAAAGAATGCCTAAGCCAGAGTGAAACTGCACTAAGAGCTTTGACAGGTATCCTAGCAGAACTGAATGGGTCCCTGAAAAGGCTCAAATTCATGGAGTGGAAGGAATGGAAGAAGTAACCTCCATACACTTGATTGCGGGATGCATTGCACTACAGAATCCTAGGATGCAATATCTGGGAGATAGCTGGATAGAAGAACGCAGTGGATATCCTGAAATTCCTTCAGAAAATGAGATTAAAGGTATTACTAGTATCTTGACTTTCCTCAGGAACGAAGTAGATATTTCAGGTATTAGTGATTGTCACTCCAATCTACATACATCGACTCAATACACTTTTCGATTTCCAATGGAAATATGTCTTTACGACCAAATGATTTGATGTTCCAAGGTATTTTTGCAACATCATATCATATCATATCGTCAAATCATCATATCATTCTGACGATGATATGTCAATATCGAAATAATTATCAATATCCTTTCGTAATTTTCATAATTTTTTCATTAAATAGTGGAATTAATTATAAACAGTTAGTTTCATTTATAACATTAATATGAGTAGGTTCCACAAAGTAAGGGTCCAAACAGTAAATTCAAATTTTATTTATTTTATTATTTTAGTTATAATACTGATCTTCATTTATATCAATCTAGCTCAGTCGGATATTATTATTTTTCTATTATGATTATTATGAGACTCTTTATTATATTATTTGAATATTATTTCGTAAATGTACTTAAACTATCTCAGGGAATTATATTTTTGTTTGTGAATCTGTCCTTTGACCTTCAAAAAGTTCCAACGTTGATAGCCTGTGTTGATTGTAAAATATATCATAGATACAAAAACAAACACTTTCAATTTTAAATAAATGTTCAACAAATAAAACGTTTGATTTATTGTTTAATTCTGCTCAACGACTTAATTAACTTCAAAAATCATTAACATTATTTATTTTCTTATCTAAAATTCATTCACTCTCTCATTCACAACAAAATTAAGATTATACTCATCAGAGTCTATGGTTTTATATTTCTATGGTCTCAATACTACAGAAAAGATGATTGATTTTATACGTGAAGTGATATTGGACAACGTTCTAGAATAAAATGGAATCAGAATCAATGATGGTCAATGCCTTTTTGATTCTTCTAAAAATTTTTGTCAGTAAGTATAATCTTAAGTAATACTTTTAAAATATGAACAATTTAAATTTTAGACATCAATAAATTCAACATTAAAATATATAGATAAATGATACCTGAATGTCTTTCGTATTTAAAGTATTCATTTATTTTCTTCTCTTGAAGGTCACACTGAATTCAATGTTCGGTGGCCCTGGACAGAAATTCTGGACTACTTGGAAGGTTTTGTCTGTGCTGGATAAACGATTTCAATATTTTCCTGCTTCTCACTTGTGATTTATTCATAATATCCCTCAGATATGGGTATATTATTTGGCTTATACCAGTGTTCACTTAGCAACAAAAACTTTATGGTAATTATTACCTTTCACTTACTTATTTATTGTTATAATCACTTTATATTAGTTTAGTTAACTTTATATTTACAACTTTTTATTTCTTTTTGGATATTTCTGCATAAATTTCAACTTTAGTTTCTTATTAGAAAAATCTCCTCCTTCTCTCTCAAAATTTCAACCCGTTGTTGATTTTTTCCTTTGTTTTTTCAATAAACGCTCTTAGATTTTATTTTAAAATTATTTCTACCAATGGAAAATAAATGATTCTGAATATCAAATGATAGGAGTTAGTTGTACAAGTATCAATTAAATTATATGATTATTCAATATTTAAATTTATTATTAAGTATATATATATTAAGTATATATATATTAAGTATATGTATATATATATATACATTTTTAGACAAGGATCTACTTAACTCATAATATACTCTCTAGCTTGTCTCGGACCTAGTGTTTTTTGCAGTACACATCAAAATACTTGTCCCAGTTATATTCAGAGATGTTAGAAGGATATATCTTCCTCGTCCTCTCCTTCAATACCTTGAACTCCTGGGTTTTTATTTTGCAGTACCAATGTAGTCTATTTTTGTATAAATTGTTTTTGAAAAAAGTATCAACTTGGTTAGTTTCCAATAAAAGAGTTTGAGATAAATTTATTGGGCTTCTTGTACAATGTAAGTTGTTTCTTTAAAATGTGAGTTTAGCTGAAGTATTGATGGCGTTCAAAAAGATAAGTTTAACCTATTATATACACAAAACTCGATTTAAACACGACGGTTTCGCAATATGAAATATTCGTTTCCATGCACATAATCTTTAATAGTAATACTGAAAAATGACATTTGTGCTAAAAAGTTATTGCAAGCACCCATTTTTAACTGATAATGTAACCATGAGGCGTTCAAAGCGAACTTATCACAATCTGGGGTTCACATTTTTATTTTATTGCGGCAAATATCTACCAAATGGCAGTTATTTCTCATAAAGCATTTCCCTTACTATTCCCTATCTTTCCAACTATACCAAGTCGCGATTGGCAACGTTTATGCGAGATATATCACTGGCCTACATATAAAAGATATTGATTGCACTTGGAAAAACGTCTCCCGGATAATATTTATATAGACGTAGGCCTTTTATGTGCCAATATATTACGATCAACTCTAAAAGTATTATTTTTCGGTACTTAGGGCGTCCGAAGAGTGTGCAATGTCAGCTCGGGGTGAAAGCCTCTCGATGCCACTTTGCGAGAAAACTCATCTGAAATTTTAATTCTGAAAATAAATGAAAATAAAAGTGGTGTTGCTGGCGCTCTAGCTACACCTTCCGGGATTGCTGACAGACTAAAGATTAGTGGGAATGTTAACCCTTTTCTCAGTGAAATTACGATTTAAACCACTGCTACAATCTCTCACGAGAATTTGAAAGTGTTCGAGATTAAAACCTGCATGTTATACGCTTATAGTCGACCCGATAATGGGTTCGAAGATTGAATGCGAAAATAATTAAATTATTAAAACGAATATTTATCGAGTCATCATAAAAAGGTACAATTCGCAAATTTACTTTGTGATTGGTTTTTAAATTATTTGGAAGATCAAGTTTCAACGGAAAACTGGAAGCAAATATATATTTCGATAGCAGACACCTAAATATTTTTCAAAATAAATTTAAATAGCAGACTTCGCTAGAACTTATCTACCTGGTCGGAATTTCCAATTTATTTCTTATGGAAAATTCAAACCTGAACTGGTATAACTGGGTTTCCACCTTCATTAATATATTGATACACAAACGTTATGTGATGCCTTTTGGCATACAATAAGAAATAAATTCCCTTGAAACTATTTTCAATAAATCATTGAACGTTTGAGAATGCATAAATAAAACCCACGAGGCCGACAGGTATCGAGAGTCAAGTTCATCACGTAACTAAACATATAACATTAAAAATAGCAAATATCAGCCTAAACTTGAACCACAATATACATATCATAAAAGCAGACATTGTTAATAACTTGTACGTAAATCTGCGCAGTCATGTTCCCATCAAGCACTAAAAATTCTGTAAGCCCATTGAAACAAATCCCAAACAGTACCACATCTGAACGAATGAACTTCCTGCACTGCAGTAGGTACCTATATCAATTCGAGTATTTGAATGCTTTCTCTTTATGGCGTTAAAAAGATCTACTGAATTGTTCAGACTTATCAGAATCTACAGAGCGCTTATACCTCCCTCCCCTGTCGACATTTGATTCGCCGTCGCTCTAGGTAGAGGCGTGCCCGAGATATCAACAATGACAATGACTTTTGAAATTCACCTTTTAATTTATTTTAAATTATTATATAAATTGTTATAATAGTTATTTGTGTATTTAGAGCGTAAAGTAACAGATTGCCGCTTGAGAAAGAATGTTGGAAGCGGCAATTTTACTTTACGCTCGAAAAACACACATAATTTCTTCTACAGTCGCCCTTTTAATAATTAAAATAGTTTTTTATATTATCTTAGGTTATAATAGGAGTGCTAGAATGATCGTCATTTTCGCTATTCACAATGATTAATCATGAAAGATCTACTGACTAGGGATGTTAAAAAATAATCGATTTTTAGTGAATCGATTTTATAAATTACATGTTTAAATCGATTTTCGGAAACGGCTCGTATTATTCATTGACTATTTTTCAAAATTTTGACAACTTTTGACGATTATTGACCATTTCTCAAAATTTTGATAATTATTGACCATTTTTCAAAATTTTAACAATTATTGACCATTTTTCAAAATTTCAACAATTATTGACCATTTTTCAAAATTTCAACAATTATTGACCATTTTTCAGAATTTTAACAATTATTGACCATTTTGACTGTTTTCAAATTAGTCACCATTTTTCAAAATAATGACAATTTTTAACCATTTTCGACAGTTTTTGATAACAATTGTCCATTTTTAACAATAATTGGCAATTTTTGACAATTTTTGACAATTTTTCGAAATTTTAGAACATTTTTCCAAATTTTTGACAATTTTTTAGAAACTTTAACAATTTTTGACAATTATCAACTATTTTTCAAAATTTTGACAATTTTTAACAATAATTGTCCATTTTTGACAGTTTTTGACCTTTTTCAATAGTTTTTGACAATTATTGGCCATTTTTGACAATTTTACAAAATTATTGACCATTTTTGATAGTTTTTGATAATTATCGACTCATTTTCAAAATTTTAACAATTATTCATCAATTTTGACAATAATTGTCCATTTTTGACAGTTTTTAAAAATAATTGACAATTTTTAACAATTTTTGATAGTTTTTGACCATTTTCGACAAGTTTTCAAAATTTTAGACCATTTTTCAAAATTATTGACCATTTTTGATAATTATTGACAATTGTTGACAATTATGGACCATTTTTACAAATTTTTGACCATTTTTGACAATTATTGACCATTTTTGACCATATTTCAAAAACTTTAACAACTTTTGAAAATTATCAACTATTTTTCAAAATTTTGACAATTTTTAACAATATTCGTCCTTTTTCGACAATTTTTCAAAATTTTTGACCATTTTTGATAGTTTTTGACAATTACTGACCATTTTTCAAAATTTTAAACATTTTTGACAATTATTGACCAATGTCCATTTTTGACAGTTTGTGACCATTTTTGACAATACTTATTTGAAAATGTTTGACCACTTTTCAAAAAAATATTTAAAATTTTTGACAACTGACCATTTTTGACAATTTATGAAAATGTTTGACAATTTTTCAAAAATGTTTGACAATTATCGACCATTTTTGACAATTATTGACCATTTTTGAAAAAAATTGTCCATTTTCAACAGTTTTTGATAAAAATTGTCCATTTTTAACAGCTTTGACAATAATAGACAATTTTTGATTCAACAGTTTTTGACAATAATTGACAATTTTTGACATTTATTGACCATTTTTGACCATATTTCAAAATTTTTGACAATTTTCATATAATTTTATTTGATTTTTAATCTGATAAATTGTTAATTATCCACCAATTGAGTTAATTCGGAGGGCTTGGTTTGATTAAATAAGCGAGCGAAAAAGATTCCTTTTTTGCGCTAGAGCGTAAAGTAACAATCCTGGGCATTTGTCGACTTTACGATTTCATTTGAATATAGTAATTAGTCATTTTACGCACGACTGTAGAAAAACTAATTTTTAACATAAATCCAATATTAGCGAGCTTCCCTTAGTTTTGTGGAGCAGTTATTTATCTGGTACACAATAAGGGTCTTCATAAAAATTGTTATCTATATTTTTCATAATTTTAGCAGTGAAGTGGAAATGAAGAAGCTTCTAATTTTTTTTGGTTAAATGTTTTCAAAAAGTCTCTTCGACTCACAAAAAAATTCTCCCAAAATTTCAGCTCGATATCACAACAATTGAGCTGGCGCATGGGGGGTCCCCTTCCCCATTTAATATACATTGAAAAGAAATTTATTTATTTTTTTATTTTAAAAAATATGAGTGGAATCTCTTTTTTCATTTTCGTTGGAATGTTCTTGCAGGAAATTAAATTCTCTACAAAAAATTGCTTTTTAAGTTTTCTCCTAAACTTGATGGGAAAAAGGTGCAGTGCCTAGAAAAAGAGAAAAAAAATGAAAATGCCGATCATAGCTAAATATTTTTTTTTATTGATTTATAGGGGAAGGTGGGGCAGAACGGGGCAGCGGGGTAGAACGGGGTACGCCAGTAAAAAACCGAATGTGTGAACAGAGATATCCGAAATTGCACTGAAGGTCACCTAAAAACATCGTTTACATGTAGTACTACGCCAGTTGTACGAAAAACGTCGAGTAAAAGGTTAGTCTCGTTAAAATCTGGAATTTTCGTTTAGATTTGTAACTCTGCCGCCCATATTAACCACCGTTAGCAATTTGGTTGTCCAGTTTTAATCTATTTCAATTATGTAATGCAAAGAATGTTTGTTAAGCAACTTTTTTATCACTTTAGCTTCAGTTAGTGATTCTGGATGGATAACCACTAAACTTTTTTTTAATGCGTTTTCAAAAGAAAATCCAGTGCTTATTTTGTTAGATGGGCATGCAACTCATAACAAAAATCTGTTTGGTAGTGCATTTTCAAACGCAGCCACTATGAAAACAGTGATAAACTGGTTTTTTTTTTCCTAATGAAAACGTTTTTACCGAAGTTGATTTTTTACCTCGGACATTACAAACAGTACCCCTCCATCAGCCAATGATCCCTCTACTGCACCGCAAGAGCTGAGACGCCAACGGAACCTTCAATTTCAATAGCCCTTCCTGCTACAAAGAAAAAGGATGTGAGAAAATCTACTAAATCTCCTCCAACTGCATCAGCAAGTGACATTTTAAATCCCCTACCAGGTTGCTCTTCATGGAAAGCGCAAAACGAATTTGATTTTGTAACGTTAATTTCGTTCACTTTACTTCCCTCGATTGAATTAATAAATTATCGTATGGGCGGCGAATAGCCAGTCCTTTCTCATGCCCAACACCGAGAAATGTTTCAAGGCTGAATATATTTACTGTCGACGAGAGTCGAAATCAACGTTTCTATGCGCGTTGATCGAGGTCCGTCCGTCGGAAAATAGTCACGCCCATCTTGAAATTCCCACTTCGATCTCGTGTCTCTTCTTCTACCAATTATAAATCAAATATGAATCAAGAATTCACTACTGAAAGGTAAATTCCTTTCCTGGTCAAAGCGTATGAGCGTGACACGAACATGAGACGTAAGTCGGTGGTCGTTCACATGATTTCGTGTATTTAAACAAGTGGCAAAGGGGTTTCGTTCTTCTTCCTGGCGAACATGTGCTATTGAAGCCTTTCTGGCTTATCTTATCTTAGAAGTGCATTCATTTGAGTGCACTTTACCGGGACCCGAAACTTTACCTGGGATACTTTATCCGGGATACTTAACATGGAGCACTTAACCTGGAGCACTTAACCTGGAGCACTTAACCTGAAGCACTTTACCTGGAGCACTTTACCTGGGACACTTTACCTGAGACACTTTACCTGGAATACCTTATCCGGGACTTCAAGTTTTCCGACAACTTTCTACAAGAACAGGAAAGTACAATGGTTCTTGCTCTCCAACACAACATATGTTGACTAGTCAATTTTTTTTATTTCATATTTTTAAAGTCAATATACAACTTGTAAATTTAATAACGTTGTTCATATAGTTTTTTTTCCCTTCCAATCTTACAGGATTTGTCGCTATAATGCAGATGTGAATAACAAATAGGCTAGTATTATTCAGAGTGGCGCCCACTTACCTTTCCTAATTTTCCTAATTTATCTTTATTTCACCTTCAATAAATTTCAAGTAGAATTACCCGAGAACCGGTAAGACTACTCTCTGAATTTATACTAGTTTGGTCTCAGAATCTACACCTGAGGTGCTCTCTAAACTGAGTAGCCGTTGCAATTTCTCCGATGCCAACAAGAAGTCTTCTTTTCCCTGCCTGTCGCCAAAAATTGCTTTACTTATTCCAAAAATTCAACAGTTAAGAGAGTTAATCGCAGAAGAGGTAAAACAGCAAAATTAGCCGCTACTCCGTATAAGGAAGAACTAGAGGCAGCAGCAGCTCCAAAAAAGGTTTCGCAAAAGTAGAAAGAAGGCGTTAAAAGAAAAATTAATGGCAATGTGAGTAAAGTAAGTAGCATTACGAAAGAGAAGCGAAACTCTTCCAGGAAAGTGTCGATTAAAAAGGTAGATTCTAATTCATCTTCAGATGAAAATAGTGACGTAGAATGTCTTTACTGTGGTGAATACTGGTCCAAGTCTGTTGAAGGATGGATTGCCTGTTCAGTGTGTCAAAAATGGGCACACAATGCCTGTGCCAATCCTAAGTGGATTTTTGTCTGATTTTGTCTAAAGGTTTTAGCTATTTAAATAAAACAAATAATAAAATTGTGTGTACTTAATATTTTTAATACCATTTTCCACCATTAACACTATATTCCAGGAAATCTAACCAGATATGAATGAGTTCTGGTGAAATTTATGAAAACCCAAACCTGCCCCGCGGAATGGGGCAAAATGCACTTTTTTGGTTTCTCATAAGTATTTTCTTTAAAATATTTATTCAACTGTTGAAAAAGGGGAGAATGCTTAATTTACACCGATATAAAAAGAAATTTTTTCGTTAAACGTTAAGTACCCCGTTCTGCCCCGCCTTCCTCTAAGTAGATCTATTCGAGGAAACTATTTTATCGACGGTGATATTCAAACATTGATATCTGCCTATAAATCGAATGTTAGTAAATGGTTATTGAAATAAATTAATGTAGAAAGAAATTGAAGATTTTTACAAAATTAAATATCGAGGAATATTGAATTATTATGAAAGTTAAATTTTTTTCCCATTAAAAAAATAAACTTTTCTCGAAATTTCATAAAATTTATCTTTTTTCGTCGTTTTCTTCTCCGCACTGTAACTTTTTTCCCATCCAGTTTAGGAAAAAACTTAAAGAGCAATTTTTTGTAGAGGATTTAATTTCCTGCAAGAACATTTGAACTGAAATGAAAAAAATATACTAATATTTATAATGAAAAAAAAAATAATTTTTTTAACGTTTTTTAAATGGAAAATGCGCCAGCCAGCTAAATTTTTGGGATATCGAGCCGAAATTTTGGGAGAATTTTTTTTTTTGCTAGTTTCATTGCCTCGGCTTCGCCTCGACAATGCTAGCTGCGGCAGTAAATCTGTTACTTCTCTGCCTATTTAAAGAAATAACTATTTTCTGACCCCGTCTCATTCTTATCTTATACATGGTGATTCATAACTATTGGGACATATATGGTTCAATAAAATTTTGCTATGAAAAAAGATACTGGCCGTTAAATTTGAATTTTATTTATTTATTGCTGCTAATAATAATTGATTATTTAGTTGTCGATTTTGCTTGAGTGCCATAGGGATAGGGACAATTATTTTTGATAACGGTAGCTGGAACGTTGAAATAAATCTATGAAAAAAGATAATTTTCCTAGAATAACAAAAATAATATTGAAAATTTAACACCTCTACTTTTTAACCAATAAAATGCCTTAATTTTGAATAATTACCATGGCAACTAAAAAAATTTTCGGGCATTTTTTCGAGGCGTCACGATATTTAAGTGAAAGGTAAACATATGATCTGCAACCATTAAATAATATAGATATACCTGTGAATAATGCAAAATTTCTATAAGAATTTAACAACTTTTCGTCACAAAATTCAACAAACTGTTTCCAAACACTTGAATTGATTTTTTCCAAATTATGGTGTGAAATTTTCTTACCGAATACCACGCAAGCCTAAATTATTCCTGGAAATTTTCTTTCGGGAATGAATATTTTAAGAAAATTATTCCTCGTCGCTTCCACAAGGAGCATACAGGAAAAATAGATGAAATAAATTTTTCTTACTATACAACGTTTTTAAAACGAACTAAAAAATGAAAAAATAATAATAATAATAATAAACATGCGAGACAGCTACTTTTTTCTAATTTTGACATATAAAGTGACACTTTATAAAACTCGTCGACGTTATGAAACGTCTTAGTTTTCGTAACCAGTTACGAAAAGTGAAATATTTCCTAACTGATGATGAAATAGTATATTGTGCAACTAGTGGGGAAAGTTCAACTTTTCTCACGAGTGTAGAAGTTTGTGGAACGAGCCCGAAGGGCGAGTGCCGCTTACACACGAGTGAGAAAAGTACTTTCCCCATAGGTTGCACACTATACTTTTTCTACAACTGCACAGATTTAAAGAATACAAGTAAAGTAACTTAATATTTATTTTCATGGTTAGTAAAACAAAAATAACACTAAAGTACATATCCTATATCTAGACTTTTAAATAATTTTATTTAAAATTATAGTTGATGGTGAAATTTGTACAATTTTGCATGGTCAAACCCGGAAAGTTATTTTAGAATTCAAAAACTAAATTTCGCCACTAATTACGAAAAGTACAAAATAATCGTAAGACTAAATTTCTGGAACTACCTCTTCATTGTCGTTAAATATAACATAATATCAAGAAAGTTTTATAACTTTATTCAATTTTAACACGTGAATAAAAAACTATTCATAAATATTAATAACACAATTAGAACAGTTACTTATGTTGACCCCAGCTGACAACATAGTTCCCTGATTAGCATTAATTTGTGATGTATTTTCTATGTAATTTTCTCCGAGTATGTTCGTGGCAATCTTCTGTTTATTAATGATTGAATTCTCCACATAACCCTCGGCAACCGTATTGGATTTCCATCCCCCATGCTGTTTTATTCTAAGCAAATCACCACCTGAATCCGCAAGAAGAGTAGTCGACGTCCGCCGAATAGAGTGACCGGTATACAAACAAGGGTTTGGCAATTTTAAAAACTGGGCGATTATTTTCGGCAAATTTCCAAATGTAATAATGCCTACAGGCTGTACTCCACATTTCCCATTTAAATATTTGACAAAAAATGTGTCATGCTTTTGACGGCCGGTAAAAGTCTAGTTTAGTGAACCAACGCGGATTTTGATGAAATATATATTTTTTTAATTAATTAGAGGTCGCTGAACACGAAAATGAAAAAAGAAATCGGCGCTCTCTTACCAAAAACGAGTTATGAATTTTTGAAGATGAAATCAGATCAGCATTGCACTGGTTTCATTGTCATATTATAACTGCTTTAAATGATGCATTATAACTGCTACACAATGTTAGATACACTATAATTGCTTTTTACGATATTCCTCTCTCACACACGTTAAAAAAACACTGATATTGATATTCATTTCTTGTAAATTCTTTTTTTAATTCCACAATTATTATATCTTTTGACGTTTCCATGTAATATGACTGACATATAAGTTTTGGTCTGCTTCCTCTTAGTCGTAAAACTTGTACCTAATAACATATTCAGCCATTAGATATTTAGCCACTTGAATTAGTTGCTGAATATTTTCGATTTCATGATCGTGACATAGAAGATATAAACAAGATGAACATCATGAACATACACCTATTTTTCCGATAGCTGGCGCTGCATTTGGCTCAACTTTCGTTTAACTGAAGTCAGTTATGGAAAAGTTGAATGAACAGCTATCAACATACTGTGAAAAAGGCGCGCCGGATCGACGTTTCGCAATTCGCGCGCGCGAATTGCGACAGAATCTACATTCTTCTTCCTCCACTATTTTGAGCTTTTTCTATATCTACGACCCTAATGAGCCTGAGCGTGTCCAGTCCATACGATCGTTTTATTTCTTCGTTTTCTCCCCTCACCAATCCACATGCTTCTACCGCTAGTCCAAAGTAAAAAAAAATATTACTTTTCATAATCACAGTATGTTACTGTTATTACATTTTACAGCATTCCAGACTTAACATTTATAATTACACCTTGCAATATCTTTCGCCGAATAAGACACTAAACATTTCACTAAATAGGAAATTTACTCTTCACTTCCTTTCTCATCCCATTTTGATGTACGTAATTCGTCACGGTAAACTTCTTACGACTTAATTTGCTTAAAGTGCCGTTTAATCCACTTAAGTATTTAGATCGGCAGCTTCTGGATAAGATTGTTTACCGGTATTTCTTGCTTTGAGGCCCGTTTAACGAAAAACGGCAGTAATTTAACTCGGTATTTAATCGACTTTGATCCTCTTCTTCGATGCATTCATTTTATAAAAGAAAAAAAAAAGACTATTTATATCGTTTCTAGCACGCTTTATAGAGAAGTGTACACCGTACCTGGAGTAATTTTCTTGGAGAAGATTACTTCATTAGTAAGAGAAGCACCTTCAATATCAAACATCAAGCTGATGTTAATTAGTTTTAGTTAAAGTTTCAATTCAGCATATTATTCTTAGGAACTGATTTTCCCTTCCATACATATGTGTGGTTGAAATTTGTCCCTGTTCATGATTTAATGTCAAAATTTGGACATTCGTAATTATTCAACCGAATACTACAATTTAATCACTAGTGCTGATTATTTTGTCATTTGGCATTGACAAAAATTAGCAATATACTTCAATTATTGATTATAAATCATTCAGCTTGTGGTTTTTTCGTAGTTTGACGTGATCACTGACATTACATTTGTGTTTTTCAATCCATCACCGTTTTAACATCTATATTCAATTACCTTCCTAATATATTCCATACATGATAGCGTAAAGCCTATTCAACCTCAAACCATTCCGTGCTATAACAAAATGAATAAAATAAGTAAATAAATTAGAAACACCCACCGGGTTACCCTCAATATGGTATTCTTCCAGAAGTTGTAGAAAAGTAGCAGCAAACTGCAGAAAACATCACTATCTATCTACCGGGTAGACTCCAGACATCCCGAAGTGTGTATCTGGAGGGTGTTAAGTATCCCCTGGCCCCACAGGTGAACCCTTAAAAATGAAAACAGGTATCAGCTAAAAACTGAGCCTATACAGGATCAAATCCTACTTGTCGAACTACACATTCCCAACACCTCAACAAGTTAGGCTTGTCTTGGCCTATGCCGAAGCTAATTTCTAAGACTTTACAAGTGATGTACAAATCAAAATCATCCCCAAATTCACTTAATCCTACCCCCAGAGTAAGGCCTACTTACAATTAACAGTGTCAGCAACAGTATACTACACTGAATTTAAATCAAATAATAAGAATATGATAAGCATCTAAAATAAATTGTTTTTGGTCATAGCCAGGATAGGTTTGAAGAGCCACCCACGAATTATAGTATTCGTTAGACTAAAGCGAGCAAAGAAAAACAAGATATACACAGGGTAACAGAATAAACTGCCTTACAGCCTTCCTAATCAAACATTTGCAATCAACAGGTAGTATTTTACCATCAAGTGTTCTACCTCCAAAATACTACAAATCTATAAGACATACCTTTTCCAAAAAGGGTCCAATTTTCAAAATTTTCCTTACTGGATGGCAACCAACAAATAATGAACCAACAACAACATGTGGCACACCTCCAATTCCAAAACTTCAACGTTGGCGGTTTCCTTTAAATAGTGATAAATACATAGTGATGCGAAATCAGAAAGTAGAGAAAATACCTTCAATCGTTTTAATGCAATATATCCCCTATAAGGGTTTGTGAAAAAGGCTTCCAGAACAGGACGGAATTCTTCAACAATACGAACTCCCGTAGAACCAAAATACTAGCCGTATATTCCACAACTCATTCAGAACGAGAACCTATAAAACCCAGCAAGTGGTGACTACCCAGTCATTAACAAAATTCAGATTCTCGTTCGATGCACTTTTGGAAACTAAGCTAAAAAAAACTAAGCTAAAAAAAGTGACTGAAACTTCCTCAACTTCAGTGCAGAATACTACCATAGAGAAACCTACCCGAAACATACATCCGAACTACACTGCTCACTACACCGTGCGTGCTCCGCATAGATCAAGTCATAAAGTGCTACACTTCCCTGAACGCTTTCATCAAAGACACGACCGTCACGGCCAATTGCCAATGTCATCCAACAAATAATTCTATTTTGTAAACAAGAAACAGAAATAATAAAGTGTGTATTGAAAAATATTCAAATAAATTTGAGCAATAATAGTACCACAATACCCCCCTGTCAACGTAAATAAAGCCGTGCTACCTCCGTAGAAAGAAGGACGTTGGTAACTTTAGCTTTTATCTGCGATCGGTAACTGCAATCCTCCCATGTTTATTTTTCCTCGGGAAGATATCTTGATCATTTTATTAACAATAGTCCTCCAGGAAGCGTAGGTGTTTCAAATCCATCAGGGTGGATGAACGAGGCACATTTTTGTGAATATGCAAGTCACTTTGTGAATCATCTTTAACAAAACCTACATTTTTATTATTAGATAACCATGATAGTCATTTATAGATAGAGGCATTGAACTATTTTGAATCTAACCGGGTAACTGTTCTTTCATTTCCTCCGCATTGCAGCCATAAGCTGCAACCTTTGGATAGGAGCGCTTATGCCCCTTTAAAAAATATGTAAACTCTATATGTGAGTCATCGCCCAGGCTCCACAATGACCATTTATGACATACCAGAAATTGTTAAAATGGCTTTGCCTTTAGCTGCTACCCCAAATAATATTTTAGCAGGCTTTGATGTTTCTGGAATTTCTCCTTTTAACAAAGATGTGTTTGAAGATTCTGAGTTTATGGCGTCTTATGTCACGGACAGGCCAGATCCAACCAAAACCCCACCTAAAGATACCGTTCTTAATACGTCTACCATGGAAAGAAAAACTAATCTAGAGGTGATCGCAGATGATTTAGATTCTAAAGAAGTTCACGAATGAGCTACCGATAGAACAGTCCTTGAACACACGACTCCACCTAAAGTAGTAAGCAATATTATTTTAGATGAGCAGTCTTGTTGTAGTATATCAGTAGTGAATAATACTGTATTTCTGGAACAATTAAAACCACTCCCAAAAGCACCACCAAGAAAAAACAAAAATAGTAGAAGGAAAAGAGTCTCAGCTATTTTAACCGACACCCCAGTTAGAGATGCGATCCAAAAGAACAAAAAGAAAATGTTAGAAACGAAGCAAAAACGGTTAAAAGAAAGTTAGTTGCAATCCAGAACAATAATACAGCAATATCTGTTGAAGGGAAGTCAATTGCCGCAAATAAAAAAAGAATTGACAAACAACCTTTACAAAAAAGAAATAAAGAAAGTGAAAAAGAAAATTATGCTAGTAGTTCAGAAGAAGAAGAAGAAGAAGAAGAAGACGTTTTGTGTTTAATATGCATAGAACCAGTAAATCCAAGGAAAAATGGGTACAATGTGCAAACTGCAAGGGTTGGTCCCACGAGCAATGTACTAATGGAGATATATTTTATATATTCCATAATTGTGATAGTGATTAGAATATTTAAATTCACATTATTTCACTTACCTACTACTTCTAAGAATTATTGTATTTTTTTTAATAAATTTAAAGCTTTAAAATTTCAACCATACCTAGAGTTGTTCAACGTGCCCCACCGAAGGGGTTGGTTGAATACTTGTTTGTGATAAAGAATTAAGTACTTATCACACAAGTTATATCTAACTGAAGTATAAAATTGTCAAAACATTTACTAATCGTCGTATTAAAGTATTTTTTTGATAAAATAACACTAAACATAAAAAAAAATAAAAAACTGGTTCAACCAACCCCGTTCTCCCCTACATTCAAAATAGACTGTTTGAAGGCGTCGACTGTATCTTCTGAGTAATGGAACCTCCGACCACACAGTTCATTCTTAATTTTTGGAGAAGTAAAAAAGTCGTTAGGACTGTATGAAGGATGGTCCAACAATTTGATGTTTTCTTGTTTCAAAAACTCAATTGTTTCTCGAGCTGTGTGCAATCTTGCATTGTCTTGGTGGAGGATCATTCGTCGTTGGGGGTTGGTTTTTTCGAAACCAACCAATTACTTCCGGCAAACATATCCATATGTACCAATCAGCAGTAACAGTTCCATGATCTTGCAGAGGAATTGTTGCTACATGACCCGCTTTTGAGACAAACGTCGCCACCATCTTTTTGGAAACAGTTCGAGAATAAATAACTTTCGTAATTTTGCTCCAATTTCAAGATATGAAGATATGTGGCTACTGATGGTCATATACAATCCAGTTTATATTTTTCTCGAATGAATCCTGAGAGTATAAAAATCAACAAGTCCGATACCGTTAATTCCGCCATATTGGTACGATTCTATGCCCCACCCAGTGATACCTTTCATTCATGACTTCTTTGAATGATCATCTCAATTGTTAAAATGACAACCTAGATTACTGTTTATACTTAGATCACATTTGTGGTTTTTCACTCATTACTGTTTGATCGATTTTCCATCGAAAGGAAATCGAGAAAATGTCTGATAACTGATTAAAGTGCTCTACGATTCCAGTTTGTATTTCTCTCGAATCAACCCTCAACATTTAGGCCCGGCTGTACAATCTGCGTTCACTCCGAGTTCACGGTTCGATCACGCCGATCTCTGGTTCAACGAAAAAGTTTCGTTGTACAATGTCAATTTTAAATGGTGAACGCCGTTCATCCTGGATGGCCAAATTTTTCCGCTTCTCTATACTCTTTCAATATACATAAACTCATTATATATTTTTTGGTTTTTGTTATACTACACATAACTCTGCATATCCTTGATATTCTAGGTCTACTCACCATATGTCATTACAGGAAGAGGAAGAGGAAGAGGAAGAGGAAGAGGAAGAGGAAGAGGAAGAGGAAGAGGAAGAGGAAGAGGAAGAGGAAGAGGAAGAGGAAGAGGAAGAGGAAGAGGAAGAGGAAGAGGAAGAGGAAGAGGAAGAGGAAGAGGAAGAGGAAGAGGAAGAGGAAGAGGAAGAGGAAGAGGAAGAGGAAGAGGAAGAGGAAGAGGAAGAGGAAGAGGAAGAGGAAGAGGAAGAGGAAGAGGAAGAGGAAGAGGAAGAGGAAGAGGAAGAGGAAGAGGAAGAGGAAGAGGAAGAGGAAGAGGAAGAGGAAGAGGAAGAGGAAGAGGAAGAGGAAGAGGAAGAAAAAATGCATAACATTTCAATTCACAGGGGTTTTTATGTCTACCCAGTGGTTTTAACCTCATTTCATTGTTTTGTTGATTTTCATTATTAACGATCATGGACGATTTTTATGATGATATTACTGATGATGAGGAAATGGTGGAAATTATTGCACACCCTCGAGCTACGAAGGTTTATAGAGAAAGAACAGGTCAAGGTTAGGAAAACAGGTCGTTAGATTTATTATAGATGAAATTTCTGGAAATATTTCATCTGATAGAGACAGGTAATATTTCTATTGTTACCTAAAGTCTTGGTTTTAAATTTCCTCATTTTTTAGGAATCATGCAGTGTCACCTACTGAAATGGTCTGTATTACTCTGCGTTTTTTGGCTACTGGGAGTTTTCTGCAAATTGTTGTATCGACAAATCAACAGCAAGCCGAAAAATTTATATGGTTTTAGAAGCTTTGGCTCAATTGGGAAGAGAATTTATGAAAATGCCAAGAAATGAAGATGAATTATGTAGTGTTCGACAAGGTTTTTTTCAATATCGCCAGGCTACCGAGACGTATTGGAGCATTGGACTGTACCCATGTAAAATTACTATCACCTGAAGGAGCAGATGCTGAAATTTACAGAAAACGTAAAGGTTTTTGAAGCTTGCTTCTTATTGCACGACATAGGACTTTTGAGAAAGCTAGTGAACTCGTTAAACGTGTAACCGTTACGAAAAGACCGTCACGCAACAGTGTTGCCATATTTCTGAAAAGGCTAGTGAACTCGTGAAACGTGTAATGTTACGAAAAAGCGAATAAGGGTTCGTCACGCAACAGTGTTGCCAGATTTCTGGATAATCCACTAATCCAATGAAATTTAAATTGAAGCTTACTTCTTATTGCACAACATAGGACTTTTAGGAAGGCTAGTGAACTCGTGAAATGTGTGACGAAAAAGCGTTCGTCACGCGATAACTCATTCAAGCGACTGTGCGCAATCTTTTGTCCGCACTGAGCTCGCACAACTATAGGCGTGAAAAATTTTCAAAAATGGTCAAAAATTGTCAAGATATTGAAAAAAATGGTTAATAATTGCCAAAAATTCGAAAAAATGATCAAAAATTGTAAAAAACTGTCCAAACTTTGAAATATTGGTTAATAATTGCCAAATATTTTCAAAAATTGTCAAAAACTGTCAGAAATGGTCAATAATTGTCAAAAATGTTTAAAATTTTTGAAAAATTGTCAAAAATGGTCAATTATTCTCAAAGACGGTCAACAATGGTCAAAACCAATCAAAATTCGTCAAAAATGATCCAAAAGGATCAATAATTGTTAAAATTTTGAAAAATGCTCAAAAATTGTCAGAATTTTTAAAAAATGGTCAATAATTGCCAAATATGTTAAAATCTCTGAAAAATGGTCAAAAATGGTCAATAATTGTCAGAGACGGTCAAAAATTGTCAAAATTCGTCAAAAACTGTCAAAATTTTGAAAAAATGGTTAATAATTGCCAAATATTTTCAAAAATTTGGAAAAATGGTCAATAATTGTCAATTTTTTTTTAAAATGGTCAAATTTTTCATAAAATTGTCAAAATTTTGAAAAAATGGTCAATATTTATAAAAAAACTGTCAAAAATGGTCAATAATTATTAAATTGTCAAAAATTTTTGAAAGTGGTAAAAATTTTTGAAAAATGGTCAACATTTTTGAAAAATTATCAAAAATGGTCAATAATTGTCAGAACCTGTCAAAAATTGTCAACAATTGTTAAATTTTGGAAAAATGGTCTAAAATGGTGAACATTTTTGAAAAATTGTCAAAAATGATCAATAATTGTCAAAATTGGTCAATAAATGTCAAAACTGTCGAAATTGGTCAATAATTGTCAAAAATGGTCAATAATTATTAAAATTTGAAAAAATTGTCAAAAATTGTGAAATTTTTTTAAATATGTTCAAAAATGATCAATTATTGTCAAAAATGGTCAATAATTGTCAAAATTCGTCAAAAATGGTCAAAAATGGTCAAAATTTTTGAAAAATGATGAAAAATTCACGAAAAATGGTCATTCTATTGTGCATAAGAAGCAAGCTTCTGTCGGCGGTCCGACGACCGCTCACCTTTTTTTTTTCTCATTTAACGTAAAAGAAATTTGCGATGCCGAAATCAAATTTCAGGATATTGTGTGCCGATGGCCGGGACCTGCTCATGACTCCAATATATTTAGAAATAGCACAGTCAGACATGATTTTGTAAATAGAGTATAATATGGTGACAATTTGCTTGTATCAGATAGTGGTTATGCCATAAAAAACTACACTATAACTCCTCTCTTCAATCCTCAAACTCCAGCTAAAAATCTATTCAATGAAGCACAAATTTGGACTAAGAACCCCATAGAGAGAGCATTTGGAGTTTTAAAAAGATTCCCAATTCTTGCCTTAGGAATCCGATCAAAACAAGAAAAAGTAGAAGCTGTGGTTATGGCAGCAGTTATTCTTCACAATATTAAAATATCTATGGGAGATGTGGATTCACCAGAAGTGAGTGTACTGTTAATTCCGCCATATTGGTACGATATTAAGATACTTTTCATCCACAATTGATTTGAATGATCATCTCAACTGTCGAAACAATAAACTTTTCATCGATTTTCCATCGAAATTAAAAGGAGAAAATTTGCGATAACTGATGTTGAAAGTGCTCGACAATTCTGCTTATACAGATTTCTATTAGTATTTTTCTGTTGATTCCACCATATTGTTACGATTTTAGGCCCCACCTTTTGATACTTTTCATTCACAGCTGCTCTGAATAAATATATTACTTACATTTTCAAAATAAAGTATCTCAGTTGACAAAATAACAAACTTAAATTCATTTTTTTTTTCTAAGGAGTATCATTTAGATCTGACGCAAATAAATCAAACTTCCCAAGTGATATTTCATTGTGTCTCTTATGGAAAAAAAGAAGTATATTTTGTTCGGCTTGTCCAATTACCTGTTTATGTATCTTTTTCGAAAGTTGCTGACTCACTTAAGGGGATAAATTGCTCTAAATTGACAGATGATAAAGGATGACATACACGACGATATTTAAAGGACCTTTTTGGTATAAATCATGTTTGCCAAACTTTTTCACATTGACAATACTGTAAAGAAGCCCCTTTTAGTACATACAGTGTGTAAAAGCCAAACGGAATAAATTCAATATTCCGGTTACTGTACATATTCATAAAAAATCCCGAAACACATCAAATTCAAATTCGAATTTTTGGCAAGGTATTCACTGATGGAATAAAAATCGTACTGGCAACCCTGGCGAGGCCGAGCTTCATTGTTATTTACATTTTTAGGGAAGTAGTATAGGCCAGGGAAGCGAGGACTGCGACCCCCTTCAAAAACAAACTCGAGCTCCGCTTGAGAATCGATGTTTTAGACAAAGGTGGATAAAAATTTACTTATTAACGATGTTATTTCTGTGGTTTGATAAAAAGAAGATATTTTAGGGTTTATAATCTCTCGACACTGAACACTGTTTACACTACCACTACACCAACACTAACACTAACACTATAACATTTTTAATAAAGCAGGATTAAATTCAGTTTATAAATCAAACAATACTTTAAAACAGCTGTTAGGTAACCCAAAGGATAAAATAATAGAATTGGAAAAGAGTGGTAAAAGATCACGTTTTAAGCCTTCAGAAAATATAGGGTTTTGCTATCCTATACCACTCGATATACCGTATACCGAGTGGTATAGGATAGCAAAACCCTATATTTTCTGAAGGCTTAAAACGTGATCTTTTTAAATCTGCCATTAGATAGCCAAAGATCCATTTGAAAAACGTACGCAAAACTTGAACACCCTGTATATTTTGAAATATTTCCGAATTATAGTTTAAGTTGAAGTGAAATTTGTGGTATAAAAAGATTTTCCAAAAACTTGTCCGGTCCCGGACTTTTGCCGAACTCTGTATATATGAATTGACATTCGCCAACGTGAAGATTATAATAAATCCCAGATAACTTATGAAGCAGTATTCCTTCCAATAACTCAGATAGTTGTGAGAAATTAATCGGTTCTTCATAATAAACTCCAGTATATATTACGTGGCGATCTTCAAAACATTACAATACAAAATATATAAATAAAAACGATTCCTATCGTTTAGAAATAGTATATTGTGCAACTAGTGGGGAAAGTTCAACTTTTCTCACGAGTGTGGAAGTTTGTGCATACTCACGAGTGAGAAAAGTACTTTCCCCACATGTTCAACACTATACTTTTTCTACAACTGCAGAGATTTAAAGAATACAAGTAAAGTAACTTAATATTTATTTTTATGGTTAGTAAAACAAAAAGAAAAGGTGAGCGGTCGTCGGACCGCAGATAGAAGCTTGCTTCTTATGCACAATAGAATGACCATTTTTGACCATTTTTCGTACATTTTTGACCATTTTTCAGAATTTTTGACAATTATTGACCATTTTTTCAAAATTTTTGACAATTTTTGACTATTTTTACAAATTTCAACAATTATTGACCATTTTTGATAATTATAGACCAATTTTGACAATTATTGATCATTTTTGACAATTTTTCAAAAATTTTGACCATTTTAGACCATTTTTCCAAATTTTAACAATTATTGACCATTTTTGACCATTTTTGACCATTTTTGACAGGTTCTGACAATTATTGACCATTTTTGACAATTTTTCAAAAACTTTGACCCTTTTTCAATAATTTTGACAATTTTTTACAAATATTGACCATTTTGAACAGTTTTTTATAATTATTCACCATTTTTTCAAAATTTTGAGAATTTTTGACCATTTTTGACAATTTTTCAAAAACTTTGACCCTTTTTCAATAATTTTGACAATTTTTTACAAATATTGACCATTTTGGACAGTTTTTTATAATTATTCACCATTTTTTAAAAATTTTGACAATTTTTGACCATTTTTGACAATTTTTCGAAAATTTTGACCATTTTTCAAAATTTTGACAATTTTTGACTATTTTCTCAAATTTTAACAATTATTTACCAATTTTGACAGTTTTGACAATTATTGATCATTTTTGTCCATTTTTCTAAACTTTTGACCATTTTTCCAAATTTTAACAATTATTGACCATTTTTGACAATTTTTCAAAAACTTTGACCATTTTTCAAAAATTTTGACAATTTTTTACAATTATTGACCATTTTGGACAGTTTTTTATGATTATTGACCTTTTTGGACAGTTTTTTATGATTATTGACCATTTTTTCAAAATTTTGACCATTTTTGACAATTTTTCGAAAATTTTGACCATTTTTCAAAATTTTGACTATTTTCTCAAATTTTAACAATTATTGACCAATTTTGACCTTTGTGACAATTATTGATTATTTTTGACAATTTTTCTAAACTTTCGACCATTTTTCCAAATTTTAACAATTATTGACCATTTTTGACAATTTTTGAGCATTTTTTACAGGTTCTGACAATTATTGACCATTTTTGACAATTTTTGAGCATTTTTTACAGGTTCTGACAATTATTGACCATTTTTGACAATTTTTACCAATTATTGACCATTTTGACAGTTTTTAATAATTATTGACAATTTTTGACAATTGACCATTTTTCCAAAATTTTTGACAATATTTTCAAATTTTAACAATTGTTGACCATTTTTGACAATTATTGATCAATTTTTCAAAAATTTTGACCATTTTAGACCATTCTTCCAAATTTTAAAAATTATTGACCATTTTTGCCAATTTTTGAGCATTTTTTACAGGTTCTTACAATTATTGACCATTTTTGACAACTTTTCAAAAATTTTGACAATAATTTTCAACAATTATTGACCATTTTTGACATTTTTTTATAATTATTGACAATTTTTACAAAATTTTAACAATTTTCGACCATTTTTCAAAATTTTAACAATTATTGACTATTTTTGACCATTTTTCAAAATATTTCACAATTTTTGACAGATTCTGACAATTATTGACCATTTTTGACAATTTTTCAAAATCTTTGACCATTTTTAACAATTATTGACCATTTTTGACAGTCTTTTATAATTATTGACCATTTTTTCAAAATTTTGTCAGTTTTTGACAATTATTAACCATTTTTCCAAATTTTTGACAATTTTTGAAAATATTTGGCAATTATTAACCATTTTTCCAAAACTTTGACAGTTTTTGACAATTATTGACCATTTTTCCAAATTGTTGACAATTTTTGACCATATTTCGAAATTTTTGAAATTTTTTAAAAATTTCAACACATTTTCTAATATAATCTGTCAGTTTTGTGACAACTAAGTAGATATTTAAAGATGACAGTAGCCTACTGAATTTTTGTCGATTTTATTTTATTCTCCATATAAATATATGTGGCGTGGGCAAAGTGCCGTGAGAAATAATATTTCTCACAGTATGAGCAATATTTGGTTTTGAAATCAAGTAAGGTATGAGAAATACGTCACTTTTCATAGCAGTTGTAGAAAAAAGAATTTTTAAAAGCGTTCAGATATTTTTCATGCTCCAGTTATCATACCTCGGAATCGATAAAGGTGGGTGGAATGTATATGCAGCGTAGTGTAGAATGTGTCTTCAGGTAACACATTCTCGCACTTAATTTGTTGTTTATTCATTCGAACAATTTAATATACATTATTCCAGTTCTCTTTACAACAATGTGCAGTGCTGAGTCCGCTCCACATAGTGGAAATAACGAAGATGTATATATGTTTGTTAGTTTAGTACACTAGGACTACAGAGAGTGGTACAAGGACAGTTTTTGAGTTTATTAGATGACACTATTTGTCGTTTTATATTTGATTTATTAGTTATAGTCTTTACCGTTTTTTTTTTCGGGCCGATATGGGAAACTCATGTTCGATTTGAAAACCGTTGCATTCACGGTTATTTACAAAATGTCGAACTGTCATAAGGTAAGTAACAGCAGCAAATATACTACTACAAAATCTTGTATCTGTATTCCAAGCCGAAATCTACGCTATCGACACGTGTTTGCAAATAAACATCGAAATGGGGTATCGAGGCCAAAATATCCTCATACTGAAATCCTTAGCATGTCCCCAGATCAGATCTAGATTGGTCTGGGACAACCTTCAAAGACTTTTAACCCTAGCAAACCACAAAAGAGTAACTCCTAAATGGGTCCCAGGGCACAAGGGTATTGTAGGCTATAAAAAGGCAGACACCTTAGCAAAGCTAGGGCCTGAAACTGCATTCACTGGTCCTGAACCAGTATTTGGAATATCAAAATCTGCTACACGTGGTTGTACATCTCGGTGGATTCAAACCATACATCAGACGTAGTGGAGACACGTGCCAAAACAGGAACACAGCAAACTCTTGGTAAAAAAACCCTCGGAGTATCTGATTAACGAAATACTAAACCTCAGCAGCGGCCAGATAAAGAAAGTGACAGGATTACTCACCGGTCACTGTACCCTAAAAAAGCACATGCTTACAGTTGGTATATATATAAGGTGGTATCTGTCGGTTGTGCATGGAAGAGGAGGTAACAGCCTCACACATTATCTTCGAATGTGAAGCACTGTCTCATTGGAGATATAGACTCCTAGGACTAGAGTATCCAAAGGAGGATTTCTCCAAGAAGGACCTAGTGAAAGGACTGTTGAGCCTGATAAGAGCTGCAGGTCTTTTCATATAAACGGTATAACCAAGAGCACAAAAAGGCTGAGGTTTCGAGGTCTCTAAGCCTTTGACTGGTGGTGCTGAACTAATCAATCAATCAACTTGAACTAAATCTAACTACGCCTCTGGAGAACTGCCATACATGTAACACTCTCACATATGCTCCTGGCTTAGCCACGAGTTGTCCCTTTGCGCATCTGTTGCTGAAGTGCCAAGTTAAGTTTGTCGACTGTGTAGTTGAAGTTTATGCCATAGACAAGATTTACTGAAAATAATTTTTGGTATTAGTCATCCACCCCCAACCTCATTATCTACTATGAAAATCGTTATTTATTTGAAAATTTCAATTACCGCGCATCTCGAAGATAAATACTCCTTATAAAAAGTGAATATATTTTTGATTTTCATTTTTCAACGTAGTAGTGCAATTTACGTTGGCGACACCAAAAGAAAATTCATTCTTTCCAAAATGAGTTATGATGAAGTGTCGGCTGTTCAAGTTTATCGAAGAGGAAAGAAAACAAAGCTATTTGGATAATTTCAAAGGATGTTTCGAGTTAGGAGATGCGCTTCGGGCTGTTTAACCTTTTTGGAGTTGAGAAAACCTACCGAATAACTTTGAGAAGAGCCAACGCGCTGACTTGCTTACTTCATTGAAATGGCAGTGCCAGCGGCGCACCGCAGACCACACTCTTTATAACTTTTCTTTGATTTCAAATCGTTATTGTTGAATTTACGATTATACAGTAAGCACCACTCAAGTTTGATTGCGAGACTCAATAACAGAGGCAATCAAACATGCTCCCAATCCCCAACAATACTATTACTTAAGACTAGCAAGAAACAGCAGTTTCATTCCATTCCCTTAGAAACACTAGATAAAATTTAAAGCGATCTCTTTATTATCATGTACTGGGTATCCGATTAGAAGAGGTAACCTGCTGTATCTCAGAAACTATTTATCGAACAGCTTATTATTACAAACTCGCTTTCAAGAAACTGCTGGAAATTATTTCTAACTAGACACTCACTTAGCGTGTGGTGAAACGTAAATTGCATTCCAAAATCCGATTTAGGTATCACCCAACTTGAGGAACTGGTTGGTGAATTCAGGCATATTTTTTCCAATTTCAGTAGCTTGGTTGAGAGTTCCTTGTCTACATTCTCTTTGTATGGAGGTGATCTTCCATCAGCCTCCATTTGAATTGGTGTTCTTTATCTAGCCAGTTCCAGATTTCTCCTCTTATGTAATCCTTTGTGATTCCACAGAACGGTTCCGGACCTATGAAGCCTCCTTCAGCTAACTTTTCCGCCACTGCATCACCTGCAACCCCTTCATGTCCCGGTACCCATACTAGAGACACTGTGACGTATCTTTTCAGCCTGTTAAGAGATTTCTTACAGTTTTTAATCAGTCTAGACTAGGGAAGGCGATTCTTTCTAAAAAAGATCGATTTTTAAATCGATTCGAATCGTAACCCGATGAATCGATAAATCAAAAAATCGAGGTCTAAAAGATCGATTTCAAAAAAATCGATTTTTTCCAAGTTTGTATTTTTTACAATGTAAATATAAATCGATCTTTTTTATTGAAAAATAACAAGAAAGGTACCTCTAAATAAACAATCTCTTCCCGGGATCTCTTATCAGTAAAATTGGGGATTTTTTTTAAGTTCAGGGAATTCGATAATAATAACAATTATTTTTTATTACCATATTATTACCACAAAGTATCGGATTGTGTGAGATTAATGGAAAATAATAATCGATAAAATAAAAATCGATTTTTCATTCTTTCAAAATTAATGGATTTGTCGAAAAAATCGATTTTGATAAAAAATAAATCGATTTCTGCGGAAAGATCGTTGATTTTTTTTTTATTGTTTTAAAAATGGACATGCTTTTCGTATATATTCCGATGATAAACGTAAGAGATTTATTCGTTAACGATATTTATCGGATTGAAAAAAAATCAAATAAAATTATACGAAAATTGTCAAAAATTTTGAAATATGGTCAATAATTGTCAAAAATTGTTGAAAATTGTCATTAATTGTTAAAATTTTGAAAAATGGCCAAAAATGGTCAAAAAATTTGGAAAAATGGTCAATAATTGTTGAAAAACTGTCAAAATTGGTTAATAATTGTTGAAAAATGGTCAATAATTTTAAAAAAATGATCAATAATTGTTGAAAAATTTGGAAAAATGGTCAGTAATTGTTGAAAAATTTGGAAAAATGGTCAGTAATTGTTGAAAAACTGTCAAAATTGGTCAATAATTGTAAAAAATGGTCAATAATTTCTAAAAAATGATCAATAATTGTTAAAAAATTTGGAAAAATGGACAATAATTGTTGCAATACTGTCAAAATTGGTCAATAATTTTTAAAAAATCATCAGTAATTGTCAAAATTGGTCAATAATGGCTAAAAACTGTCAATAATTGTTAAAAAATGGTCAATAATTGTAAATTATTATCAAAAACTGTTGAAAATTGTCAATAATTGTGAAAAATTTTGAAAAGTGGTCGATAATTATCGAAAATTAAAAAAAAAATTTAAAAATGGTCAATAATTGTCTATTATTGTCAAAAACTGTTGAAAAGTGTCAATAATTGTTAAAATTTTGAAAAATGGTCAGTAATTGTTGCAAAACTGTCAAAATTGGTCAATAATTTTTTAAAAAATGGTCAATTATTGTTGAAAAACTGTCAACATTGGTCAATAATTGTAAAAAATGGTCAATAATTTTTAAAAAATGGTCAATAATTGTTGAAAAACTGTCAAAATTGGCCAATGATTGTAAAAAATGGTCAATAATTTCAAAAAAATGGTCAAAAATGGTCAATAATTTTTAAAAAATGAACAATAATTGTTAAAAATTTTGGAAAAATGGTCAATAATTGTTGAAAAACTGTCAATATTGGTGAATAATTTTTTAAAAATGATCAATAATTGTTGAAAAATTTGGAAAAATGGTCAGTAATTGTTGAAAAACTGTCAAAATTGGTCAATAATTGTAAAAAATGGTCAATAATTTTTAAGAAATGATCAATAATTGTTAGAAAATTTGGAAAAATGGACAATAATTGTTGCAATACTGTCAAAATTGGTCAATAATTAAAAAAAAAGATCAGTAATTGTCAAAATTGATTAATAATGGCTAAAAACTGTCAATAATTGTTAAAAAATGGTCAATAATTATCAATTATTGTCAAAAACTGCTGAAAATAGTCAATAATTGTCAAAAATTTTGAAAAGTGGTCGATAATTATCGAAAATTTAAAAATGGTCAATAATTGTTAAAATTTTGAAAAGTGGTTAGTAATTGTTGCAAAACTGTCAAAATTGGTCAATAATTAAAAAAAAAGGTCAATAATTGTTGAAAAACTGTCAAAATTGGTCAACAATTGTAAAAAATGGCCAATAATTTTAAAAAAATGGTCAATAATTGTCGAAAAACTGTCAAAATTGGCCAATGATTGTGAAAAATGGTCAATAATTTCAAAAAAATGGTCAAAAATTGTCAAAAAGTTTAGAAAAATGGTCAATAATTGTTGAAAAACTGTCAAAATTGGTCAATAATTTTCAAAAAATGATCAGTAATTCTTGAAAAACTGTCAAAATTGGTCAATAATTGTCAATTAATTGTTAAAATGGACGATTTTTGTCAAAAACTGTCAATAATTGTTAAAAAATGAATTTACTGTTTGGACCCTTACTTTGTGGAATCTACTCATATTACTTTTTTAAATGAAACTAAGTGTTTCTAATTAATTCCACTATTTAATGAAAAAATTATGAAAACTCTAAGATATTGATAATAATTAATGTTAAAAAATGGTCAATAATTTTGAAAAATAGTCAATAATCGTCAAAAGGTGTCAAAATTTTGAAAAATAGTCAATAAATAATACGAGAGCCGTTTTCGAAAATCCACTCCTTAAACACACGTAATTTATACAAAATCGATTATTACTCGAAAAATCGATTATAACAAAATAATAATTGATTTATATAAAAATCGTTTAATTTTTCAAACATCCCTACTTATAGAGTTCCCTATAAGCTTTTTTGAAAAAAAAGCAACAGTGCCTGTCGAGTCTATTGGGATCCGAGCGGTTCCGCTCTCATCACTACTTGCGATGTTGCCGGGGCAATTGAAAAAAAAACCGCTCTACCAAAAACACAAAAAAAATCGAAGGTCGATTTTCTAGGGTGAAATATCGATTCACTGAATCGATTCAATACAACATATCGATTTAAAAAATCGATTTATTCGGTCCGAGGAATCGATTATTCGAATAATCGATTTCAGATCGCCATCCCTAGTCTAGACTTGGTGGTTGCTGATAGCTGTAAGCAGAGCTTGGCAGTCAGTGAATATTATCACGTCTAGTTAACTTTGACATCACAATACTCAAGGGTCCAGTATTGGTCAACGGAAAACTAACTTTCTGAACCCAGTACCAGTGGACTGGTATAATGGACGATTCTTCATAAAAGAAAATCTAACTTAGGTTTTTGAATTTATAGCAAAAACAATTGAATAAAAACAATCCTCTCAAACTTACTACAAAATTATTTTAAAAACACCTTGTATACAACGTGGACCAAAATAATGAGAAAATGCTGGTATCCGAAAAGAGTAGTTTCTTTCGGTTTCTCATTAAGGAAAACCAATCGGTCTCTGTAAAACCGTATCCGCTCTCGCATTTTTTCCCCGAAAAAAAAAAACTACGTGATGGCGTAACCCGATCGATAATAAGGTTATATTTAGGTGTGCATTCGCTTTTAAACGTTTTATTCATTTTTTCGAGGTTAATTATGAAGACAGGTCTAAATGATATTCGCTAAATGGTTTAGACATTTCCAAAGTATAAGTTGTGAAATATTAACTCGAAAAATAAATGGGAACAGAATGGATTACGAGGTGTGGTCAATTAATGTCCACAAAAGAGTTGGAAATCGTATAGAATTGACCCAATTTAATATGAAAGGGTAACAAGAAGAGGGTGAAGAGATTAATGAGATTGAGTTAAGAAAATGCTATGTGGAATAGAGGAGAATTAATGTAATAGGAGGCATGTTATTAAAGTAAGTACCGTCATAACTGAATTTTTAATATCTTGACAATTGAGAAGACTGATACGGGGTGAAGCTACCTATCCGACACAGAAATAGTTTCAGTGCCGGGTAAGTGAATGCCCAAACCAAAGAAATTCATAGACGCCAATACGGGCAAATGACTTTAGGAACCTTATTAAGAAATCTTAAAGGTCAATTACGTTTAAAAAATCCTACTGACTGCGCCAGTTAAATAACTTGATCGAAAGTTTGAGCTTTCAAAACCACTTTATTTTACAATTATAGATTGTGCAGAGACAACGACAGTAACAAGAATAACAAATAGAAATAAGATTTAGCTCGGCGTTTCCTTCGTGTAACTTGCAGCGTCGGCTAGTTTTTATACTGGGTGTGCGAGTATGTTCATATAATTTGCACGATGCTATTTCAATATCATTCTAATGTTTGATGCTGTATTGGTTTTGCAAGGGTAACGAAGATTTATTACTCTGCCGCATTATAACCTTATCTTTCTTGGTGCTAAAGGCGAAAACCAGCCTTCAAATATGTGGAGTTTATGGAGAAAGCATCATAAGTGCCTAAATGGTCAGGCAGTAGGCTTGAGCTTTTAAATATGCTCGTAACAGTGTTCATGACGAGGAATGGACTGGGCGACCTTCTATCATTACTGACTATTTTATGCAGCAATTTCAAAGAGAACAGACGCTTCACGATTTCTTCGTTATCTCAGAAATGACAGAGAAGGACAAAACCAAACGTTTAGGCAGCCATTTGACATTATAATGACAAGGGTGATGATTTTCTTAACCAAATTGGCACAGGCGACTTGGGTGGTCTATGTTACACCAGAATCGAAGCAGCGAGGCATTCAACATCCCTCAAGAGAGGACAGAAAAATCATGGGTGTTTTGGGACGGGAAGAGTTTGTGGCTTGTCGACTTTTTGCCCAGTGGTGGAACAATAAATCCTGCAAATAAATGTGAGAGGTTAACTGCGTCGAACAATCCAGAACAAAAGGCGCGTCATACTGAGAAGGGGAAAGCTGTTACTTCACGACAATCCCTGGTCACACGCAGCCAGGCGACCTCAAGATCTTATAGCATCGTTTGTCTGGTAACAATTTTATCATTCTCCGTACAGCTCAGATCTTTTTTTTTTTCGGGTCGAGATGGGAAACTCATGTTCAGTGCTCAGTGTTAGGTTCATCCCCAAGGAGCCTACCAAGCAAACCCACCTCAAACTTACCGTTATCCCCGCCTCGGAATCACTACCCTAGCATACTTCGAGGCGGGCGGCGGTCCCTCGCACACTCTCCGCTCACACCGTCGTCTTCTCCCTACTATCACTCCTACCTCTCATGCCATATCGAGTCCTTCTCTCCCCCTAACCATGCCCTCTACTACGACACTCACCTCCATCCATTGCTCCTCCCTCCTCAACATTATCTCCACCATGTTCTCCCAGTACACTGCCTCTCCTAGTTTCCTCTCCAACTTCTTCAGCACTTCCTCGTACCTCCAGCATCTAAACACATGCCTCTCATCATCCTCCACTCTCGCGCACTCCAGTCTCTCTTTTCCCAATCTTGTGGAGGAACCCTTCTCTCGACCCATGTCCAGTGAACATCTGCGCCAAGAAGTAGTTCACCTCCCCGAATTTCCGGTCCATCCAATCTCTCCTATTCTCAATCGCTCTTTTTAGCGCGCACTCATACTCCTCCCAGCTTATCTCCATCTCCTCCTCCATCCATTCCTGTACTTCCTCTCTGTTCGCACCCCTCCAGCGTTTGTTCCTGGCTCTAGCCATCACGTCCAATGGGCAGGACCGTGCCAGCACCCACTGTCCTGTATATCTGCACCACCCTCAGCAGTATCCCTCTCTGCACCCGCAGGAGTGGCCCAACCCAAAGTGAAAGTTCGATCTTTTCCATGGAAGACATAAAAAAACAAGGACATTTTGTATATCCACGTGTTAAATAACTAGTAGTACATTTTCTCCAACTACCTACATCTTTAGATCGTTGCGAAATTCAAAATTAATACTCGTCTACAATTCAACGAACTCGTTAGTACAAACTGTCGACCTTATCTTAATTTATACTACTCGAGACAACTCGAACGCAACATTATCACTATCTGGATGAACTTAGCTAGATGATATTATAATGGGATTCATACTTTTCGGTTTTATTTAAAACGTGTTCAATTTTTCGAATTGATAAATGCATCAAATGTATCAAAGTGCAGTAAAATATATAAATTATACAGTCATTTTAACGAAAAAAATATTCACTGCTTTCTTATACAGGACTTTTCACAATAGGGAACTTGAGTAAAAAACTTTAATTAGAAAAAATGTGCTATAAACCATAAAAATATATTGCATGGAAAATAGTTATTTGTGTATTTAGAGCGTAAAGTAACAGATTGCCGCTTGAGAAAGAATGTTGCCGGCGATCTTTCGGAAGCGGCAATTTTACTTTACGCTCGAAATACTCAGATACTTTTTTCTACAGTCGCCCTTTTAATAATTAAAACAGTTTTTTATATTATCTTAGGTTATAATAGGAGTGCTAGAATAATCGTCATTTTCGCTATTCATCATGATTAACTTTAAAAAGATCTACTGACTAGGGATGTTGAAGAATAATCGATTTTTATAGTAATATTAATCGATTTTATAACTTACGTGTTTAAATCGATTTTCGGAAACGGCTCGTATTATTTATTGACTATTTTTTAAAATTTTGACAACTTTTGACAATTATTGACCATTTCTCAAAATTTTGACAATTATTGACCATTTTTCAAAATTTCGACAATCATTGACCATTTTTTAAAATTTTAACAATTATTGATCAATTTTGACAATTACTAACCATTTTGACTGTTTTTCAAATTAGTGACCATTATTCAAAATTTTTGACCATTTTTCAAAATGAAAATTTTCAACCATTTTCGACAGTTTTTGGCAATAATTGTCCATTTTTAACCATTTTTGATAGTTTTTGACCATTTTTGACAATTTTTCAAAATTGTAGACCATTTTTCAAAATTTTTTACCATTTTTCCAAATTTTTTATCATTTTTGACCATATTTCAGAAATTTTTGACAATTTTTTAGAAACTAGAAACAATTTTTGACAATTATCAACAGTTTTTCAAAATTTTGACAATCTTTAACAATAATTGTCCATTTTTGACAGTTTTTGACAATTTTTGATCATTTTTGATAGTTTTTGACAATTATTGGACATTTTTGGAAATTTTTCAAAATTATTGACCATTTTTGATAGTTTTTGAACATTTTTGACAATTTTTCAAAATTTTAGACCATTTTTCTAAATTTTTTACCATTTTTGCCAATTATTGACCATTTTTGACCATATTTAAAAATTTTTGACAATTTCTTAGAAACTCAAACAATTATCAACTGGTTTTTAAAATTTTGACAATTTTTAACAATAGTTGTCCATTTTTGATAGTTTTTGGCAATTATTGGACATTTTTGATAGTTTTTGACAATTATTATCGGACATTTTTGAAAATCTTAACAATTATTTACCAATTTTGACAATAATTGTCCATTTTTGATAGTTTTTAAAAATAATTGACAATTTTTAATCATTTTTGATAGTTTTTGACCATTTTTGACAATTTTTCAAAATTTTAGACCATTTTTAAAAATTATTGACCATTTTTGATAATTATTGACAATTGTTGACAATTATATAGGGACCATTTTCCAAATTTTTGACCATTTTTGACAATTATTGACCATTTTTGACCAGATTTCAAAAACTTTAACAATTTTTGACAATTGTCAACTATTTTTTCAAAATTTTGACAATTTTTCAAACTTCTTGATAATTTTTCAAAATATTTAACAATTTTTGACCATTTTTGATAGTTTTTGAAAATGATCGACCATTTTTTTAAATTTTAAAATTTTTTGACAATTATTGACCAATTTCGACAACAATTGTCCATTTTCGACAGTTTTTGACAATTTTTGACCAATTTCGACAACAATTGTCCATTTTCGACAGTTTTTGACAATTTTTGACCATTTTTGACAATATTTAAAAAATTTTGACCATTTTTCAAAAAAAAATTTAGAATTTTTGACAAAATGGCCATTTTTGACAATTTTTGAGAAACCATTTTTCAAAAAATTTTTGACAATAATCGACCATTTTTGACAATTATTGTCCATTTTTAACAGTTTTTGACAATAATTGACAATTTTTGACAATTATTGACCATTTTTGACCATATTTCAAAATTATTGACAGTTTTCATATAACTTTATCTAATTTTTAATCTGATAAATTGTTAAATATTCACCAATTGAGTTAATTCGGAGGGCGTGGTTTGATTAAATAAGCGAGCGAAAAAGATTCCTTTTTTGCGCTAGAGCGTAAAGTAACAATCCTCGGCATTTGTCGACTTCACGATTTCATTCAAGTGCGGAAAGTGATACTTTTCCGAACGTGTTAGGTACACTATTTTTTCTACTAGCGTACGGAAAAAAAACCCAAAAGTTAACATAAAGAAACATTTATAAAAAATGTCAGATGTTTATTATTATTTGATATTAATTTGATGAGGCTTATACCAGGGCCATTAAAAAATTATTGAAACATACGTTTCTTTCTATTAAGAATTATAGCAGAATTCTAATAAATTTCTTAATTTTTTAGTCATTTTGTTAACTACAACCATACAAATAAGTATTTTAATTATTCAAATGTCAGTATACTCCCCAACAACTTAACAAATTTACTTTTCCGCACTGAATGACTAGTGCGGAAAAGTGACACTTTCAACACTAAAAGGAGTGCGGAAAAGTCCACGCTAGTAGAAAAATACTATTTTTGTCACAAACAACCACTATAACAAAATTAACGTGCCGAAAATTATTTGAAGCCTTTGTAAACGCATTGCTATTGGTTGTGACGACGAAGAGGAAGAGGAATGGGATCCAAATACCATCACCAGACTTGGAAAGAATGCCATTCTATAATACACAGAAAGCTCAAAAGCAATAGGAGGAACTGGGATAGGTAAGGGCCAGGAACCAAACACTCTGAAAGCTTGGGAAAAACCTTAAGTATCTTTCAAGCAGAAATTTACGACATGCACTTTCTCATGCCCAATTCAATATTGATAAAGGGTTATCATATTATCTGATAGTCAAGCAGCCATTAAAGCACTGAGCTCTTGTTTAATCAGTTCCAAAATGGTGTGGGAATGCCTAGGCAAACTCAATGAACTAGGCGAGAACAATATAGTCACCTTACTGTGGATTCCAGGACACACTGGATTAGAAGGAAATGATATAGCAGATAAACTAGCAAAGAGGGGGACTAAAACGCCTTTTTGGGGGCCGGAACCCTTTTGCGATAATGTAATATTGGAAGAAATAGACAAATCCGAAAAAAATAGAAGATCTGACCATTGGAAAGATCTAGTAGGACTAAGACAATCAAAGATTCTTCTGGGTCAAAGTGAAACTCCACTAAGAGTTTTAACAGGGATCCTAACGAGACATTGTCGCCTGAATGGGACAAAATAGTGGGGGAAAGAAAAATGTAGATTCTGAGGCATGGAAGAAGAATCCTCCATCCACATACTTGCGAATTGTGCACAGCAATTCAGAATTCTAGGGCACAACACCTATGAGATTATTGAATAGGAGAGGGACATTTACCCAAGTTGAAGCCAGCAGATATCCTAAAATGTCTCCGGGAAATAGGACTAAAGGAGCTACTAGTCTCTGAGACTTTCCTCAGGAACCAAGTAGAAGTAAGGGGCACAATAGATCTTTTAGGTCTCAGTGAATGTCACTCCAATATATACGTCGAAGAGTATGTTTTCGGTACTGCGCGTGCGTCCCTGCGACAATTTACGAAGGTATACCAATAAAAAAGTGAATATTCCCTTGATACTCGAGTGTTTCTTTTATAGGAGGCATCATCCGTTTTATACCAGGATCTTGGTCAAAAATCACCACTCTACTTGCATGCTCCATTACTTGGCCTAGAAATATATTACGATTCTGATCACTTTGTGCAGTGTTGCCAACACACTACAAGAAACTATACCTCGTACAGGTCTAAAAAATCCAACATTTGTTCACAAAATTTCAGCTTCAGCTTCATAATGTATTCTATAGATATTGTAAAAGGGCATGATCTATGAAATTTGATATCTGTAAAAATACGTCATTTGTGAGTTTGGTTAATTTAATTAATAATTTTGAAAGCAATTTTCAATTTTCAGGGGAAAAAGTTATAAATTGAATGTGGGTGGTTATGGTAATTTTTGATTAAATTGGAGTTATTGAGAGAGATTTTTTAACATGAGATTAAATTAGAAATAAAATTGAAAATAACCCATTGAATTTAAAAAACATATTTAACTGGAAAATATAAGAAATGCATGTGAAACATATAAAAATTGGAGATAAAAACTATTGTAGTATAGTGTAGTATAGGACGTATTTAGCGGTGATACAAAATTTTAATTTTTGACATGGATAGTAAAATTCCAATTAATTCAATAACAAATAAATTTGAATTAATGATAGAATAGACATTTGGAAAAGATAATAATAGAGAGTATTTAAAGATCGGAGAAGCATAGAAACTCATCATATAGTTTAGATAATTATAACAAAATTTAATATTTGGAACATGAAGTCAATTCTTAAAAAAAAATTAATAACTTATTTATTTATTTAAAGTTTGTAATTTTTAATCAAATTGTTAAATAAATATTCGAAAATAAATTCGATTTGGAAATAAATTTAACAATAAACCCAACCCTGAGTTGAGAAATTTGAAATAAATTAACAATTAAAATTAAATAGAAAATTTTATACCAGTTAATTTGAGCCAATCAGATGCCTGCATTTTGACATGTTGCTATGACAATAACCTAATTTCTTCGGAAATTTCCCTGCGTAGAAGGAAATTAATAAGTGTAAATTTCCCTCTGGCTTGACAGCTGTCATAAATAATAATAATAATAATATGTCACCAATTTAATTTCTATTTTAAAAAAGTTAAAAATTAAAAAAATTAAATTAAATTAATTTGAAATGTCAGGTTGGATAAATAATTTTTTTCCAAATTATGATGTGAAATTTTCTTAACGAATACCAGGCAAGCTTAGATAATTCCTGGAAATTTTCAATATTGAGGAGTTTTGAGTGATTCCAAGTTCCATTGACCCTTTAAGAGAGTCATTATGTGAAATTGCACAAAATTGGATGGAATAACGTCGCATTGTGTGTTCTGCATTGTTTTAGACTCTATGCAGTGTTCTTATGTTTTTTGTCTGTATTTGAGAGGTAGAGCATGGAAAATGGTCCAATTGCAGGCTAGTTTTTGTTTTGAGTTATATTTGAGTGATTTTTTCAATTATTGAGTTATCTTTTGATCTTCATAGCGGAATTGAGGGTTTTTGGGTGATTCCGAGTTCCATTGACCCTTTTGGAGAGTTTTTACGTGAAATTGCGCGAAATTGGATGAAATGACGTCGCATTGTGTTTTGCGTTGTTTTAGTTTCTATTCATGGTTCTTATGTGTTTATCTACGACCACCATTAAAATTAAGCAATAACAAACTCATATAAATACGTGAAATTAAATTTTATACATACGTCTAAAGCGTGCGAAAAAGAACAATGCTTTTTAAATGGGATAATCATTATAACACTCTTTTTTATTTGTATATTTATTAAGTTACCTTAGATAATTTTGCGCTTTGTTTTCTGTCAAAGGTTCTGTAATTGTAATAATTTTGTACTGTCATTAAGAAGTGTGAAACGTGAATGGTCAATAATTGTCAGAATATGTCAAAAATTGTCAAAAACTGTCAAAAATGGTCAAAAAATGTTAAAAATGGTCAAAAATTGTTAAATATTAAAAAAATGGTCAAAAATAGTCAATAATTGTCAAAATTTTTGAAAGTTGTCAAAAATGGTCAATAATTATCAGAAACTGTCAAAAATGGCCAATAATTGTTAAAATTTTGAAAAATGGTCAAAAATTGTTAAAATTTTGAAAAAATGGTCAATAATTATAAAAAACTGTCAAAAATGGTCAATAATTATTGAAAATTGTCAAAATTTTGAAAAATTGTCAAAAATGGTCAATAACTGTAAGAAACTGTCAAAAATGGTCAATAATTGTTGAAATTTGGAAAAGTTGTCAATAGTTTGAAAAAATGGTCGATAATTATAAAAAACTGTCAAAAATGGTCAATAATTGTCAGAACCTGTCACAAATGCTCAAAAATGGTCCATAATTGTTAAAATTTTGAAAAATGGTCTAAAATGGCCAAAATGATCAATAATTGTCAAAACTGTCGAAATTGGTCAATAATTGTCAAAAATGGTCGAAATTTTTGAAAAATGGTCAAAAATAATCAATAATTGTCAAAACTGTCGAAATTGATCAATAATTGTCAAAAATGGTCAATAATTGTTAAAAATTGTCAAAAATGGTCAAAAGTGGTCAATATTCGTGAAATTTGTGAAAAATGGTTAAACATTTTTGAAAATTGTCAAAAATGGTCTATAATTGTCAAAACCGATCAAAAATCGTCAAAAATTGTTAAAACTTTGAAAAATGGTCAAAAATTGTTAAATATTTTGAAAAATGTACCATATTTGTAAAAAAAATTTGAAAAATTGTCAAAAATAGTCAATCAAAAACTGTCAAAAATGGTCAAAATCAATCAAAAATCGTCAAAAATCGTCAAAAATGGTCAAAAATTGTTAAAATTTTGTGAAATGATCAAAAACTGTATTTTAAAAAATGGTCAATGATTGTCAAAATTTTAGAAAAATTGTCAATAATTGTTAAAATTTTGAAAAATTGTCAAAACTGTCAAAATTGGTCAATAATTGTCAAAAATGGTCAATGATTGTTAAAATTTGAAAAAATGGTCAAAAATTGTCAAAATTTTCGAAAAGTTGTCAAAAATGATCAATAATTGTCAAAGATGGTCAACAATTGTTAAAATTTGGAAAAATGGTATAAAATGGTCAAAATTTTTGCAAAATTTTCAAAAATGATCAATAATTGTCAAAACTGTCAAAATTGGTCAAAATTTGTCAATAATTGTTAAAATTTGAAAAAGTGGTCAAAAATTTTGCAAAAATGGTCAATAATTACCAAAAATTGTCAAAATTTTTGGAAAATGGTCAAAATTTTCGAAAAATTGTCAAAATTTTGCAAAAATGGTCAATAATTATAAAAAACTGTCAAAAATGGTCGATCATCGTTAAAAATTGTCAACATTTTCGAAAAATGGTCAAAATTTTGGAAAAATTGTCAATAATGGTTAAAATTTGGAAAAATGGTCATTAATTGTTAAAATTTGGAAAAATGTTCTAAAATGGTCAACATTTTTGAAAAATTGTCGAAAATGATCAATAATTGTCAAAATTGGTCAATAATTGTCAAAAATGGTCAATAATTGTTAAAATTTGAAACAATAGTCAAAAATTGTCAATAATTGTCAAAAATTAACAAAATTTTCGAAAAATGGTCATTTTATTGTGCATGAGAAGCAAGCCTCTGTCGGCGGTCCGACGACTGCTCACCTTTTTTTGGATTGGTGTAACACTAGAAAAATTAAAAATTAGACGGAAAATGTTCTTATTGCATATCTCTCGGAAAAGTCAATGGAAATCATCAACGTTAAGGTCCCATTATTCAATGTTGAAAACTACCATAAATTTAAATTTTAACATTGATATTGATAAAGTAAATTTCATAAACTTATTACCTTCATAAAACGACAATCAGAGAACCATAAACCAAAAAAATCAAAAATTTTCACAAGGGAACAGATTTTGGATTTTATAAATGGAGCACCAGATAATGAATTTCTTATGATGAAGGTACGCAATAATTCAAACACAATTATTAAAAAGAGAGGTTATGTGATATATAATTAAGGGAAATTGTTTTTAATGTGTTCGTAGATAAAATATTGTATGATACTCATGCGTGAATTACTTTTGCGCACTCGTTGCGAAAAAAGGCACTAGCTACGCTCGTGCCTTTCATTTTCGCAGCTCGTGCGCAAAAGTATCACTTCACGCACTTGTATCATAAATAACTATTTTGTCTGTATTTGAGTAGAAGATGATGGAATATATATATATATATATATATATATATATATATATATATCTGTAAATTTTTTTGTTATATTCCAATGTGTACGGGCAACAATTACGTTCCAGACACTGCACAAAAATATGCATAGTTCAAATGAAACCTCAACCACTTAACCTCATTCTACAGTCGACAATAAAAGAAGTGAGTTTTATAACTTCCAGCAATGGACTGTTTCTATTAGTGCGTTGAGTTTGAAATTTTTCTCCTAACTTCCCTAGTCTACTTAGGTCTCTATGAAATATTCAGGGAGTAGATAGCGTCATGGTGAAATTGATAGTGCCGTATTGTTTAATGTTTAACAATCAATCGTCGAAGACCGTTCAACCTCAATAAATGATTCACCGAGTGTTTGTAATTCGTTGAAACAGGTTAAGGAAATTTCGGGTACGGTCAATCAAATTAAACGCTTTGAATAATGTGATTATTTATCCGAAACGGGAAATTGATCGAGTCGTTTAAACTATTTAGCTATCGGGATTGTGTATGGTTGGCGTCAAGAGTGGATTAAAGGAAAGGTCTAATTGAGTAATTTAGGTTAAGTGTACTACACGTTTGCGTTTTGCTTCAGTTTCGATACAAAATATCGTAAAAATAGAGAAAAGGGTTGGAGGGATTAAACACTAAGGTACGGTTGATACATTAATTTCAATAATACCAGATAAACCTTTCCTATATGTCTGTATTTGTACCCTAACTAGACTAAGTAGAATAACAAGAAAGCCACCGAAGCCAACCCCAAAATAAACAACGCACCTACTCCCAAGCAACAACCAAGAAAACTACAACGAAGACGATCAGCAGATTATCGATACGTTGACAAGATTGTTAGGTCTGCTAATGGCCAGGAAGAGGATTCAAGTGAAGGAGTGGATCTTCCTAGGCGAAAGCCAGTGATGATTCTTGACAGCTATACAAATTGGAACCATTCTATAAGGTTGTCTTTAGTATTTGCCACTTTTAGAGGCAACGCACTAATACTCACAATAGTAGACAAACAACAAAATATAAGACAGCTAAAGAAAACACCGCCGTCGTTACACAGAAAATAGAGAAACCCGAGCACTAGACATTCGAGCTAAAAACGAGCACTACTCGCAAGATGTGATTGGGCTCTATCAGTTGGGGTGGGGAGTGCATTTCCTGGAATATATTACTTTTGAAGGATGTATTCCATAAGAGCACCAAATGTGACCAGTAATCGAAAAAACAAAATATTTTTTTGAGGAGTAGGCTCACAAAATCTGTAGAAACTGTGGATGGATTTCTCTAAAAAAAAAAATAAAGGAAAATTCGCAATTGAAAATGCGACATTTAAAAACAAATTCACTCAATTAAGATTCTTTTAATCTTCTCTTACTTCAATCTTTTGTCGAATTTCGTCCAGAAAATCAAACAGTAGAAATCCTTCGAAGCACGAAAATAAACTAATTACGCCTCAGCGATGTCGTCATCCTCTCCTATTTAGCTACTTTCATTCAACTTTGATAGCATCTAAAAATAATCCCCTACCAATTAGGAGACATATTGTTGAAGCTCCCTACCTAATTGTTCGTAAATGTTGAGCGTGTGCAGATCGCTTACAATAGACATCTAGTAAATTTTAATGAAAATACTCCTTTAATGCCTCAATTTTCATAGTGATTGCCTAAATAAATTCCTAATTCGGATTATCCTTAGTCTCGGAACATCTTTGTTATTATTTCAACCGTTTTGCTTTTATACTTTCGGTCGTTTCAATATCTTTAGAGAATTTATTTGATGATTAAGAAAGGATCTCTGGTGATCCTAAAACAAAGGTAGTTGGCAGCTATGGAATTTAATATCATTCGAGTCGACAACTTTCCTCAGATACGGTTATTATCCAACTAATAATTTTTGGTGAATGTATGTAAACCAACAAAGATGAACTCGAAGCTACTCCATTCCATTCGCTCTATATTTTGGAAATCAAAAGCTGGTATTATTGATTAGTTGCCGAGAACCTTAATAATCACAAAATAATTTGGCATGATACTCCAATGAAATCGATTTCGGATACTTCCATCTACATATGCTTTATGGAAATTAATATTGGAATTAAATATACCTAACCATCTCGATGACGTTCGAGATTATTGAATCCAAATTATCCATAGAAATATTACGAGTATGAGGTTTAAGCGATAATTATGGCGGTTTCTAGGCTGGTTTTCAGTATGTCGGATTAGTTGAGTTTGACCAGTAACACTACTCAATAAAAGAATTAGAATGAAACTTTCACCAAAAGATGCGTTTTTCTTTTCGAGTCGAGATGGGTTCAGGACCCAAACAGTGCTTAACTCATCCCCAAGGGGATGCCCACCAACCAAACCCGCTTAAAACTCGCCGTGACTCATTCCCAAGGGGATGCCTACCAACCAAACCCACCTCAAATTTGCCATTACCCCCGCCTCGGAATTACTACCCTAGCATAATTCGAGACGGGTGGCGGTCCCAAAAGATGCGTTGATTCCCTAAAACAGGAAAATATCAGAAACTAGAACACCCTTCAGTCCTTTTCATTTGAGGAATTCTAGAATATGCTCAGCTCAGGTAAGTATGCCTTTTATATACACCTGTCAAAACTTTCAGTGCAGTTCCAATCTGACAGTCAAAGTAGTCTATCCTTCTTAGACTGAGCAACAGTTCATCAAAGAGCAATGGTCAAAATTCATGGAGAACCTACGAAGTGGAAACAGGTGAACAACCAGGATACTGGTTGGGCTCCTGAGTGAGCACTGTAGACTGAACATACTCATGAACAGCTTCGGATTGGCCGACACAATCATAGGCACGTTTAGCCAAAAAGAAGCAAAGAAAATCCCAGCACACATACTGGGCTACTGTTAAGTCCTAAGCTAAGGTTTTCGACGATAAAGGGAGAAATATCACAACCCTTCTAATCTATGGAGGGCCCGAGATTTGACCTAGAGAGTCTTGTAATAAATGGGTTTGGATAAGGAGCTCCAGTAAACACAATAATACACTGCTCGGACTCCCCAGTAAAAAAAAACTCCTAGACTTTTCCAGTTACAAAATATCTTGAAGCAGTTGGTCTTCAAAATATGGAGCTAATCCAAATGATATGAAATAGGCTGCCTTTTTTGAGGTCAACCCTATATTTTCCACAAGGGTTTAACGAATAATGAGATACAACCATCTGCATTACCAACATTATTTCAGCTTCCGACGCAGCTCTACCAGTATTTACAAAGTCTCACATATAACTCTTGTTTATTATTTCGGATTTGTCTACGGAGTTGGGAATTATTTTGTCTTCGGATATTGAAGTAGTGGGAATTGGGTTCATTCATTCATTCATATATTTGGATTGTGCTCATCAGCCCAGGCACTTGAACTGAATCTTCCTACCATTTTCCATGTTATCTACTTCCATTCCAGAAGCTTTGTGTCTTCTATAAAAGCCACTAGTTTAACTGGAGGGATTTTCAGTCTAGTGCTTCCGTCTAAGTTCCCGCAGAAGCAGAGTATGTGAGTGGGTGTTTCATCACCAAGTTCACATTTTCTGCACATAGGTTCACTAACTTTGTGCAGATGTTTCCTCAGGGTGCATTCACCAGGTCGGTAACTATCTTTAAATGTCTTTTACCCAGTTTCAATGGCCTGGTCGAGAGTTCCTTGTCTACCTTGTTCAGTAAACTCTTTGTATGGAGGTGCCCTGTATTTGAGTTGGTGTTCCTTATCTAGCCAGTTCTCGATTTCCCCTCTTGTGCAATCCTTTGTGATTCCACAAAATGGTACCGGACCTATTGAGTCTTCTTTAGAGCCTTCTTCAGCTAACTGCTCCGCCATTACATTACCTGCAATCCCCTCATATGCCGGCACCCATATTAGAGACACTTTGTTGTCTCTTGCCATCCTGTTAAGGTATTCTTTGTAGTTTTTCACCAGTCTAGACCTAGTTGTTGGTTTTCTGATAGCTTTAGGCAGAGCCTGGCTGTCAGTGAATATTTTAATTTTTTGTCCAGTATATCCTCTTCTGATGTTTTCATCAATACTGGCTATAGCGGCAATCGTCTGTACTTGAAACTTAGTCGTATATCTACCAAGGCTAAAGAACATTCTCTTTCTAGGTCCTTTTATACCAGCCCCAACGATATGGTGTGTTTTGGAGCCATCGGTGAACCAGATGATTTCCCCAGAATTTCCTGGCTACATCACCTGTTCCCTAGATGGGATTAAGATGTTCACTCGCTCAGTGAATATATTCTCGGGCGTCATGCTATTAAAACTCATATGAAATATGGGTTCATCTAGGATTGTACCATTTGTATCAGTGTGACCTTCTCAACCATTGTTCGGGGACCCAAGAATTGCCATCATTGCCTCCGCCCTTACAAAGAGTTCCAATGGAGGAATTGTAATAAGGGTTTCCATTATTGCCGTCCCCATGCTGTTCATTGACCCGGTAATACCAAGAAGGGCAATTGTGTGAATCCAGTAACCACATCAGGTCGTATTAACCAGGTTTTGCCCATAACTCTTCTGCATTGCCAGAAAAGTCCAGTCGCCCTGGTAGTAATTTTTTCCAGGTGTGCCTTCCAGTTCAGTTTGGAATCAAGGGTCACCCCCAAATATTTAACTTCTCTGGATATTTCTAGTTGTTCTTCGAACAACAGTACTATACGGGAGAACTCTTCAATTCGTAAAAGCAACTAGTTTGGTTTTTTTTGGATTAACTGAAAGGTCCTCTTTAAGGCACCATCCTTTGGTTGTGCTGACGGTGTATGTTTTATCATGCATATGTGCTGTTATCCATGCATGGATCCTATCAATTTGCATGTGGTGCTTTTTTGATTTTATCCCTTTCTTGTGATTTGACCCATCTTCGTAGATAATCAAAGCCTTCCTTCCCATCTCACTAAAAGAAAAGCTTTTGTTACAGAGTTTATATTCTGCCTCGAAAGGGTTTCCGGGTATTTCCCCGAATATTTCTGACCACTCTTTGCTAATACTCGGATCCCACCACGCACGATTAAATAATGTCTTCTTGTTTCCCATATTCAATATTTTGGACTAGATCCGTTCGTTAGTTCGTTCACCGCGCTCACCCCATTTCCACTTTGCCAAAAAAAAAACACCAACCGCTTCAGACTCAAAAAGTCAAACACTCCATGTAATAGAAAGAGACAGTGAAGAAAGAAGACGCTCTATTATTCTCACTTCACCGTAACGTAACGCATAAGCGGTGCAAAAGTAAAAACGTAAAGATTGAGAAAATGTCGCATAACCGTTACTTTTCATTTGAATTTTTTTGAATTTGAATTTAATTTTCCAGCCTTATGTTTGAAATTCCCTGAACTTTTACTGATTATTGCAAATTTCCCTGACTTTTCATTTTTTCATTTTATTTTCCCTGACTTTTCCAGGTTCTCCAGCCGAATCCAAACCCTGATAGGACTGCAAATATCGTAGTGGTGGAGAGGCTCTTAGAAGCTCATAGGCCTCATATTAATCTCAATTTTCTCTGGATTAGGCATTCTTCTGATCTCATCTGGTTGTAGTTTCCGAGAAGTATTTTTTATTATCTAAGCCCAGCTAGATCTTTCCAATGGTCCGTAGAATAACATTTGTTCAAGTTATTTGAATTGTTCATGGAAATCATAAGGCGGAGATAACATGGTGGAAAAGAAGAGAAAATCTGATCATTGGAAAGATCTACAACCAGGTGAGAACAAATACATTTCCAAGCCAGAGAGTGTTTGGGCAGTAAGGGCACAACACTTATTTCGGGGAACTATTCAACAGGGTACTGAGGGTGGAAGAGTTTCCGGAAGGGTGGAAGGTGGCCAGGGTGATACTTCTGAAGAAGGCGGGTAGAGAGGGGAATCAGGCGGGGGACTACAGGCCCATCAGCCTGCTGAGTGGTATGGGTAAATTGATGGAGGGAATAATAAAGGATAGGATTGAGGAGGAAGTTGGTAGGAATTTTTAGGGTAAACCAGCACAGGTTTACGAAGAGGAAATGATACATCTTGGTACCGGGCAGGGTGGTGGGCTTGGTGGAAAGGGCTAGGGAGGGCAGCTGCAGGAACAAGAAATTGGTCCTACTCGTGTTCTTCGACGTCAGGAACGCGTTCAACAGTGTCAGCAAACGGGCGGTGTTGAGCGCGTTGCTGAGGCTTGGAGTTGGGCAGAGGTTGGTTAACCTGGTGGAGGACTACCTGACGGGGCATGTGATAGTAGACTATAGAGGATGGAGGTATGACACGGAGGCTGGAGTGCCCCAGGTCTCGGTACTTGGACCGACGCTCTGGAAGTGTGCTCTGGAAGGTTTAAGGGATAGTATGTGAGATTACGGTGTATGCGGAGATAGAAAAAAAGGCAGGAAGAATGTGTAAGGAGATTGTGGAGAAGATAGAGCGGTGCGCACTGGCAGACTGAAAGTGGCGGAGGATAAGACGGTGGGGTTGCTAGTGAAGGGTTAGAGCAAGACGAGAGAAGTGGGGGGTGATGATGAAGGGAAGGAAAATTCATATTGAGGAGTGTGAAATACTTGTGGGTGTGGTTGGATAGCCAATTATCCTTCAAAACTCATACGTTAAAGGCGGCAGAGAAGGGAAACGTGAGGGCAGCATGGCTGGAAAGATTGATGTGTAATGTGAAAGGGTCGGGAGAGTGGAAGAGAAGGGTAATTGGTAGGACGGTAGAGCAGAGTATGCTGTACGGTAAAGAGGTGGGGGGGGGGGGGGTAGGGTGTGAGGCCACTCCTGGGGGTGCAGAGAGGGATACTGCTGGGGGTGGTGCAGGGGTAGAGGACAGTGGGTGGACTGGCAGCAGCAGGCAGCTGGCAAGGTCCTACCCATTGGACGTGGACGTGATGGCTAGAGCCACGAATTAACGTTGGAGGGGTGTGACCAGAGAGGAAGTACAGGAATGATGGAGGAGGAAATGGAGAGAAGGTGGGAGGAGTATGAGGGCGTGCTAAAAGGAGCGATTGGGAATAGGAGAGATTGGATAGACCGGATATTCGGGGAGGTGAACTACTTCTTGACACAGGTGTTCACTGGACATGGGTCGAGAGTAGGGTACTTCCACATTGGGAAAAAAGAGACTGGAGTGTGCGAGAGGTGTGAAGTGGAGGATGATGTGGGGCATGTGTTTAGATGCTGGAGGAATGGGGAAGTGCTGAAGAAGTTGGAGAGGATACTAGGGGAGGTAGTGTATTAGGAGAAGAGGAATGGATGGAGGTGAGTGGCAATAGAGCATGGTTACGGGGAGAGGAAGACTTGATATGACATGAGAGGTAGGAGTGATAGGTAGGGAGAAGAAGACGGTGTGAGCGAAGAGTGTGCGAGGGACCGCCGCTCGTCTATAAGTAGTAGTGATTCTGAGGCAGAGGTAACGGCGAGTTTGAGGTAGGTTTGGCTGGTAGGCATCCCCTTGGTGATGAGTCCAACACTGTTTGGTTGGTTCCTGGACCGATTCGAACATGAGTTTCCCAACTCGACCCGAAAAGAGGGCACATTACCTAGGAGAATTCTGTATAGAAGAAGGACACTTCAACCTCCGGATATCCTAAAATTCTTTTGAGAAATAGGTCTAAAGGAACTACTAGTCTGAGACTTTCCTCAGGAACTAATTAGAAGACTTTTCAATTATGTACGCCTCGTTGACGGTAATCCAAGAAAAATAAAAATTAAACTAGCAAACCAGTAAATTTTCCCAGATACTTTATATCACTTTGTATCACAATTGAAATTTTATTAATACCGCTGAGTTAAGCAAGTGTTTCTGACAAGCAATTTTCAAATTGACTTTTCATAAACTCCGCGCCGTTCTCTTCTCTTAACGCAAACACCAAATTTATTTGCACAAACGTAAACCTTCTCTATAGAGAAATTAATTAATTTAGACGTGAATATACTTTATTTCGAATCCCATTTTGTTGAATTACAGAATTCGAAACGCTCACCATTCTCCAAACAGGGCCGAACTCAACATTGATTGAATCAATTCAATTACACAGTGGACAGTTCTTATTAGGTTAGGTTAGGTTAGGTTTGTGGTGAGTGGGTCTATAAGGCCTTCCACTGCGACTCGCAAGATCTATTGTGGCTCATACCTATTCAGATTTCACCAAACAAATTCAGCTTCTTAACAAAGCCGATTAGAAATCGGCTGTTTCATCATCTTCCAGGCAAAGACGACAAGTCGGATTTTCCAACAGACCAAGTCTTAGCATATGATGATTCAGATGACAGTGGCCTGTTAGACAACGTAGGTCATGCTTACTATAGTCTAACATTTGTTTGGAGTCATTCTTCGCAGGATGTATAAAAGTCAGTTCTTATTCCAAAAACGTTGGATTGTATCTAGCTTGTAGAATTCAATATTAAGCAGCATTATCTATAAACCTCGATATCTGTACTAGTATAATAAAACTCACCTCGTATTGACAATTATTTCTCACAAACATGTTTGTTCGACATAATTCAAAGGATTTTTCAAACAAACGCGCCTCCTTTGTCGTTCGTTGTTATATTTACGAAAGACACAAAATACATTTCCAGTATAGGAAAACGTTTATAATCCTTTGAAAACTGATCTTGAACGTATCGTTATCGACAGATAATAAGCATAAGCCAACCTTTTGTGCGTAGAAATCAGCTTAGTGTGTACACACATTATTTATAAGATGTTGAGCTTTTGAAAGGGGACCTAAAGGTAGAGATCAGAAAACCACTTCAGTTTCGTAGAATGTTACTGGTCGAAATCAACTACTATATACGCCAGTGTTCCGGATTAAAGGACTTTCACGGATGAAATCCACCGGGAGTCCGATTTTCAGAATTAAATCCCGTCAAGTGAACTTCGTCGTCGTATTCGAACAAAACCGACCTTGTGTGTGAGTGTGTCAACTGACCTGAGGTAGATTTACATTGTAGTTATTCGAAAAATGATTTATTTTTTTCTTGAAATTATAAAGTTATACCAGTCTACACCGTTAAAAAGAAAAATAAACACATCTCGTTAATTGAATAACAGACTACCGAGATTTTGTTATTTGTCGAGATAACAAATTGCTACCGAAATAATCCGATGCGATTTATAACCAAAAAAGTTTTTCTCTGGATTATCTTTGTCGGAAATATCAAAGGACGATTAACTTCATTAATTCGCCATAACGTAAAAAGCAGCTCCGCTGTTACAATCCAAAAATATGTTCTTAGATCTCTCGATCTTAGGCTTTGATATTCTGAAAACGTTGTCTGAATTTTAATAACGAGAATAAGGATTTAAAATGTTTACAAAAAAAAAATATTAAAATCATCCCAAATGACTTTAAGAGCATGTTTAATGAAACTCTGAATAAAATTCATGCACTAAAACATTAGTCGTAGATTGACAGCAAACGGAATAAATGTATCTGAATTTATGAAATCGTCCTTGAAAACTACGAAATAGCGAATTCCTGACCTTGAAATTATAAATGGTCCACAGACATCTGCGTGAATGATTTCTCCAGATGCTTTAGCAGGTTCTCAATGATAGAGTTCACATGTGTTGGGGTGACATTCACTGAAACCAAAAAGATCTATCGTGTCCCTCACTTCTACTTAGTTCCTGAGGAAAGTCTCAGACACTAGTATCTTCTTTAAACCTATTTCCTGGAGAAATTTTAGGATATCCGCAGGCTTTAACTTAGGTAAATATCCCTCTTCTATCCAGTAATCTCTCTCCAAGGTGTTGTGCCCTAGGATTCTGAAGGTTTCTTCTTCCATGCCATAGAATCTACATTCTCCTTCCTCCACTATTTTGAGCTTTTTCTGGTGCCCATTCAGGCGACAATATCCCGTTAGGATCCCTGTTAAAACTCTTAGTGCAGTTTTACTTTAACTTCCGGGTGTTTGTTTCCTGACCCGTACACTCCTATCCCAGTTCCTTCTATTGCTTTTGAGCCGTCTGTGTGACATTGAATGGCATTCTTACCAAGTCTGGTAATGGTATTTGGATCCCATTCCTTCTTCCGTAACGAGTTTCTTTGAAAAGTTATACTTTTTCATCATACCATCTTGTGGAATATCCCAGGTTTTCTGATTTCTAAGAAGTAAGGAGATAGTTTTTTCAATGATTCCCTTTCTACTTAGTCTATATCTTGCTCTTTGTGCAACACTTTCCACCACCATATGTAGTGGTGTGAGGCTGAGAATCACTTCCATGGCTGCCTTTGGGCATGTTCTCATTGCTCCTGTAATGCATATACAGGCTAGTCATTGAATTTTGAGAGGTTTTCTCTCGTCGTCAATAGGCTAGAGCTACTTCTCCACGCAATGGCTCCATAAGTGATAATTGGTCTCACTATGGCAGTGTACATCCAGCTCAGGATTTTTAGGCTACAACCCCAATTTCTCCCTGCCAGATTCTTGCACACCATTAGAGCCATTTTTGCTTTGTATATAAGCTCCTTTTCGTGTTTGTTCCACAGGTGGTTACTGTCCAGAGTCAAACCTAAATACTTGACTTCTTGTCTCCATTCAACCTCGCTGCCATCAAGTTAAATATTCACAATCAGCATGGGTTTTTTGGGAATAACGGTTTGAAGAGCTGAATTGTACAAACCTCTGTGTACTGTTAGCTTGATTCCTCCATCAATAACTGGAGTACATTCTTCTGCTATCGATCGAAATTCACTATTTTGATTTTTGTCTTGTGCAGCCAGTACAGATTTACCAGGAACATACCACACATTAGCCAATTCAATAAAATGCCTTTTACTATATACAAAAGCTTCTTTCATTGTTGAACCTTCGTCAATAGCCTCAATGGAAACTCCGTTTGCTGTTGTGACTGTGTATGTTTTATTGAACTGCTCAAATATCTGAAAATGATCGTTTCTATTGCAGATATGATTAGTTGCTTCATTATCTACAAACCAACTGGTTTGTTCATAATCCACATTTAAAATGTCTTTATTTATAGCTGATAGTGTTACAGTTGCATCTCTATCTTCGGATCCTTTTTTTGGCTTCCTCAGCGCTCCTATCATGTCTATCGCGACTGGAAGTGTGGGGCTCAGGGTCTCTCTGGCAAAACCCTGCCTATCGCACCAAACCTCACCTCTTTCGCCCAGTGCACTGGGAACACCTTTCGGCTTGCTTCACGTGCACCAGCGTCTTATTCGTCTACGATGTTTCTATTGTATATTTTCTCGTCTTGTTCTTTTTTGGTCATTACTTTAATTATAAAATCATACTCTATTTTCCAGTTTTCCTCTGTTCTGATCATCTATGTTATCTGTTCTTGTTTAATTATCTGATCTTTCAGCAAAGTCTCTCCAGGCTTCCGCAAACTCCTCACATTCGAAAAGAGTTCCGCGCTATCAACGTTTCCACAATAAATACATATTTCGTCTTCACTCTTTTTTATCTTCTACGTATATGTTTTAAAACTCCCATGCCCCGTTAGAAATTGTGTCATGTAATTATTAAATCTGCATTCTGCCTAATTCTCTATATCCTGTATCAAGCGCTTCGACCATTGTCCCACGTTTACCGTTTCATTCCACCATGCTTGCCATTTTCCCATGGTTATTTCTTCCTCCACTTTCTTCAGCTCTTTTGTCAGTATTTGGTGTCGTTTCTTTCTGTACCTCTCCTCTATAAGCTAAGTCTATGGGTGGGATTCCCGAAATAACTTGTAGGCCTCCAAGGTCACCGTCTTATAAGCGCAGATAGTTCTGAGTGCAAAATTTCTTTGCGTTGACAAACAGCAATTTTTCATACTTTCCTGTTTTGGACACCTTTTCCCAGCTGGGAGCAGCATACAGTAGAATTGATTGGACTACTCCATACAGTATCCTTCTTTTTCAGCACCCTGGTCCATTAATGTTAGGCAGTATTTTGCTAAGCGAGCGGGCTTGTCTGCTAACATTTTAGCAGATCTTTCGTACGATACCCCGAGATACTTTACGTACTCACTTGGCGTTATCTCCATGCCTTCTATTTTAAATTTTATACCCTCTCTATTTCTCAGGACTTTAAGGATGATCGCCTCCGTCTTTTCTGCGGCCATCTGTAACCCCTGCTGGTTTATCCAAGAAACAATTTCTACTATGGCTCCATTTGCCTTATTTACTAAATCCCCTTTCTCTTCAGCCTTGATGATAACCACGAGATCATCAGCATAAGCTGTTTTACTGCATCCCTCCGGGAGTTTCAGCTTTGAGTATATCGTCGCATAGAACATTCCATAACAGGGGACCCATCACTGAGTCCTGTGGTACCCCTTGAGTCATCTCCATATCTTTATTCTCCACCGCCAGGGATCTCTCCCTGAAGTAGTCAGCTACTATGTTCAGTAAATACTGGTCTATGTTTGCCTTTTATAGGTCTTCAATTATTTCACTCTACCTGTTCGTGTTAAAAGCCTTTCTAATATCGATTAGTAGTATGGCTCCCCTTTTCCTAACGTGAACGCAGGCTGATGATCTCGTCCAAGGTGGATTTACCATTGGTGAATCCAAATTGGTTTTCCGATAGTGGACGTTTATTTTACAACTCTGCATTTATAAGGATTTTCACTAGGTGCTCAAAGAGCTTGCCCATGACGTCCAGAAGACAGATCGATCGGAATTTCGCGTTTTCCCCTCCGGGGGTTCCTTTCGGGATTAACACCACCCACCTTCGCCTTTTTCCAATCTACTGGAATCTCTTGCCTGGTTAGTATCGTCAGGATCAAGTCTGGGAATTCCGCTACTACAGTTTTCACGTTCTCCGGTAGTAATCCATCGATCCCGTGCGATCTTTCACTCTTGAGTTTGAGTGTAGCATTTATCAATTCCTCTTTATTCCATAGGGTAGGTTGTGTACATTTGGCTTTTCCCGGTAACGGAATATCTCTTATTTTCGGGAATAAATTTCCTACAATTTGTTTCTTCAAATCCTCCGTTATTCCATATGGCGTTAGCATGTGCCTCATTTTGTTTGTAACGATCTTGCACCCAGCTCCCCAAATTGTGGAGGAGGAAATTGGTAGGAATGGGGGTTTTAGGGTAAACCAGCACGGGTTTGCGAAGGGAAAATCATGTATCTCGGCGCTGGGCAGGGTAATGGGATTGGTGGAAAGGGCTAGGGAGGGCAGCTGCAGGAATAAGGAATTGGTGTTCTTCGACGTCGGGAACGCGTTCAACAGTGTCAGCAAACGGGCAGTGCTGAGCGCGTTGCTGAAGCTTGGAGTGGGGGAGGGTTTGGTTTACCTGGTGGAGGACTACCTGACGGGACGTATGATAGTGGACACTAGGGGAAGGAGGTATGAGACGGAGGCTGCCCCAGCGCTCGGTTCTTGGTCCGACGCTATGGATGGAAGTGTGTGTTTGATGAGGTTTGTGGGATAGTATGTGAAGAGGGATGTGAGATCATGGTGTACGCGGACGATGTGTGTCTGGTGTGTACGGCGAAGAGAGAGGCAGAGATAGAAAGAAAGGCGGAGGTAATGTGTAGGAAGTTTGTGGAGAAGATATAGCGGTGCGGACTAGAAGTGGCGCAAAATAAGACGGTGGGGTTGCTAGTGAAGGGACGGATCAAGACGAGGGAAGAAGAATTCGAATGGGGAAGTCTGTGAAATACCTAGGGGTGTGGTTGGATAGTCAATTATCCTTCAGAACACACATGTTAAAGGCGGCAGAAAAGAAGAAAGTAAGGGCAGCATGGCTGGGGAGATTGATGTGTAATGTGAAGTGCCGGAAGAGTGGAAGAGGAGGAAAATCGGTAGGACGGTAGAGCAGAGTATGCTGTAAAGTGCGGAGGTGTGGGTTGAAAGAGCGGTAGCGAACGCGAGGGTTAGGCCACTCCTGCAGGTGCAGAGAGGGATAATGCTGAGGGTGGTGCAGGGGTACAGGTCAGTGGATGGACTGGCAGCAGCGGAGCTGGCAAGGACCTACCCATTGGACGTGATATCTAGAGCCAGAAATAAACGCTGGAAGGGTGCGACCAGAGAGAAAGTACAGGAATGGATGGTGGAGAAAATGGAGAGAAGGTGGGAGGAGTATAAGGTCGCGTTAAAAGAAGCGATTGGGAATAGGAGAGACTAGATGGACCGGAAATTCCGGGGGTGAACTACTTCTTGACACAGGTGTTCTGTGGACATGGGACGAGAGTAGGGTACCTCCAAAAGATTGGAAAAAGAGAAACTGGAGTGTGCGAGAGGTGTGAAGTGGAGGATGATGTGTGGCATGTGTTTAGATGCTGGAGGAACTAGGAAGTGCTGAAGAAGTTGGAATGGAAACTCGCGGAGGCGGTGTATTGGGAGAACATGGTGGAGATAATTTTGAAGGGGGGATAAATGGAAGTAGAGAGCATGGTTAGGGGGAGAGAAGGAATCGATATGGCAGGAGAGGTGGGAGTGAAAGTTAGGGAGAAGACAATGGTGTGAGCGGAGAGTGTGCGAGGGACCGCCGCCCGTCTCAAAGTATGCTAGGGTAGTGATTCCGAGGCGGGGGTAACGGTAAGTATGAGGTGGGTTTGGTTGGTAGGCATCTCCTTGGGAATGAGTTCAGCACTGTTTGGGTCCTGGACCCATTCGAACATGAGTTTCCCATTTCCCCGAATGTCAGATTCGAGTTCGTTGCTTAGATCCCTCCAGCATTTATTCTTGGATTTTTTTATTTCTTGTCGTAGCTTCTTTTCTTTCTTCTTTGTACCTTTCTTCAGCCTTCCCTACTGCCTCCGCCGAGGCTCTCCTTTGTCTGAGTTCAGCAAGTCGTCTTCACCGTATGCTTATGCAGCTTTGTCGTTTTTCGTTGATCTCATCATTCCACCACACTTCAGATCTATTACCATTGTTGTTTCGGGGGTCTACCATCGGCTTTCTACTTGACACATTAACGAACATGATGACCCATCTTCGAGCAATAGTGACATACTCTATGTTTTATCTTCTGTTTTTCCATCACACAATCTATGAAGTTCTAACCAAACATCTCTTGCAGTAGTAAATCTCATTGCTTTTTGAAGAGTTTCTTTAGTCATATTAGTCGTGAGTACCAGGAATGTAGTATCTGGTTTAGTAAAATACTGAAACTGCTTATCCTACTCCATGCGTTCTTTTGTAGATGCAGGAACTGGTCTTGGTAATTCACCATATACTACATCAGTTGTTCCTGGTATTCTTCGTAGTAGAACACACAACTTATTTTACCATGTACACCAATTTGCTCTACCATTCAGTAAACCTCTTTCAACTTAACTATTCCGAATTCACCAACTTTATTAAAGAAAAAACGGTAGTTACTTTGAGAAAAATGCTTCAATCAAAAATCGTATGGTGTGGATCCCTGGTGAATCTGGTATGGATGGAAATGAAAAGGCGTATTCCCTTTCAAGCGAGGTACTGCATTCGGTTTAATTGGACCAGAACCTGCAATTGGCGTCTCATTGAGTTTTACCAAAGATACTCAAATAGGTATCTGGACTACAAAATTTCATTCAAAAGGATTTGTACATCTTCCGTTGTCTCACACACCTTTGATAGGCCAATATAATGAATCATCATGATGGTAAGATTTGAGCTGTCGGAAGATCCAACATACCGAAGGTACCGTTTCTAGCCTCGATAATTTCTGTATCGGATTTATTCAACCACACTTTTTAATTACGTGTTGATGAAGTTAATGATAATTGAATATTACAGTATTCGCCAGCTAACTTGATGTCCCAGAAATTACCAACTAAAAGAGACAGAGTAATAGTGCCCTGCCTACTCGGCTGCTATTGGTGGTAAAATTTTGACAAAGGCCAATTGCATCGAACCTTATCAGGTGTTAAGATTTTCAGTAGCGTAGCGTCACACAGTTATTGTTTCTGCTTTGTACAATAAAGTGTTTGTAAAAATGTCTGCCGTTGATGAAGAAAATCGTAAATGTACTGACAGAGAACTTCAAACAGATATGTTTTATGACGTCAACCCTCTTGTGATTACTCTAGATGAAAGTGATTCCAGTAGCGGCAGAGAGTCAGATTCTTCGTAAAAATAAAAACTGATTATACCTATTCTTAGAAATATACCTAGCTTAAATAATTTCCCATTATCTTGTGTTTCTTTTATTCTCATTACTACCTGGAAGGAAATATTTAGTTTCTAACAAATTTTAATTATAGCCCGACCGGAAATATAATCTTTAATTAGATAAATAACATGTTATTGTAATGGGTACCTTATTGTTCGAATATTATTTATGTACTCAGAATTCAGATATAAAGCAGATCCGTTTCTATTAAAATCAATATACTAATAATTATAACAAAGAATTAAATATTATTTGTTAAGTTAGGATCATATATTTCCGGACGGACTTTACTTTATTAATTGTACAAGTTATGTTAATTTGTAACAGAAAGCGTATCTTCAGCACTGTTTACAGTTATCGGATGGGCGGCGTCAATAGCTCCCTAGAAAGCATTTAGGACATCAAGTTAGCTGGCGAATACTGTAGTGACCATGTTTATTGCAGTTTCTGATTTTTTTAAATGAACCAAAAATCAGTCAAAACGTGAAGTGAATATCTACAAACATAGTCGACGTCTATAGCTCGTGTTTTTATTAAATTCGAGTTAAGTAATTTCATCAAGCATGAAATGGCACTCACTTTAAACCGAATTAAATACATTTTAATGCAAGTACAGCTATGCAAATTATGCGCTTTATGCTACGTGCACGTACTATTAACATATGAATGGGAAGCTGAATATCTCTGTGATATATATCATCTTGTCAGAGGTGTATTATCCGTAAAATACTTGTTTCGCTGTTTTTAAATAGTTTGAACAAAAAAAAATTAATTTTAGTACCGATAGGAATACTTTGTTCGATAGTTGGGTATTATTAGCTAGTAATAGAAAAATACCTACCACAAGACGATTATGTAGATAATAAAAAAGCATAGAGTAAACTGCAAAAGCTTTGTAAGTTCATTTATGCATTAATGGATGTTAAGTATATAGTCCAGTAAACGAAGGATGAAAAGTAGGCAAAGTGTACAAAAATCCTGCCGGTCCATGAATTTTCCGTGAAGGGTAGTGTTTGACTATTAATTGAACATCCAGAAATCTCAGACTTCCCATCGCCATTTTGGGGGGGGGGGGGTATTCCCGGCCCCAAAGTTCCAATAATGGGTTTTACGCCATTATCTCCTAAAATATGGCATTTAGAGAACTTTTTTATGGGGGAAAAATGAAGATTAGGTCATTATCTACAAAAATAGTTCCGATGATTTTTTTCGCAACAATAATATTTTTCGCAAAAACCGATGTTGAAAAATCCATAATTTTGAGGTCCAGAAAAAAATAGCTGTTTCTTGCACAACCAAAAAGGACAAATTCCCAGCTTTAAAATGACGTATCTAGGAAGACAATCCGATTGTTCGCAAAATATTTCCAACCTCGAAAGACAGCAAAAATTTGGAGATGAAAACACCAACTGAAAAATCAAGGGACAAGAAAGATGGCCAATAAAAATTTCTGAGATCAATAAAGACCTTTAAAGGACCCAAATTAACAAAAAAATTGAGAGTAAATGTCTATTATTAAGAAAACTATGAGTAATTTCCCGACACTCGAAAAAAAAGTTATTACAAAATCTTTGACCCATTTTATAAATATGGTGAAAATCTAAAAATGGGACTTGAATCATCGAATATGATAGCTGTGGATTTCCCCTTTCATCTGAATTTTGAATCGTAAAAAATTATGCATTTTTACCAGGGATATTGAATAATTTGTGAGTGCAAAGAACCCGCTCTTTCGACTCCGGAGCGGGAACTCAACATAAGGATCCCGTTTGAGGTCCATTATCTTGAGTTTTCGGAAAAAAATATGAGGACCATTTTTGTAGATAATGGCCTGATCTCCATTTTACCTTCCTATAAAAATTCTCTTAATGCCATATTTTGATAGATATTGGCGGGAATCCAATTTTTGGAACTTTGGGGCCAGGAATACCCTACCCTTCACGGAAAATTCATGGACCGGCAGGTATAATTGCTCCTGAATCCTTTATTTACTGGACTAATACTGGTTCAACACAATCTTGTAGGAATTGGCTTTTCAGATCCGCCGTAAGATGAAAATTTAGCTTTTCAGGGTGTTTAATTTAATTTCACAGACAGTCATATTTAGGCTTTACGTATTTCCGATCAAGTATAAATGTCAAAAAAAGAACTGTCACTGTCTCAGTCACTTCAATTACAATACAAAAATACAATGCAAGTGATGTTTTCAATTCTGCGATTTAGTAAGTCCAAATTACAATTCTGTGAATGAATATTTTGTACAATTTCTCAGTGAATGACAAAACTGTCAAATATAAATTTTTGGAAATTAAACCACAATCTTTTTTAATAGTTTTTAAAAAAGATTGTTGTTTAATTTCTCAAAATAATTAACAAAAAGAATAATGAATACTCCACAAGGAACATACAGAACATATAAAGGTTCTGGTAGACTTCGCGACCTTCGAAATTTTATGTTAATTTTAAATTTGTTTGATCGCTCACCTTAAAAAAAGCAAGTTAGAACAATTATTTCGCTGGATCTTTCAGTAATTACTTTAAAAACCACGAATTTAGTTCAAAAAATGATACTTTTTTAACACTATTTAATGCTATTTTACGATGAATATTTTCACTTTAAAATGTAAAAGTTCTTATCTTAAACTAAATGTAAGGAAGTTTCACGAAATTTGCCACTTTTTAGAAATATATTCAAGCATCATCATTTTCACTTAACACTTATAGGTTATAAAATTGCACACTAAAATCTTATGTCTAGATACCTTACGTTCACAAATTAAGATTGTTGTGTGATCAGTTGACAGTTTTAGCGGCGTTGTCAAATAGTGTTTATTTTCAGTTGGTCGGGAAGCAATAAGTGTTGGATTATGATGGAAACCATTGATTATCATTATTATTGTTTATTGAGGTTATTTCTATTGTAATTTACTGTTTTCTCGCCTAGTTCATTGAGTTTTCCTAGTCATTCCTACACCATTTTGGAACTGATTACACAAGATTTCAGTGCTTCAATGACTGCTAGACTATCCGACATTATGATAATCCTTCGCCTTCTATATCCTTTATCAATATTGAACTGAGCACACTTTTCTATGGCGTGAATTTTCGCTTGAAAGATTCTTGGGGTTTTTCCCAAGCTTCTAGAGTGTTTGGTTCCTGACCCGTACACTCCTACCCCAGTTCCTTCTATTGCTTTTGAGCCGTCTGTGTACCATTGAATGGCATTCTTTCCAAGTCTAGTAATGGTATTTAGATCCCATTCGTTCTTGTTGCTTAATTCCTTAATGAATTTCTTCGAAAAGTTAATCTTACCATCTTGTGGCATGTCCCAGGTTTTCTAATTTCTAAGAAGTGAGGAGGTGGTTTTTTTAATGTTTCCCTCTCTACTCAGTCTGTATCTAGTTCTTTGTGCAACACTTTCCACCACCATATGTAGTGGTGTGAGGCTGAGAATCACTTCCATGGCTGCCGTTGGTCATGTTCTCATTGCTCCTGTAATGCACATACACAGACTAGTTTTTGAATACTGGAGAGGTTTCCTCTCGTCGTCAATAGGCTGGTTCTACTACTCAACGCAATGGCTCCATAAGTGATAATTGGTCTCACTATGGCAGAGTACATCCATCTCAGGATTTTTGGGCTACAACCCCAATTTCTCCCTGCCAGATTCTTGCACACCATTAGAGCCATTTCTGCTTTGTATGTAATCTCCTTTACGTGTTTGTTCCACAGGAGGCTACTGTCCAGAGTCAAGTTTACATCCAGCTCAGGATTTTTGGGCTACAAAGTTACTGCATATGTCATAAAATAGTACATTGTGCAAAATATCTCTCGGGAACCAAAAGATATCAAAGGCACTGGTAAACCTTAGCAAAAACCAACTAAGAACCTTCTGTGGTTTTTCTCATGAATATCGCTTCTGCAAGAAAAAAATGAGCTGAAGTGAAACTTCTAAAATTTTTAATGTGTGGAACAAAAATAACGAAATGAAATAACAGAAATATCAAGAAATCACCGTTCGCGTAACGGTAAAAAACTCGCAAACTACTGACTGATGCACTGGCTATAAGAGCAATGTGCGCGCGCACTGCCCCCTCTCTTTTTCCCCTACTGTAATATACGAAAAGTAAGATAAGATAAGATAAATATGGGGCGTAAGTGCTTCTGAGAGCCTCTCCACTACGACCTTTGCAGATCTATTGTGTATGCCCTCCTGTTATTCTAAAGTTCCTTGTCTAAACCCGTCCTTATTACTAGACGGATGGCATACCTCGGGTCCTCCATATGTTGGGAGGGTTGATACGAAAAGTAACTATATCTCTTTCTATCTTCACCAACTCATATCTCCCTCTCAACTATCGTTCGCCTTCGCAACGCTCTCGTCACGCATTCACCAGCTTAGTCCCCAAGTCAAGCGTGCTTAAAGAAGTTTTATTTCAAAAAAGGGAAACACCACTGCACTTACTAACACGATGTGCCTCTTCACACTGGAGAAACTTTTCAACTAGAAGAAGAATAATGCTTTAACAAGCAAAGAAGGGACACAATAGAGCTACACTGGTCGCAGTAATACAACACCCTGTTTAATTCTCCAACTAATCCATTTTCGCGAGTTTCGGCGTTTCAATTTTGTTTTCAAACAAAAAATTCAACATGGTCATTTCATGTTTGTATCGGTTACAACAAACGAGCCGCCTTTGGTCAAGGTGTAGAAATGGAATAACGACGTAATCCCGGATGAGCTACTACGGTCAACTCGGTTTGAATATCATTTTGAGCAGCAGATGTTTTAGCTAGATCCACCCGGCTTATATATATTCGGATTGTTGGAAATAATTTGTATCATTTCAAGTAGTGGACTTTTCGGAGAGGTTTCCAGACAAATAGAACTTTATTTATTCATTTTTTCCTCACTTTAAGTCACAAGTTTTCAATCCCCTGTAAATAAATAGTATGAAATAACGTTGCTTAGTTGAATATCCTGCAGGAAATATTATGCCTTGGAATAGGATCTTCCAACGTAACTGATTGACGTTTCACTTATGAATTATACATTTTTGTAATCCTCCTGTAGAGGAGAATCCAACAATGCAATAATGTATAGGTTGTTGTTGTAAATATTTTTCCGCCTACCTCTATCCAAAGTATACATTTCCTGCCTCATTGTAGGGAGCAAAGTCGTACTTTTCCTCCCTAGGGAGGAAAAGTAAAAATGAGGTTATGGTACGACATCAATGAAATAACTTATACGGCATTATGGACCTAAACTATATTCTATTATATAAGTATAAATTTTACCGTTTAATAAAAGAACACCCTGTATTTTGCAAAATGATAGAAATCAGTAAATTGTTATTTCAATTTAACGATTTTCACATTAATAATTTGACTTCAGCAATCATTATGTTCATGATTCAGCAAAACTTTCCTACGAGTCTCGGTAGCGCAACGTGTTGGAGCACAGCTCACTATTCGTGATAGGCCTGTAGGTGTTGGATCGAATTCCGACGAGTACAATTTTTTTTAAAATTCTTTCATAAATAAATTATTTAAAAATGTCTTGTTATTTGAGGGAGGCAGAAAAATCATTTAACATGGAAGTAAAGTTTCTTTTTCTCCCTTGAATGATTACTTGAACTTCATCCTCGGGAGGAGAAGTCTCCCTTGTTGTACAAATAGCTATTTTCTACTAGCGTGCAGAAACGTACACGTTTCCGCACTCATTTTAGTGTTGAAAGAGTCACTTTTCCGCACTTAGTGCGGAAAAGTAAAAGTTTTTGGGGAGTATACTGACATTTGATTATTCAAAATATAGTTCCCATCACCACGGTTGCAACAATTAATGCTGACAAAGCAGTGGAAAACCGAAATCTGACTCCATTGGAAAACATTTTAGCCTCTAATGAATTTGCAGAATGCTACAAATTGCACGTTCAATGTTAATGTTAATAATAATTTATTTGTTGATATGTATTTAATAATAAATGTTTATGTTAACTTTTGGGTTTTTTTCCGTACGCTAGTAGAAAAAATAGAGTACCTAACACGTTCGTAAAGTGAGTTTACCGCACGCAATTGCTGACCGCAAACACGTCGTTCGGCCATCTGCAATTGCGTGCGGATAAGTATCACTTTCCGCACTTGTTAGGTAAACTACTATTTTCTACAGTCGCGCGTAAAATGACTAATTTCTATATTCAAATGAAATCGTAAAGTTGACAAATGCCGAGAATTGTTACTTTACGCTGTAGCGCAAAAAAAGGAATCTTTTTCGCACGCTTATTTAATCAAACCACGCCCTCTGAATTAACTCAATTGGTGAATATTTAACAATTTATCTGATTATAAATAAAAAAAATTATATGAAAATTGTTAAAAATTTTGAAATTTGGTCAATTATATTGTCCAAAATTGTCAATTATTGTGAAAAATTGTTTAAATTTTTGAAAATGGTCGATAATTGTCCAAATTTTTGGAAAAATGGTCAAAAATTGGTCGATAATTGTCAAAAACTTTTAAAAAAATTTGAAAAATGGTCAAACATTTTCAAAAATTGTCAATAGTCAAAAAATTTTGAAAAATGGTCAAAAATTTTCAAAAGAGGTTAATAATTGTCAAAAACTATCAAAAATTGTCAAAAACTGTCAAAAACTGTCAAAATTGGTCAATAATTGTCAAAATTGGTCAATAATTGTCAAAAGTTGTTGACATTTTGAAAAACTATCAAAAATGGTCAATAATTTTGAAAAATGGTCAAAAATTTTGAAAAATAGTTAAACTTTTTGAAAAATTGTCAAAAATGGTTAATAATTATCAAAAATGGTCAATAATTTTGAAAAATGGTCTAAAATTTGGAAAAATTGTGAAAATGGTCAAAAACTATTAAAAAAAGGTTCAAAAATGTTAATTATTTTTAAAAACTGTTAAAAATGGACAATTATTGTTAAAAATTTTCAAGATTTTGAAAAATAGTTGATAATTGTCAAAAATTGTTAGTTTTTGAAAAATTGTCAAAAATTTTGAAATATGGTCAAAAATGGTCAATAATTGTCAAAAATGGTCAAAAATTTGGAAACATGGTCCATAATTGTCAACAATTGACAATAATTATTAAAAATGGTCAATAATTTTGAAAAATGGTCAAAAATGGTTAATAATTATCAAAAATGGTCAATAATTTTGAAAAATGGTCTAAAATTTGGAAAAATTGTGAAAATGGTCAAAAACTATTAAAAAAGGTGCAAAATGGTCAATTATTTTTAAAAACGGTTGAAAATGGACAATTATTGTTAAAATTTTTCAAGATTTTGAAAAATAGTTGATAATTGTCAAAAATTGTTAGTTTTTGAAAAATTGTCAAAAATTTTGAAATATGGTCAAAAATGGTCAATAATTGTCAAAAATGGTCAAAAATTTGGAAAAATGGATAATTGTCAACAATTGACAATAATTATTAAAAATGGTCAATAATTTTGAAAAATGGTCTAAGATTTTGAAAAATGGTTCAAAATTTTGAAAAATGGTTCAAAATTTTGAAAAATGGTTAAAAATAGTTTAAAATGGTTAAAAATTGTCAATTATTGATAAAAACTGTTAAAAATTGACAATTATTCTCAAAAACTGTCAAAAATGGTTAAAAATTGTCATAATTTTGAAATATGGCAAAAAATTATCAAATATTTGGGAAAATGGTCACTAATTTTGAAAAACAGTCAAAATGGTCAATAAATGTCAAATATGGTCAATAATTGTTAAAATTTCGAAAAATGATCAATAATTGTCAAAATTTTGAGAAATGGTCAATAATCGTCAAAAGTTGTCAAAATTTTGAAAAATAGTCAATAAATAATACCAGCAGTTTCTGAAAATCGATTTAAACACGTAATATTACTATAAAAATCGATAACTAAAAATCGACATTCTTTCTCAAGCGGCAATCTGTTACTTTACGCTCTAAATACACAAAAAACTATTTTCAACTGCTACGATTCTGCTTTTGATAATGCAACGACAGGGAATATCAGTCGCAACTTTATTGCTTATCCATCTCAATCCTCTTTCTAGGCGTGATGAATGAGAATTTTCTTTAGGAAAAAAATGTTTTACTTGCGCTCTTTTAAATTAAACTGAGAAAAGTAATCAAAATAATGCAAAATATTTTCCTATACCAGATATTCGGCTTTATAAGAACAGTTTTGATTGGAAATATCATCGATGGTGTTTGGAGAAACAAATTATTATTTTCTCTTTCTAGATCCATTTTCGTTGGGTTCTTCCTCAGTTTTTGTTTATCTTTACTACGGTTCGGTTTCGATATTCGATTTATAAGAAACAATAAAGAAGGTTAATACTATGGTTCATCCCCCTATTATCCTGTCCTTGGACCATGTGACTTTGAATTTTCCAGATCCAGGACTTGAGTGTTTGTTAGCTGTAAAATTATCGATTGATTTTGAACAACTTGTACAAAATTTTATAAAATGAAGACCCGACGGTGATCTGTTAAACGCTCTTTAACACTTTTCACTTTAACGACCTCGAAACGGACACGATGTTATGCGAAACACGCAGAGTTTATTTAGCCCCAAATCCGATAACTTCCCTTGAGGAATGACGGCGTCACTCAGGACTGTAGATTATTGAAATCTTACACAAGATTTTCGATATTTTCAGGAAATTATTCACTATACCTTTACTTATCGGCTAAATGCCACAAATTGATAAATCACCCACTATTTATCTTTTTTTTTTTAATAAACTCTGTTTATTCGGTAAATCACCATTTATAAAGCTGAGCATGACTACGGCAAGACAATCCTGAACCACTCGAAAAATGAGCCCAGTTCGTAACACGGGGATCGCGAGCCTACCTCGCGCCGCGCGAAGTAGGCTCGCGGTGAACAGTTTCTTGTCAGTATTTTGACGCGTTTTCGAAGGAGCTGGTGTGTTTAGTGAAACGTATTGAAATTTGAAAATCTAGACCTATAGGTCATTAAATCATTTGTAAGATCCCAAAGACAAAGATTCGTGGAATGAAGTAGCCTCATATACAAAGAAAAACAAAAAAAAAAGTTGAGCAATCTATGGGAACTGGAACTTCAAATATACCAGAGGTTCCTGTTCTGTCGTTTTTATTTAAGGAAGTTATACCATCCTTATGTCCAATACAGACGACTGGACCTTCAGTGAGGATGGAGTACTGAGAATAGATAGCTGGGCGTCGACCCAGCACTGTAGTGTACCGCCATTGATGAGATAATTTCGGTAAAGCAGTGTCGAACGCGGTTAGTACTTGGATGGGTGACCACTGGAGAAACACCGTCGTAACACTTCAGACTACTTCAGCCCCAGTGATAGATGACCTGGGAAGTAATAGGATGTTGGATGACAATGGGAAGATTCAACATGGTGCTGAGGGAGGAAGAGTTTCCTGAAGGATGGAAGGTGGCCAGGGTGATACTGTTGAAGAGGGAGGGTAGAGGGGGAAAGCGGGCGGAAGACTACAGGCTCATCAGCCTGCTGTGTGGTATAAGTAAATTGATGGAGGGGATAATAAAGCATGGGATTGATGAGGAAGCTGATAAGAATGGAGGTTTATGGGGAAACCAGCACGGGTTTGCGAAGGGGAAATCATGCATCTCGGCGCTGGGCTTGGTGGAAAGGGCTAGGGGAGGAACGAGGAAGTGCTGAAGAAGTTTAATAGGAAACTAGGGGAGGCGGTGTATTGGGAGAACATAGAAGAGATAATATTGAGGGGTAAGGAGGAATGGATGGAGAGAAGTGGCGTAGTGGAGAGCATGATAGGGTGAGAGGAGGACTCGATATGGCATGAGAGGTAGGAGTGATAGATAGGGGAAGACGTCGGTGTAAGCGGAGAGTGTGCGAGGGACCGCCGCCTATCTCGAAGTATGCTAGGGCACTAATTTCGAGGCGGATGTAACGGCGAGTTTAAGGTGGGTTTGATTGGTGGGCATCCACTTGGGGATGAGTCCAACACTGTTTGGGTCTTGGACAGGACCCTTTTGAACATGAGTTTCCCATCTCGACTTCAGACTACAAGGGTGAGTAGCATATCCCAGCTCGCAGGCATTATACCAATGAGCACGACGTATAATGTAGATATGCCGTCTTCCGGAGGAGATGTAAAGCCGAGATCCCAAGAGTCCATGGATGTTGGGCTCGATAAAGATTCCTACCATTGGTTGGAACACTAGTGGAGTCGCAGAAATAGCCCGACGTTATATACCAAAAGGAAAAAGGTGAGTGGTCGTCGGACCGCCGACAGAAGCTTGCTTCTTATGCACAATAGAATGACCATTTCTCGTGAATTTTTCACCATTTTTCAAAAATTTTGACAATTTTTGACCATTTTTGACAGTTTTTGACGAATTTTGACAATTATCGACCGTCTTTGACAATTATTGACCATTTTTGACAATTTTTCAAAAATTTAAACATATTTGGCAACTATTGACCATTTTTTCAAAATTTTGACAATTTTTTCAAATTTTAATAATTATTGATCATTTTTGACCATTATTGACCAATTTTGACAGTTTTGACAATAATTGACCATTTTTCAAAATTTTTGACAATTTTTTGAAATATTTGGCAATTATTAACCATTTTTTCAAAATTTTGACAGTTTTTGACAATTTTTGTCCATATTTAAATAATTTTGACAATTTTTCAAAAATTTTAACAATTATTGACCATTTTTGACGAATTTTGACAATTATTGACCCTTTTTTCGAAAATTTTAACATAGTTGGCAATTATTGACCATTTATTTCAAAATTTTGACAATTTTTGACCATTTTTCAAAATTTTACCAGTTATTGATCCTTTTGGACCATTTTTGATAATTTCTGACGAATTTTGATCGGTTTTGACAATTATTGACCATCTATAACAGTTATTGACCATTTTTGACAATTTTTCAAAAATTTTGACAATTATTAACCATTTTTGACGGTTTTTGACAATTTTTGAAAATATTTGGAAATTATTAACCATTTTTTCAAAATTTTGACAGTTTTTGACAATTTTTGACCATATTTAAAAATTTTTGAAACTTTTTCAAAATTTTTAACATATTTGGCAATTATTAAACATTTTTCAAAATTTTGACAATTTTTCACACCTATGGGTGTGCGAGCTCAGTGCGGCAAGAGAGATTGCGCACAGTCGCTTGAATGAGTTATCGCGTGACGAACGCTTTTTCGTAACATCACACGTTTCACGAGTTCACTAGCCTTCCCAAAAGTCCTATGTCGGGCAATAAGAAGCAAGCTTCAATTTAAATTTCATTGGATTAGTGGATTATTCAGAAATCTGGCAACACTGTTGCGTGACGAACCCTTATTCGCTTTTTCGTAACATTACACGTTTCATTTTATCAAGATTTTGACAATTTTTGACCATTTTTTCAAAATTTCTGACAATTTTTGACCATTTTTTCAAATTTTAACAATTATTGACCATTTTTGACAATTATTGACCATTTTTGACAATTATTGACCAATTTTGACAGTTTTGACAATTATTGATAATTTTTGACAATTTTTCAAAAATTTTGACCATTTTAGACCATTTTTCCGAATTTTAACAATTATTTTTGACCATTTTTGACAATTTTTGAGCACATTTGACAGGTTCTGACAATTATTGACCATTTTTCACCATTTTTCAAAATTTTGACAGTTTTTGACCATTTTTGTGTATCCTACGAAAGAGAGAAGAAAAAGGCGGCTGAGGAAAAGAGGAAGAGAGAGGAGAGAGTTGGTGCAGCGGGCGGCCGAGAAAGAGATGAAGAATGAGTCATCGCGTGACGAACGCTTTTTCGTAACATCACACGTTTCACGAGTTCACTAGCCTTCTCAAAAGTCCTATGTCGTGCAATAAGAAGCAAGCTTTAATTTAAATTTCATTGGATTAGTGGATTATTCAGAAATCTAGCAACACTGTTGCGTGACGTTCGCTTTTTCGTAACATTACACGTTTCACGAATTCACTATAGCCTTCCCAAAAATCCTATGTCGTGCAATAAGAAGCAAGCTTCAAAAAAAGATAGCTGTTGGAGCAAGGATGGCTCAAGAACGTCCTCGTGCTCTGGTCGCTGACTCAGGAAAAGGATATCAACCTCCTTAGGATTCCATGCAACTGTATTTCAGACGAAAAATAACGTCATCGATATATGTAGGTATAGACCAATTGAAGAAAACCAATTTCACACATAAAACAATGAAAAAATTTCTCCAACAGTCAAGCACTTAGCTCTCACCGTGTAACGTCGAAATTGGTATCAAACTTCTAAAAAAGGCTTTTCTCAATAGGAAAAATCAACAAAATGTCTCTGGTCTTTACCCCTGGTCATTTTAGTATGGATTTCAATTAAAATGCAGACTCCCTCGCAAGAGTGGGTGCCGCAGTTGGTTTTATCGAACCAGTTTGTTTCGTTGAACAAACATTAAACACCTGGACCGCCAGAAGAGTTTTGGACTTATGGCATAATTCACCAGAGTTGGTTCATTCTTCGAAGAATGTCTCCAAATAGGTCTTGGACTAGCAGGCATGATCTAAGTTTTCTGTCTTGAAGGCCTTTCAACAGTACATTGTCGTTTCAATCATCATATTGGATTGTTGGAAGATCTGGAAGATTATGAAAAAGCAAGGCATATACTTTGTGCCTGCCTCACCACGGTTCGAATCGGGTATCTGATGTTTGGCAGGGTCTTTCTATTTCACCCTCAGACCTGAATTATCATTCACCAAATCAAGGAGACGTCAGCATCTTCTTCGTCCACTCACTAAACGGAATTGGTGGGAAACTCTTCGCACGCTTGACTTGTCTTGCGGGGCAGACAGGTTCGCAGGCATTTTTATTGATAAAAAAAGCGTGACTCCGGCTCCACTGGAGCGCGACTCGACACATGTGTTGACAAGTTTCGGAATATTAAACATTAACAGGTTCAGGATACAATCCCGAGGAAGTTAACATGCATTGAAATTTGGTTTAATGCGAAATGAATGGGATAGATCTCGTCCGACATCAGTAAATTAGTGTCAAATTTCCATTTGAGTAGCTTTTCCGCTCTCTTGAGATACCGTGGGGGTTTATACATATTGAAATTACCATGACAGAGCGTTCTAATTTTCAGTGAATTGTACTAATTAATATTAAAACATATATAACGTAATCAACGTTCATAGGTGAGCTTATGCGTTGGTATTGTTGATGAGCGGGCAATTAGGACCAAGTTGTTTTTAGTAATTGGAATGTATGTTGTTCGAGGGCATTACCTAACCATGTTCTCTCATCATTATGCATAGTATATGTTGTGTGTATTTTATCCAGTACCGTCTCACACTTTAGGCTGTCTTGCTGGATTAGTTGGATTTTAGATCTGAATTATGTCGTTGATTATATTGTGAGAATTGGTATTAACCAAGGATCGATGATCATATCTTACAGAATTGGATATTGATAACGTTGAAATTGGAATTTTGAATGAAATGGTTTTCGCAAAAAACAGAAAATCTCCTGTTAATGGTTACCAATCGATTCAGCAAAAAATTTAATTTAATGAAATGCCCTATTGGAACAATAGGTACAAAACTTTGAAAATTGGGGTTTTCCGGGACGAGAAATCGACTTAGTTTTTTGATAAAATCACTTATTCAAAAAGTGTCATGAAGTTTTCGAAAAATCACATTTCCAATTTAAAAAGTCGTTTAATTGCTAAAAAAACTTTGAAATTGAACTGAAATTTTAGAAGGACTCTCTCAAAGGACCAATTTAGTTGGAAAAAAATTAACAATACTAAAAAGTATTGAATACTTCCGGAAAACCATATTCTGGAGTAAAAAACGACACGTAACTCCCCAATTCAACAGTTACAATCGATTTACTTTAATTACGAAAGACAATCAGGTATCATTTATCTATATAATTTAATATTGAGTTTATTGATGTATAAAATTTAAATTGTTCAAATTTAAAAAGTATCACATAAGATTATACTTACTGATAAACATTTTCAAAAGAAACGAAAAGATATTAACCATCATTGACTCCATTTTATTCTAGAACGTTGTTGAATGTCATTTCTTCACGTATCAAACTAATCATCTTTTCTGTAGTTTTAAAACCATAGAAATATAAAACCATAGACTCTGATAAGTATAAACTTATCATTTGTAGTGAATGAGAGAGTGAATGAATTTTAGATAAGAAATAAATAGTATTAAAGATTTTTGAATATTTTTGAAGTTAATTAAGTCGTTAAGCAGAATTAAACAATAAATCAAACGTTTCATTTGTTGAACATTTATTTAAAATTGAATGTGTTTGTTTTTGTATCTATGATATATTTTACAATCAACACAGGCTATCAACGTTGGAACTTTTTGAAGGTCAAAGGACAGAGTTGGCCTCACAAAAATTTGAACTTGAATTTGAAATAAAAAAGTAAAATAAATATTTTGATAATTTCCGAATGAGCTAGATTGATATAGATGAAGATAAGTATTAAAACTAAAATAATAAATGAATTAAATTTTGATTATAATAAGGTATGGAATTGATATAGCTCTACAATACAATTCAAAACCATATCAGTATATAAGAGCTTCGGATACTTTGTATGTATACAAGAGAGATTAGTTCTAGATAGTACATCAAAAATTAAGGGCCTTGGATGGAAGGGGCCCAAGGCCCAAGGTAGGAATGACAGTAGGGAGGAGACGACGGTGTGAGGGAAGATTGTACGAGGGACCGCCGTCCATCTCCAAGTATGCTAGGGTAGTGATTTCGAGGCGGGGGTAACGGCGAGTTTGAGGTGGGTTTGGTCGGTAGGCATCCACTTGGATAAATCCAACACTGTTTGAGTACTGGACCCATTCGAACATGAGTTTCCCATCTCGATCCGAAAAAAAAAATCATTCGTCTCAAATTCATTGATACCAACCTTTCGAAATGATTGATTAACAGAACGGCACTAAAACACCACTGATAAAACATGCACCAGTTCAAACTTTTGTTAAATTTAACCCTATAGTTGAATAAACCAGGTTTAGCCGGCTGTTCGTAACACTCGCCCATAATTGGATATTAACACAATTGCTGTAACCACCGAAGAATTCAAGAGGATATTTCACAAATAAGAGTGCATTTTTGAATCAATATTTCCGAAGATTAAGTTGAAATCGAAGAATTCCTAAAAGTTTCCATACTTTGGTATACCTACAATTGACCTTTTCCAAGTACGTCATCGTGACGGATTTCTGTCACCGGACAACCTTCAAACTGAATTCAAACCGAATAATACAACACGATAAAAGTCATACATAACAATTGCTTTTTTACACTCTTAAATCATTATAGTATACAACTAATACACACTAGTACACAAATTTACCAAAACCAACTAACTTTTGTTCTCGATTTATTTTTAAATACTATTTCCATCCATCTTTCTGAAGGTTGTCCGTGATCAGCTGACAGCATGGCGCGGCATGACGTCACTTGGAAACGCTCCATTTTAAATTTTTTTGGTATCAAAAAAAATACTGAAAATGTGAGAAAATGGTGTTTTTTGGAATGGAAAGCCGACTGGTTGACTCAGTTTTTGGCTAAAATTGAAATTTTACATGGAGGAATGCCTGATTAGATGAAAATTAACAAAGATTGAATTGAACAATTTATAAAAACGCGAGTCGCTTTCGGTATAAAATTTAAAGAAATAATCTCCATTAGCTCTTATATCGTACTACAATTATTATATTCGATTGCCATCTTGCAAAAATAATAATCGCGATGGAAAAATAGGGGTTGATCGTATAAAGGTGGAAAAAGAGTAATATAAAATTTTTTATCCCAAGTCATTACAAAATTAAAGTTTATAATTAACAAATGAAAAATAGGGGTTGATCGTAGAAGGGTGAAATTTCAGGGTTGTATATATTTTTGAATGCTGTAACATAAAAAAAATAAAAACAAAAAATTTTGTCTAAAAAATAGAAAAAAACAATTAGAGTGTGTGCTCAAGACCGCACGGCAGAAGTGAAAACTGTATGTCGATGATCTGTTGAATTGAGAAGTGGGAGCAACCGATGCATGTGCTTGAACTTGTAGTGGCGGTGAATTGTCATCAATGTTTATTTCGAAATTTTCCTCTTCACGCTTTTTTGATAAAATAATAATTATTACGCACCAATAATAACTATTAAATTAACAAAGACAATTATTAGGTATGAATTGAATATACTAAACAGCGACACAACAGTGAAGAGTAGCTGACTATATCTTTCTCGCTCGGGTACACTCGGCGGTCCCGAGTTTGTATTGTTTTGTATAAGTTATATGCATAAAAGAACAGATTAAAGAAGTGAGATATGGAAGAGAGAGGGAAATGGGAGAGAAAGATGGGAGAGAGAGAAAGAAAAGGTATTGCGTGTGATTACAATCATTATTTTAAATTGTCAGAATCTAAGACGGATTCGGTAAAGTTCGCGACCCTCGGAATATTGTGAGACTATTTTCTCTTATTAGACCATTTTTAACAATTTTTCAAAATTTTTTTGACAATTTTCAACAATTATAGACCATTTCTGACAGTTTTTTATAATTGTTGACCATTTTCTCAAAATTTTTACATTTTTTGACCATTTTACAAAATTTTAACAATTTTTGCCCATTTTTGACAATTTTTGATTGGTTTTGACAATTATTGACCATTTTTGACAATTTTTCAAAAACCTTGACAATTATTGACCATTTTTTAAAAAATTTAACAATTTTTGACCAGTTTTCAAAATTTTAACAATTTTTGCCCATTTTTGACAATTTTTGATTGGTTTTGACAATTATTGACCATTTTTTCTAAATTTTCACAAATATCGACCATTTTTAACCATTTTTGACAATTATTGACCATTTTTTGAAATTTTTGACAATTTTTCAAAAATTTTAACTCATTTGGCAATTATTAATCATTTTTTTCAAATTTTGCCAATTTTTGACCATTTTTGATAGTTTTTGACAATTATTATAACTTGTGTCTCAAACATATTTATTTTTGAATATGGGAAAGTAAAAGTTAACAGAGAGTAAAAGATAGGTTAATTTTTAATTATATTACATATACATATGTAATTACGTATGCATGTATAGTGCATACTCACCTATACGATCAAATCACTCTTTATAATAACAATAACTGTGTTTTTTATAATCTTTAATTCATAATCTTTAATATTTATAATGTTTTTTCAATATATAATATTAGCACGATAAACCGCTAACTACATACACTAACCTCACAATGAAAACCATATAATTGTTACTATTAAATTAACAAAGACAATTATTAGGTATGAATTGAATATACTAAACAGCGACACAACAGTGAAGAGCAGCTAACTGTATCTTTCTCACTCGGGTACACTCGGCGGACCCGAGTTCACCCGATCGAGCCTTTCACCTCAGAGCGTGACGGATCAGCCTAACTTACTACCTACAGAAAAATATGTGTGCGGTGCGCCAAAAGAAGTTTTCACTTCAAATATTAAGGGGTGGACCACACTTAACATTTAGGGTGATGAAAAATAGATGTTGTCCGATTCGCAGACCTACCCGATATGCACACAAAATTTCATGAGAATCTGTCTAGCTATTTCGGATAATTAACAAATAAAAAATAGGGGTTGATCGTATAGGGGTGAAAATCTAGGGTGGTATGTATTTTTGAATGCTGTATCATAAAAAAACAAAAACAAAAAATTTTGTTTAACAAATAAAAAATAAAATTAAGGGGTGGACCATCCTTAACATTTAGGGGGATGAAAAATAGATGTTGTCCGATTCGCAGACCTACCCGATATGCACACAAAATTTCATGAGAATCGGTCGAGCCATTTTGGAGGAGTTTAACTACAAACACCGTGACACGAGAATTTTATATATTAGATTATATCAGTTTTAATACTTTAACTAATTATAAACATTACTCCCCATGTTATAAGGTCGTAAAACTTGTTTGAGTTTTCAATAAATAAATAAAAAATCCCAGTCGAATCAAACCCACTAATTGATATTTTATTCGTTTCCTTTGAACTTGCAGTGATTCGAACAACGAGCATTCCACCACCACCACCTGTATGGCACAAATTATACGTTCACCTCATCTATAATTCAGGTATCTGAATAAACCAGTGATATTTTCTAGTAGTATATAATTTACTCGTTCAATTTTAATTTTGTTTTGTTACACTACACATATTTTGTTTATTTTCGTTGCTAGTAAATTTGAACAGCGCTTGATACATTAGGAGAAGATTTCCATTTGTCGATCATTATCAAAATATTTGAAATTTTTGAAAAAATATTAGTTTTAATTCATTCGTTTGGGTTGTGCTCAAAAGAACTAAATGTTTGTACAATTTCCCATATTATCTATTTCCATTACAGAAGCTTCGTTTCTTGATTGGATAATTTTGACTAATTCTGATGGTTGTATTAATTTCTCTCCAAAGTACTTTCGTCTGAGTCATTATGAGTTCTCACAGAAGCAGAGTATGTGAGTAGCTGTTTCATCAAGTTCACATTTTCTGCACATAAGCTCACTGACTTTTCCCATTTTATGTAGATGTTTCCTGTGTCAGTCGGTAACTGTCTTCAAATGTCTTTTACCCAGTTTCAATAGCCTGGTCTATCTTGTTCAGTAAACTCTTCGTATAAAGGTGATGTGCTGTCGACCTCCATTTAAATTGGAGTTCTTTATCTATCAAGTTCAGGATTTACGTTCCTATTAAACCTTTTGTGATTCCACAGAACAGTTCCGGACCTATGAAGTCTCCTTCTTCAGCTAACGCCAATTTACTACCTGCAATCCCCTCATGACCAGGCACCCATACTGGAGACTTGTCTTTTGCCATCCTATCCAGGGAGTTTTTACAGTTCTTGTAATGGGTAGTTAATTACTTATGCTTATTGTTAAATTACAGGTTATTAACTTTAGTTATAATTATTATTGTAATCATAAAATATATCGACTAAGCAGTTTGATTATAATTTATTCATCGATATAAGTAACAATTACAAAATAAGCAGACACGCGCTAGATTGAAAGAATGTCTAGGCTGGCAATAATTGTTGCTTTCGGTTCAAATTAAACATTTGTCGAAGAAAGATGTGTTTTATTTAAAGAACGCCAACCCTAATTAAAAGGAACCTTAACCGAATAATTCAACTTTATTAGATCGGATTAAACTGGGTTTTCTTTTGGTATATAAAAAATTGTAGCTGTATCTAACGGAGAAAAATTATCAACTATTACTAATCTCCTTTGTCACTGCAATTACATAGATGTAACACTACAAAATATCTCGACGTTCTTAATATCAACATAAATAACCGTAATAAAACAAGTTTGTCTCTAACCGTATGTACAAGACGCATAGCTTACACCTCCAGCCATTTTATCAACGCGACACAAGAGAATTCACATGAGTTTGTTATTTTTGAACGTCTTCTAGGAAATCCCTTAAATTGAAACTAAATACACCTGCGTCTTCAGTTATAGAAACGTTGCTAATTATAAGGTACGAAAAATATATAGGGAACAACGAACGGTTGACATATTGATTTGATTAGTACATACAGTCCTCGGCACCTCAGCCTATTGGATTTGACAATTCATCTCATCTTCCTGGACAACTCAGCTTTCTCAAACAATGTTTGGTGAAACTTCAATTTCATCCGAAAACTGCTGATGTATTTAAAAACATTTATGACAAATACAAAGAAAAAAGGATCACAGTGGCGAACAATACACCGCATCTATGTTCACATCTCAAGACTTCCGCCTTATCACCGGAACTGAACCCAATAGAAATGGTGTAGAGTGAAATTGGAAGAAGGGTGTCCTCTAAGTATAAATCAAACGACCTTGAAACATTGATTTCTATAAATTACGATAAAGTACAGAGCAATGGACTTTGGGAAAGTTACGGTAACCATCTTATAAAAATAGAGAACATTTTATGTGGAGTAGACAGCATAAAGATGACACTGAATCTATTATAATATGACTCGGATTATGAAAATGACGAGGTCACTATCGAAGTTAATTGGTTTTCTGGTATTCTCTTAGACCACTTCTAATGAATATTGATAACTGTTTCAATTTTTCTACTCAAATAAAGTTCATATCGACCTTTACCATAAAAATTCATATTTACCCGCACTTTCTTTATATTCAAAGAGCAATTTTGCATTAGAGGCATATTTTATGCAAAAGGAAACGATAACAAAGTCCTTTGAACGTGTCGTAGGTGCGTCTAAAACTGATCTTAACTCAATCTTGGTCTCCTTCATTGCATCTTTTGTTGGGGGTTGTGTATATGGCAGAGAAGGGACTCATGCATGCAAATGTAGACCGATAAGCGATCCGAACTCGCCCGCAGTCAGGTTATTGTCGGTAACATTGCCATGCGGGACTATTAATTCCAAAATCTTATAGTCCGGCGAGTATAAAATTTTTGATGCTCTTAGAAATATACACAGTTCATCTATCGGTACCTACACAATTTTAACAGTTAAAAGTGTGGAAATCGATAATTTAATCATAAAAAAGCTAGTAATAGCAGATACCACAAGCAGTGCCAGTACTGCCTTTTGAAGAGTTTGAATTGATTTATTGACTGTATAATAATTTTCATCGATTTATGTATAGAGACATTGGTATTTTTCGTATTCAAAGATTGTTGCTGATCTAAGAAACAATGCATACTTTACAGTTTCTCCCCCTTTTCTCTGATCTGATAAGTTAGAAGGGTAGAGCAAACCAACAGCACTTAGGCCTCGTTAGGCCCTTCGTGCATCCTCCTAGAAGTCGTTCTTAGAACGTCAACTAGCCTATGGTTTTAACGTCTCCTAAGCAAGGCTGGTGCTAGCCAAAGCCCGTCGAACACGGATGATCGAGCCGAGCAATAAAACAGTATATGCTATACCGTCTTAACTTTGTAACGAGTGAATTTGTCACTACGTCTATATATTGTATATATTAAGTATTTGTATATAGTAATTAGCTGACGAATTTTGACTCTATGTTTCTAACATCATTTGTTCACTACGAAAGGACTTCTACTCATAATATATTAGCTGTTTGTCGCCATGTGTTTTGTCTATTGAATCCGAGTGTTTGATCTTGCTTTTTTCACGTTGGCAGGAGGGTATAGTGGTAGTATTATTGCTCAAATTTATTTGAATAATCCTTAATACACACTTTATTATTTCTGTTCATTGTTTACAAAGTGGAATTATTTAATTATTTGTTGGATGACATTGACAATTGTCCGTTACAGTCGTGTCTTGGATAATAGCGTTTGTTTGTCATGCCGTGAAGTAGTAACGCTGAGGGTAGTCGTAATTTATTGTTTAGCGTCTGCTCTGTGACTTAAAGACTCCACAGACAACTTAGTTTGTCGGTATAGATATAGCGTTTGCTTTGTGACTTTACGAGTCCATAGACAAATGTTGTCGCTCCGTTTTTTGGAATTGTTAGAGCGTTTGATCGATGCTACTCAGAAATGTAGGCTGTTTTACTCGCGAATGCGTATTGACTTACATAGAGGGAAGTGTAGCACTTTATGACTTGATCTGTGCGGAACACGCTCGGTGTAGTGAGCAGTGTAGTTCGTATGTATGTATCGGGTAGGTGTCTTTATGGTAGTATTCTGTATTGAAGTTGAGGAAGAAAGAGTTCTTTCCGGTGTGTGCTTTCTACTAGATGGCTTGGTTTCCAAAAGTGCATCGAATGAGAATCTGAATTTTGTTAATGACTGGGTAGTCATCCCCTGCTGGGTTTTATAGGTTCTCGTTCTGAATTAGTTGTGGAATATACGGTTTAGTAGTTTGTTCTACAGTAGTTCGTATTATTGGAGAATTCCGTTTTGTTCTGGAAACCGTTTTCACAAACCCTTATAGGGTTGCACTCAAACGATTGAAACCGCCAACCTTGAAGTTTTGGCATTGGAGGTGTGCCACATGTTGTTGGTTGCCATCTAGTAACGAAAATTTTGAGTACTGGACCGTTTTTGGAAAATGATTCACCTGTGGGGCCAGGTGGCTACGTCTTGCTAGTACCATATTTCTCCATTTACCAGATTTGGGATATTACCATTTGGAAATAGACGCATTAATTCTGGTACTATTTGTTGCCTTAACATTTCTAAATATTTTGTACCAGTAAGATTGTATGACGTCATCACGGCGTATTCATGACGTCATTATAGCTATGGTTGTTCGCAATAAAAGCAAAACTGAATTTACACTTTGACGTGTCTCGGCATTTTTTGCCTATTCCCTAACGATGAAAATTTGAGGTTTACAACCTAAATAGTTTAAACTGTATGTAAACTTAATTAATTTTGTATTTTTAATGCAAACAATTTTTAAAAAAATTAGTGAAAGTTTGTTTGTTGTTTGTTTGCTTATAACAAATGTTGTCAAATAAATTTTTCTGCTTTATTGTTACACCCTGTATAATTATTACTTAGACCGTTGGAAAGGATTATCTACGGGCTTTCTAACGACGTATCACAAGTGGGGGGTTGCCATTTAAATTTTTGTAGGTGGGGTAGGTGGGACATAGGGGGTTGATGGGGGTGCGTTCTCTCTCATATCATTTTAGTTCCTCCTCTCTACCCTAGGAACGGTTTTTAAATCTCTTTTCGTTCACGAGGTACAGCCCATTGTAACTTTCAAAATTGACACCCTGTATACAGATACATGCAATGAGAAACGGAACATAGCTGTTCAATATATTCTCCGATCTAAATAAATAGTCCACCAACAAAACATTTCTATAAATTCACTTCAATGAATATCAAGTGTTTAGCTGGACAGCTGGATTCAGAATGACTGTAAGAAACCCCGCTCCTTCTTCTTCCAAAATTTGTTAGTTATGTGCATTTGTTGCAGTTTTGTGAACATCCACAATTACGAAATTTTTCAATTATTCGATACCACTGTAAAGGCACTGGTCGGTTTTTAAAAGCAACAACGAATACATTTACTATTTCCCTAATCGAATCACCTCCAAAATACCACGATGATATTTGAATTTTTTCTCAAAGGATGTACATTTTAATTTCTCTACGAATTTATTTCATTTTGAAAAGTTATGGGCTTGAACAGTACTCTCATCTATCGACTGTTGTTTACTGACTGACCAAAGAATACACCAACTAACAAGAAGCGATGCCCGACGCAATCCCTTTGATGTTTTACTAACAAAAATTTATGAACTTGAGAGACCGATGTTGACAGATAACTTCGTAAATACGCTGAGAAAATGATCAAATTTTTTGACACATTTTTGACAAAGTGAAGTACGACAAATATCTCATTATAAAAAAGGCCTATCGCTTCGCTTTTGTTTGTTGGCGTATTCTTTGGTCTGAAGCTAATCAAGGACCGCCCACAGTTGAGAATACGTAGTGGTGAGAATTGTACGATATGCTGTAGATCTCCAAATAAACGATTGTAATAATCGTCTTTTTAATCTATTGAAACTTGGTGTTGGTCGACTAGTTCGAAAGCAGTTCTGATACAATGCTTAAAACCACTATGTTCCGTTTCTCATTGCATGTCTGTGTTGAACTTAATTTATATATACACACTTTACTTAATGTCTACTAATTTATTTACACTCGGTATAATAGTTCTAATTTATTTTTACCACTTGAATATTACACTATTTATCTTCACTATTTCATTCACTATCCGATCACTAAAAAATTACTCTTTAAGTTTAGAAAAAATGGTATACAATCTATCAATATGTAATGTATAAATTAATTGATTAAATTCATTAATACAATATATTAATCTTCGACGAATAAATATTGGTAGAAGTTGCCAATAAATTAGCGTTTATCTAAATGAAATAAAGTTAAAAAAAATTGTTTCCATAAACTAACCATAGGAAAAACTGTCTAAATTTGTAGGACATAAGTAGTGACGTAGGGTCTGAGACACCGTATACACTCGTATTATAGACATTGACGCACTAGTCCGTACGACACTAACGAACCCATATTCGGAGTTGCGCGCGGCTCCCCCACCCTGTACGAATAATACAGAGCGAGTTGAATCGTTACGGTCCGTCAGACCATAGGGTCACCACTGAAGAAAATTTTGAACAGTCGGCAACATAGCTGACAAAGCAAAAGGAGAACTAAATTGACCCAATTACATTATTTTGCTTTGGCACCAACTGAGTCGGTTAGTTCTTTATGCGGTCCACTATGTCGTTAAAATGATTTATAACATTAGCTATCCCCACCAGTGGCGCTTATACTTGTTTTTATTATGTTTACTGGAAGATCAGTAGGTTTTATACTCATAATTTATTGGTATTCAATTAGAATGGATACAATTTCACTTCAAATCCTCCATTTTTTTCTTCACGTTTATTTAAAACAATGATGAATGACTATTTATAATTATTGTTGAATCAATTTGAAAACCTCGAAGATAATTTACATATAATGACCGAAGTTTTTCCGTAGGCGACGAATTGGTTTTTTTTTTCTTGACTAGCATCCTTTTTATATTCATAATCGATGTCCGATTTAAAGGTAAAAACTTTCGAAAAACTTTACTTTCCGAAGTAATATGGCGTATAAAAACTTTCTTGGGGTTAATAAAAAAGGAGACGAGAAAAAAAAAGTGGGAAGTTTACTAATACACACATCGAAAGAAAAATGTTTCGAGTTGGTGTATTCGAGACGGTATAAACGTAAATATCAATTCGAAGTTTATTGTTTTAGATTTGTCATCTAACTGGAAACCCTAGTATAGGAAAAGAAGAAAAAAAACTTTCGACCATTATTCTTTTTCTCTCCTCGTCCATCCCTAAATGCGATTTATGTCCTTTTACATCAGATACTTTTTGCTATTTTTCTTAATGCTTACCATTACTAAGCATCTGCTATAGTTTCCATTAAACTTGAGAAGATTTACAAGTTTCTTAATCGAACTTTTTTGAGGGTACCGCTACATACAAATAAATTATTTTGGACATCCTGTATATCAATGAAAGAATCATAAAGATACACACCCATCGTTATCATATTATAAACGCCTGTTTGAACGAATCTAACCCGTATGTGTGCTAATTTGCAACGTTTTTTTTTATCAGAATGAATATAACGAAGCCCGTATGAATACGATAGGAATTGTGCCGATTTGCCATTTTCTCTTGACAACTTATTTTTCTCTCTCTCTGGAGCAAATGCTGATAATTTTGATGTGTATCAATTACCAGCGGCTGAATGTAATTCCAATCGCAAATATTGAGAATACTGAAAATAATGTGCTTCTCTTTAATTCATCCAATTTTTTTGAAAATTAATACTTAATATAATCTTATATCTGACTATGAATATGAATATATGAATATGCTATAATAGAAATAGAATATAAGAATATGTTATCGTCTGCTTCTAAGCTTCTAAGCTATATAGCATTTTATGTCCAGATACCGTGAAAACTTGTTAGAAAACTGATAGCCTTGGATGTTCTTTGGTAGATTCTATTTGTTTAGTTTTCTGTATAGGAAAAGGGCATTTTTCGTTTAAAAAAACCTCCAATTTTTTAACCAAAACTTGTTCCACCCCCACTACCTGGAATGGTGATGGTCTTATCCTTGAAATCCTTAAAAGTTCGAACCAGTCATTGGGGATTTCCATGTGAGTTTTTAAATTCACAAGCCCCATATTTGTGTCACTTTCGGAGAATGTTATTCTTATTGATTCCATAAATTTTGTTTTGTATACGACGTAATGAATTAAGCGAAACATGGAATAGTTTTTGTTTTGGCCCCCTGCTGAATCGCAAAATATGTGTGAATGTTTTGTTTTGTTATCCATAAAATTAGTAATCAAATGGAATACTTCATATATGGCCCTTTCTTTGCATTTTTTTGGGGATATTTGTAAAAAATGGATTTGCCTGAAGACAACACTGTACATGGAGATCTGTCTTAGATAGTACACATCATTCTTGGTCACGTTTGGTAATGAAACATTTTTAAAGCTTGCTTCTTATTGCACAACATAGGACTTTTGGGAAGGCTAGTCAAAAATTGTCAAATATTTGGAAAAATGGTCAATATTTGTAAAAATTTTGAAAAAATGCTCAATAATTGTCAAAATTTTCGAAAAATGGTTGAAATTTTTGAAAAATTATCAAAAATGGTCAATAATTATAAAAGACTGTCAAAAATGGTCCATAATTGTTAAAAGTTTGAGAAATGGTTAAAAAATGTCAAAGTTTGGAAAAAATGGTCAATAATTATAAAAAACTGTCAAAAACGGTCAATAATTATTGAAAATTGCCAATTTTTTTGAAAACTGGACAAAATTTTTGGAAAATTGTCATAAATAGTCAATAACTGCCAGAAACTGTCGAAAATGGTCAATAATTGTTGAAATTTGGAAAAATTGTCAAAATTAGGAAAAAAATGGTCAATAATTATGAAATTGTCAAAAACGGTCAATAATTGTTAAAAATTGTGAAATTTTTTGAAAAATGGTCAATACTTGTCAGAACCTGTCAAGAAGCTAGAAAATTGTCAATAACTGTTAAAATTTGGAAAAATAGTCTAAAATAGTCAAAATTTTTGAAAAATGGTAAAAATTTTCGAAAAATTATCAAAAATGGTCAAAAATTGTCAAATTTTTTGAAAAATGGTCAATAATTATAAAAAACCGTCAAAAATGGTCAATAATTGTCAGAACCTGTCAAAAATGGTCAATAATAGTTAAAATTTGGAAAAATGGTCTAGAATGGTCAACATTTTTGAAAAATTGTCAAAATTGATCAATCATTGTCAAAACTGTCAAAATTGGTTAATAATTGTTAAAATTTGAAAAAATCGTCGGAAAATTGGAAAAAATGGTCAATAATTGTCAAAATTTTGAAAAAATGGTCAATAATTGTCAAAATTTTCGAAAAATGGTTGAAATTTTTGAAAAATTATCAAAAATGGTCAATAATTATAAAAGACTGTCAAAAATGGTCCATAATTGTTAAAATTTTGAGAAATGGTTAAAAAATGTCAAAGTTTGGAAAAAATGGTCAATAATTATAAAAAGCTGTCAAAAACGGTCAATAATTATTGAAAATTGCCAATTTTTTTGAAAACTGGACAAAATTCTTGAAAAATTGCCATAAATAGTCAATAACTGCCAGAAACTGTCAAAAATGGTCAATAATTGTTGAAATTTGGAAAAATGGTCAAAAATTGTCAAAATTTGGAAAAAATGGTCAATAATTATTATAAAATTGTCAAAAACGGTCAATAATTGTTAAAAATTGTAAATTTTTTTGAAAAATGGTCAATACTTGTCAGAACCTGTCAAAAAGCTAGAAAATTGTCAATAACTGTTAAAATTTGGAAAAATGGTCTAAATAGTCAAAATTTTTGAAAAATTATAAAAAATGATCAGTAATTGTCAAAACTGTTAAAATTGGTCAATAATTGTCGAAAATGGTCAATAATTGTCAAAATTTGAAAAAATGGTCAATAATTATTGTCAAAAATTGTCAAAATTTTTGAAAAATGTTCAAAATTTTCGAAAAATTATCAGAAATGGTCAAAAATTGTCAAATTTTTTGAAAAATGGTCAATAATTATAAAAAACTGTCAAAAATGGTCAATAATTGTCAGAACCTGTCAAAAATAGTCAATAATAGTTAAAATTTGGAAAAATGGTCTAGAATAGACAAGATTTTTTAAAAATTGTTAAAATTTGAAAAAATCGTCGGAAATTTGGAAAAAATGGTCAATAATTGTCAAAATTTTGAAAAAATGGTCAATAATTGTCAAAATTTTCGAAAAATGGTTGAAATTTTTGAAAAATTATCAAAAATGGTCAATAATTATAAAAGACTATCAAAAATGGTCCATAATTGTTAAAATTTTGAGAAATGGTTAAAAAATGTCAAAGTTTGGAAAAAATGGTCAATAATTATAAAAAGCTGTCAAAACGGTCAATAATTATTGAAAACTGCCAATTTTTTTGAAAACTGGACAGAATTTTTGGAAAATTGTCATAAATAGTCAATAACTGCCAGAAACTGTCAAAAATGGTCACTAATTGTTGAAATTTGGAAAAATGGTCAAAAATTGTCAAAATTTGGGAAAAAATGGTCAATAATTATTATAAAATTGTCAAAAACGGTCAATAATTGTTAAAAATTGTAAATTTTTTTGAAAAATGGTCAATACTTGTCAGAACCTGTCAAAAAGCTAGAAAATTGTCAATAACTGTTAAAATTTGGAAAAATGGTCTAAATAGTCAAAATTTTTGAAAAATTATAAAAAATGATCAGTAATTGTCAAAACTGTTAAAATTGGTCAATAATTGTCGAAAATGGTCAATAATTGTCAAAATTTGAAAAAATGGTCAGAAATTTTGAAAAAATGGTCAGAAATTTTGAAAAAATGGTCAATAATTGTCAAAAATTGTCAAAATTTTTGAAAAATGTTCAAAATTTTCGAAAAATTATCAAAAATGGTCAAAAATTGTAAAATTTTTTGAAAAATGGTCAATAATTATAAAAAACTGACGAAAACGGTCAATAATTATTGAAAATTGCCAATTTTTTTGAAAACTGGACAAAACTTTTGGAAAATTGTCATAAATAGTCAATAACTGCCAGAAACTGTCAAAAATGGTCAATAATTGTTGAAATTTGGAAAAATGGTCAAAAATTGTCAAAATTTGGAAAAAATGGTCAATTATTATAAAATTGTCAAAAACGGTCAATAATTGTTAAAAATTGTAAAATGTTTTGAAAAATGGTCAATACTTGTCAGAACCTGTCAAAAAGCTAAAAAATTGTCAATAACTGTTAAAATTTGGAGAAATGGTCTAAAATAGTCAAAATTTTCGAAAAATTAAAAAACTGTCAAAAATGGTCAATAATTGTCAGAACCTGTCAAAAATTGTCAAAAATGGTCAATAATAGTTAAAATTTGGAAAAATGGTCTAGAATGGTCAAGATTTTTGAAAAATTGTCAAAATTGATCAATCATTGTCAAAACTGTCAAAATTGGTTAATACTTGTTAAAATTTGAAAAAATGGTCAATAATTGTCAAAAATGGTCAATAATTGTCAAAGACGGTCAATAATTGTCAAAATTCGTCAAAAACTGTCAAAAATGGTCAAAAATTGTTAAATTTTTTGAAAAATGGTGAAAAATCCACGAAAAATGGTCATTCTATTGTGCATAAGAAGCAAGTTGTTTTTGACTCTTTGCGAACAGCCTTTTCAAAATCATAGAACGTCTGTGGCTTACGTTTATGTACATTATTTTGTATCGTTAATTTACGAATTTCTTCAGCATCTCTTTCGAAATTTAATGATTTTAATTTCGCCTGGAATTCGTCACTTGCTGAACATGTGTCTGTTCTTGGATAACCAAAGGACAAATTAAACTTTGCGTTAAAAATGTGCCTATACGTTACGTAAGAAAATTTAATGGTCGGATATTTTTCTTTAAACAAGTTGAAGTTTAAACTCTCTGGCAAATATTTTTTCTTAGATTCGTGCAAGCTGTAATGAGATAATCGAGTTTGAAACGAAGATAAGTGATTACACAATCGAATTATGCTTACCACGTTTGTCTTTTCCAGAAGTTCCCGTAGCTTTTAAATTTTCCTGTAGGTATTCTATTCTGTCCCTACTTATACCATGAATGGACTGGAATGCTTTAAAACACTCGTTAATATATTTTGCAACACCATCACGCTTAACTCTTGATTTATAGGCGAAAGAAGCATCGTGAAATTTTGCGTCCTCTTCGGTTTGACGAGGTCGTCTCCTCTGTACTGGTACAAGAGTCATTAATCCAACCAAATATACATTTTGCTCATCGTTTGAAGCCATTTCAAGGTAAACAGTGATTTGAACAAAAAACCAAGCCAACCAGTCGATTTCTCGTCCCAAAAACACCATTTTACAAATTTTTGACGTTTTTCAAATAAAAAAAAATTGTAATTGAAAATTCAGAACAAAGATTTAACATTTCCTCTTTAAGTCTCTCAAAGCTTGGAAACATGATTTCAAAATTCACTCATATAATGTAAAATTCTCCCCTGAATCGATTGGTGGTCATGGCAACGTTCGAACCATTGAATTGTAAGAGTAACGAGTTGTTTTTTGTTCCAGATTATGATTTTGAGTTTCCATTATTTTAACTTTGACAATTATAAAATAAAAATCCCATCAAGTTATGGTAATGAGAATTTTTTCTTACTAATTTACTCTTTTGACAGTACTCTTCTGAATTTTCAGTCTAATGTACACATTATTGTGGTATTTACACATTTTAAGAAAAAAAAATGTTTTTTCGAAAATTTCACACAACTTCAGGATAATTTTCCAATTTTAGAAAAAACTAAGGCAAATCAAATCATTCTTTACCTTGAAATAGTGTCATGAAATTTTCAAAATAACTCATTTTTCACATAAAATATCGTGTAAAAGAGACACTACGTTGAACATCGAGTAGAAATTTTAACAAAGCACTCTCAAAAGACCAATCTACTAGGAAAACATTACCAATAGTGTAACCCAAGAGGTTTTTACTTTATTAGTTATCAAAGTGAGAGTAGTGAAGACCTTCAAAAAATGCAAACACTGGAACAAAAAGTATTTATATTTCAAAAAATTTGACAGTGAGAACGTTGCAGTCGCTACCAATCGATTTAGGATGAATTTTCACATAAAAAAAAGAATTTTTGGATAAATATTTCCAAGGATTAAATTGCAATCGAAGAATTTGTGAATATTTCGAAAGTTTGCAAGCCTCCCTTGGAGAGAGAGAGAGAGAGGAAGAAAGTGTATTGCGTGTGATTACAATCATTATTTTAAATTGTCAGAATCTGAGACGGATTCGGTAAGGTTTGCGACCCTCGGAAGATTGTAAGACTTTTTTTTCTTATTAGACAATTTTTCAAAAATTTTGAAAATTTTTCAAAAATTTTAAACATTTTTCAAAAATTTTGACAATTTTCAACTATTATTGACCATTTTTGACAGATTTTTAAAATTTTTGACCATTTTTCAAAATTTTTACAATTATTGACCATGTTTTCAAAATTTCAACATTTTTTACAATTATTGACGATTTTTTTTAAATTTTTGGCAATTTTTGACCATTTTTTCGAAATTATTGACAATTTTGACCATTTTTGCAAATTTTAACAATTATTAACCATTTTTGACAATTATTGACCCATTTTGACAGATTTGACAATTATTGTTCATTTTTGACAATTTTTCTAAATTTTTGACCATTTTTCCAAATTTTAACAACTATTGACCATATTTGACAGGGTTTTATAATTATTGACCATTTTTTCAAAATTTTGACAATTTTTGACCATTTTTCAAAATTTTCACAATTATTGACCATTTTTGACAATTTTTCAAAAATTTTGACCATTTTCAACAATTATTGACCATTTTTGACAGTTTTTTATAATTATTGACCATTTTTTTAAAATTTTGACAATTTTAGACCATTTTTCAAAATTTTAACAATTATTGAGCATTTTTGACAGGTTCTGACAATTATTGACCATTTTTTGACAATTTTCCAAAAAATTTTGACAATTTTTAACAATTATTGACCATTTTTGACAGTTTTTTATGATTATTGACAATTATGACAATTTTTGACCATTTTTCAAAATTTTAACAATTATTGACCATTTTTGACAGTTTCTGACAATTCTTGACCATTTTTGACAATTTTTCAAAAATTTTGACAATCATTGTACATTTTTCTAAATATATAAGATGATTTGGTTTTTATTTGTAGCGATTAGAACGACAAAGTTAATCCAAAACAAACCGAGTTTTTCTGTAAGAAAAGATTTATTGTAATTACACGTGTTTTACATAAATCAATTGAAGTAACAAAAACTAACTAATTAACTAACCTGTAAGAAAAGAAACGACATTTCATGTTATTAATTATTACAATGTCGATCCTAAAACACAATTATCCACTTATTTCTCCGTTTATAGAATTTAATGGAAAAAGTACTTTGACATTAATGCTTTTTCATGACAGACCAGATAATAATCCTTCACTATAGGCTATAGACTATAAATCAACAAATTCTGCCTCGATGGTTCTTGATGCGCGGGAATATTCAAGAAAAATCAAATTTTTCTTTACAAATATTTAACAATTTTTGACCATTTTTCATAATTTTTACAATTATTGACTATTTTGAGCCATTTTTTGAAATATTTAACAATTTTTGACAATTTTTGAGCATTTTTGACGGGTTCTGACAATTATTGACCATTTTTTACAATGTTTCGAAAATTTTGAAAAATTCTAACAATTATTGACCATTTTTGACAGTTTTTTTGAAATTATTGTATATTTTTTCAAAATTTTGACAATTTTTGACAATTTTTCAAAATTTTAACAATTATTGAACATTTTTGACAATTTTTTAAAAATTTTGACAATCATTGACCAATTTTTGAAATATTCAACAATTTCTGACCATTTTTGACGATTTTTGATTGGTTTTGACAATTATATTGACCATTTTTCAAGAATTTTCACCATTTTTCAAAATTTTTGACAATTTTTTCAAAAATTTTAGAAATATTGACCATTTTTGAAAATATTTGGCAATTATTAACCATTTTTTCAAAATTTTGACAGTTTTTGAAAATTTTCGTCAATTATTGACCATATTTCAAAATTTTGCACAATTTTTCGAAAATTTCAATATATTTGTCAATTATTACCCATTTTTTCAAAATTTTGACAATTTTTGATAGTTTTTAACAATTATTGACCATTTTTGACATCTACAGGTGTGCGAGCTTAGTGCGGCAAGAGAGATTGCGCACAGCCGCTTGCGCAGGGCATTGCGTTGCCCCATCTCACACACTACTACGTATGGACTACAGGTTCACCCTCCGCCTATAGATAGTTCCCAACAAAACACTTTTTCATTCAAATCTTCTACAATATACAGGGTGATACTCATTAATGTGTTCACGCAAATTTTTTCCAAATGTTACACCATACACATTTTTTCCATTTTCTTCCAAAATTCCAGAAGATAACTTCTAAAAGATCAATCATATTTCTTAAAGGATGAAACTACCAAAGAAAAAAATTCAAAAACACCTTAACCAAAGCGGATCATTCTCCAACTGGTGGTAAGGGAGACATTTGATATGAAAAAGCTCCACTTAACCTTCTTCAGAGTCAAAACACTCCCTCGTACGTCGTAAACATTAATTTAATCCCGTTTGTTTTTCGCTAAATATACTTCAATGTTAATAAGCTTCTCATATATGTTATTTGAGATAGGTTTAAGACTTGGTATTTATCGTCGGCTTTATATTATTAATTGAATATCGAGAAAATGTATTCAAAATGTTTGCACGAATTAGCTGACGATTAGAACTTTGTATTTGAGTTGGTATCAGATTTCATAAATAGGTAGAGGTTAATTCAATTATTCTGTGCCCGGAAAACTTTATCCTCTTCTACAGATACATTCAAACACAAACGGAACATAGGGATTTTGAGCATTGTATCAGAACTGCTTTTGAACTAGTCGACCAACATCCAGCTTCAACAGATCAAAAACACGATTATTACAATCGTTTATTTGAACATATCGTACAATTCCCACCACTCCGTATTCTCAACTGTGGGCGGTCCTTAATTAGCAGTCGGTAGGTAGAGTACAATTTAAAGAATCTTATTTTGTTTTATTTACGAATTTATTTTCATTTTGAAAGCCGTTATGGCCAAAAGAAATTGAAACATATTATCTTAACTCGAAACATTAATTGTTAAAAAGAATTTAACAATTAATTTTCGATTTTAACAACATAAAACGTAAGAATATTGTTTCAATATGTAGCGACGTTTACTACCCCCATCAAATAATTATTCAATACTAAATCGCAGTTCGCACATAACTAACAAATTTTGGAAGGAGAATGGGCGGGGTTTCTTACATTGGTCTGAATCCAGCTGTCCAGATCAATACTTGACATTCATTGAAGTGAACTTATAGAAATGTTTTGTTGGTGGGCTATTTAGATCAGAGAATATATTAAATCCCTATGTTCCGTTTGTGTTTGAATGTATCTGTATATCTTTGTCATACTAGAGAAAAAGGAACTATCTATATTGGTCCTGTTGAATTTATATTTATGAAAGAGCTTTCAAAGAATATGAAAATGGTTGTTTGGAGGAGATGGGTGGAAAAAGATGAAAAATTAAATAAATTATGCCCCCTTCGGAATTTCTGGAAAATTAAATTTGCTTTAAAATCTTCCGTAACCACAATGATAAATAAAAAGCTCCAAATTCTTCTCCTCATTATCTACAAAGCTGCCAAAAATTCGGTGTTTTTCAAATCACGGTTAAACTTCTTTAACTCGGGAAAGAAAATAATAAGCTTCACTTTATTCTCTTTCGCTGTATGTTTACTCTTCGGAACTTGAATAAATGGCTTTCATCATCTTAGATAAAAAAAAACCTCACCCCAACTTCTCCTCTTATTCGTTATTCTTGCCAAACTTGCAATGCTTGTGAACAAATCGTTGCGTAGATAAGATCAAAGGTGACGCTTCACAAACCGCGACTGATATGAACAACTTAATTTCGAATTGTTCTAAAAGAGCTTATACTTGAAAAGGTGATAGATACTTGAGCAAAGTGAGTTTAAAGAGCCAGTCTTCGTGATTTGGGAATCTTTCCATATAGCTTGTCAAAAGTAAACAAAGACGGGCAAAATGTGTCTGGCTGTTCACAGGAGAGAAAGAGAAAGGAACATTGAGATCAAAGTTTTTCTGCTTCAAGTTTATTGCAACATAACAGGAGATGCATGCAACCCAATTATAAAAGTCATATAAGTTGGGTTTCAGACTTAGTGATAACTCTGATTAGGGAGGTTGGGGAATTGGTGGCTTTGGAGACGATCCTCCAGCATTTTTGGAACTTTATTTGAAGATCTTTGAGAAGATCATAGATTTCTTCGTTGGAGATATTTTTATCAACATTCTTGATGACGAAGGAGAAGTTTGGAGTGTGGGTGTTGGCTGAAGTATTGTTTATAGAGGCAGAAGTTTGTGGATGGAGCGGTAAACATAACACTTTAGGGGAGATGTCCTTAGGAACTTTGAGGAGGGCAGTGCAGTTTGGGATGGCTTTTAAATGGGAGATTCTACTTCTGAGAATTTCGTTTCTGTTCAGAAGGATGGAAAGTTCCTTCTGAGAGCAGAGTTTCGGAGGTTCAGTGTTTGTAATGGAATTATAGATGATGATGTATGGGAGGGAGGTTTAGAAGTAGAAGTCTGATATGAGGCTTCTTCGTTGATTTGAGAGAGTATGGATTCTACATGGATTGAAGAGGCTTAAGAGGAGCGTGAAGAGTGCGTTCGAGAGGGGGCAGGAGACTTTGCAGCCTGGGCGTAAGACGGAGATCTGGATTTTGGCTTTATTGACTCGGACATTAATGATTCGAGGTAGGCTAGTTTTTCGAGCAGAGATACTTGCTCTGGAGTGAGAGGTATATTAGAGTGTTTTAGAGTGGGTCGTGGAATCGGAGATTCCATTAGAAGGCGTGGTTCGGAGTTTTTAGAAGTTTTTGGAGCTGGTGGAAGTTGAGGAGAATCCTCATTGTCGTTATCGTGGCGTGATTTGGAGGAAGATGTTTTTGAAGTGGAGGAAAGCATGGATTCTTTTTCTGTTATGTATTATAAATCGCCGCAATACTCCTTTGTTCACTTGTCCAAGTCAGATCTGCAACTTGTGGAAGAAACTTCTTCATCTCACCAGAAATACTTTCAATTGTGGATAAACTCACACCAATTTCCACAATATTGTTTGAAACCACTTTCCTTTTGACTGGTTTTAACTTTTTCTCCGGAATCAATCATTATTGATTTGATATTGATACAGTTTAACCCAATTATACTTTCACCAACTGTTCCCTGCAATCTTGAGTCTCTAGCAGCTGAAGAATTCAGCCGCTGTCCATTGCGCACTAGAGGGCGTGACTATATTTAAAAACTTGCGTCTCCTCCGACGTTTGATTAACTGTACATATTTAATGTCTAACTGGAGATCATTGTTTGGAAAATACCCCAAAGGATATAAACAGCGCTTTTCAGAAGAGAACAAGAACAATTTGGTTGTTCCACAATCTTCAGCATTCACGTGGTTGAGGATCTAGTTTGTATGATTTCTTTCCGTATACATTTTTTACATCCAAATATCCATGTGGGTCACTGGCATCCATCTGGTAGGTTCAAAAGCTGGATGTTCCACAAGCTTCAGCATTAACGTGGTTCAAGATCCAGTTTTTGTGATTACTCTCCGTATACACTTTTTACATCCAAATATCCATGTAGGTCACTGGGATTCATCTGGTAGGTTCAAAAGCTGGATGTTCCACAAGCTTCAGCATTACCGTAGTTGAAGATCCAGTTTTTGTGATTTCTTTCCGTATACATTTTTTACATCCAAATATCCATTTAGGTCACTGGGATTCATCTGGTAGGTTCAAAAGCTGGATGTTCCACAAGCTTCAGCATTAACGTACTCCAAGATCCAGTTTTTGTGATTTCTTTCCGTATACATTTTTTACATCTAAATATCCACGTAGGTCACTGGGATTCATCTGGTAGGTTCAAAAGCTGGATGTTCCACAAGCTTCATCATTACCGAAGTTCAAGATCCAGTTTTTGTGATTTCTTTCCCTATACATTTTTTACATCCAAATATCCATGTAGGTCACTGGGATTTATCTGGTAGGTTCAAAAGCTGGATGTTCCACAAGCTTCAGCATTAACGTACTTCAAGATCCAGTTTTTGTGATTTCTTTCCGTATACATTTTTTACATCCAAATATCCATGTAGGTCACTGGGATTCATCTGGTAGGTTCAAAAGCTGGATGTTCCACAAGCTTCAGCATTAACGTAGTTCAAGATCCAGTTTTTGTGATTTCTTTCCGTATACATTTTTACATCCAAATATCCATGTAGGTCACTGGGATTCAAGTGGTAGGTTCAAAAGCTGGATGTTCCACAAGCTTCAGCATTAACGTAGTTCAAGATCCAGTTTTTGTGATTTCTTTCCGTATACATTTTTTACATCCAAATATCCATGTATGTCACTGGAATCCATCTGGTAGGTTCAAAAGCTGGATGTTCCACAAGCTTCAGCATTAACGTAGTTCAAGATCCAGTTTTTGTGATTTCTTTCCGTATACATTTTTTACATCTAAATATCCACGTAGGTCACTGGGATCCATCTGGTAGGTTCAAAAGCTGGATGTTCCACAAGCTTCAGCATTAACGTAGTTCAAGATCCAGTTTTTGTGATTTCTTTCCGTATACATTTTTTACATCCAAATATCCATTTAGGTCACTGGGATTCACCTGGTAGGTTCAAAAGCTGGATGTTCCACAAGCTTCAGCATTAACGTAGTTCAAGATCCAGTTTTTGTGATTTCTTTCCGTATACATTTTTACATCCGAATATCCATGTAGGTCACTGGGATTCAAGTGGTAGGTTCAAAAGCTGGATGTTCCACAAGCTTCAGCATTAACGTAGTTCAAGATCCAGTTTTTGTGATTTCTTTCCGTATACATTTTTTACATCCAAATATCCATGCATGTCACTGGAATTCATCTGGTAGGTTCAAAAGCTGGATGTTCCACAAGCTTCAGCATTAACGTAGTTCAAGATCCAGTTTTTGTGATTTCTTTCCGTATACATTTTTACATCCGAATATCCATGTAGGTCACTGGGATTCATCTGGTAGGTTCAAAAGCTGGATGTTCCACAAGCTTCAGCATTAACGTAGTTCAAGATCCTGTTTTTGTGATTTCTTTCCGTATACATTTTTTACATCGAAAAATCCATGTAGGTCACTGGGATTCATCTGGTAGGTTCAAAAGCTGGATGTTCCACATGCTTCAGCATTAACGTACTTCAAGATCCAGTTTTTGTGATTTCTTTCCGTATACATTTTTTACATCCAAATATCGATGTAGGTCACTGGGATTCATCTGGTAGGTTCAAAAGCTGGATGTTCCACAAGCTTCAGCATTAACGTAGTTTAAGATCCAGTTTTTGTGATTTCCTTCCGTATACATTTTTTACATCTAAATATCCATGTAGGTCACTGGGATTCATCTGGTAGGTTCACAAGCTGGATGTTCCACAAGCTTCAGCATTAACGTAGTTCAAGATCCAGTTTTTGTGATTTCTTTCCGTATACATTTTTACATCCGAATATCCATGTAGGTCACTGGGATTCAAGTGGTAGGTTCAAAAGCTGGATGTTCCACAAGCTTCAGCATTAACGTAGTTCAAGATCCAGTTTTTGTGATTTCTTTCCGTATACATTTTTTACATCCAAATATCCATGCATGTCACTGGAATTCATCTGGTAGGTTCAAAAGCTGGATGTTCCACAAGCTTCAGCATTAACGTAGTTCAAGATCCAGTTTTTGTGATTTCTTTCCGTATACATTTTTACATCCGAATATCCATGTAGGTCACTGGGATTCATCTGGTAGGTTCAAAAGCTGGATGTTCCACAAGCTTCAGCATTAACGTAGTTCAAGATCCTGTTTTTGTGATTTCTTTCCGTATACATTTTTTACATCGAAATATCCATGTAGGTCACTGGGATTCATCTGGTAGGTTCAAAAGCTGGATGTTTCACAAGCTTCAGCATTAACGTACTTCAAGATCCAGTTTTTGTGATTTCTTTCCGTATACATTTTTTACATCCAAATATCCATGTAGGTCACTGGGATTCATCTGGTAGGTTCAAAAGCTGGATGTTCCACAAGCTTCAGCATTAACGTAGTTTAAGATCCAGTTTTTGTGATTTCTTTCCGTATACATTTTTTACATCTAAATATCCATGTAGGTCACTGGGATTCATCTGGTAGGTTCACAAGCTGGATGTTCCACAAGCTTCAGCATTAACGTAGTTTAAGATCCAGTTTTTGTGATTTCTTTCCGTATACATTTTTTACATCTAAATATCCATGTAGGTCACTGGGATTCATCTGGTAGGTTCAAAAGCTGGATGTTCCACAAGCTTCAGCATTAACGTAGTTCAACATCCAGTTTTTGTGATTTCTTTCCGTATACATTTTTTACATCCAAATATCCATGTAGGTCACTGGGATTCATCTGGTAGGTTCAAAAGCTGGATGTTCCACAAGCTTCAGCATTAACGTAGTTTAAGATCCAGTTTTTGTGATTTCTTTCCGTATACATTTTTTACATCTAAATATCCATGTAGGTCACTGGGATCCATCTGGTAGGTTCAAAAGCTAGATGGCTTCACATCCTCGTGGTTCAAGAGCCAGTCTTCGTGACTCGGGAAAAGGATATTGCCATTTTCCTTGGATAAGCATCTCATATTTTCTTCGAATGAGAAGCACTGACTCATTGGAGATATCAACTCCTGGGACTAGAGCACACAAGCGAGGATTTCTCTGAAGAGGAAGACTGGCGAGGATAATAGAGACCACTATTCTCTTCATTCACCACTTCAAATCTAAGTGACTATTGTATCTCAAAAAATACTGTTTTAAAATTCATCGGAACAGTCCCCATCCGATCCTGATGAACCTTTTACATCCATAATAAAATAAAAACAAGAAAATCTGCTTTTATTGACTTTTTTATGGCTCTACACTTACACTAAGCTCAACTTAACCACCTTATGTGACCGAAAAACCAAAAAAAAATGAATCGAATTACGCGATTCGCATCATCTAGCTGAACAATAAATAAGATGAAGTCGCCTCTTCCATGACATAATTCGCTTTAAAGGGGATCGATAGGAACAGCTGTTCCTAATGTGTCCCGCAATATTTTGGTAACGATTTTTAAATCGTCGTCGTTGGTTCCGCGGTGTCATATCGGTCGCCATTATGTTGCTTGAAGTATTTGTTCCGTCGGACAATCTTCAAATATTTGCATGCGACAGAAGCCATTGGTAGCGGTAATGGACGTCGGAGAACGTTCAGACTACCCGAAAATCGCTTGTCGGTATAATAACGGAGTTGTTTTAACCTTATGTGAAGGTTTTGTGTATGAGGAAAATAGCTGACTGGCAGCGTGGACGGTTAAAATATTCATGCGGTACTTGAAAATTATAATAATTACGTTAATATTATTGATTTCTCGATTATCACTGTTATACAAGGTCACTATAAAAGAATCATCTGGTTTGACAAAGCTATAATTCGGAAATATGACAGATAGAACAATAAGTGACATGACTATAGGCAGCGACAATCTCTACGTTTGAAACTCGCGCCTTTAGAAGTAGCTTGTAACGCGCATGCTCAAGTCACGTCCGCAGTAATCAAAATGGCGACTATGCAGCAGAAAGCATTTTCTGGGATAGAATACGCGCGATGTTTATCGGTTGTTACAGTGCAACGTGCATTCCGACGGGAATACGAAATTGATCCTTGTACTTGATAAACGTAAAAGCACCGGAAGACCATGAATGTCAGACAATAGTGGATGCGGCTAGACAATGTTTTTTTGCGTTCGCCACAACAATCCACCAGTCAAGCAGGCCGTGCACTTTGTAGGTATTCCGCAGCAAACTGTGTGGAAAGTCTTGTGATTGCGATTCAAACTGTACCGTATACAGGTGGTGCAAATGTTACGACGAGATGGCTGTGTCAAGCGAACCCAGTTTTGTAATGCCATGCAGGAAGCAATGGAGGATGACAAATTTGCTAACCGTCTGGTGTTCAGCAACGAAGCGACAGCGACAGCTGACAACGTGATATACCAACAAGATGGAGCTCCACCTCACTGGTATTTTGATCTGTGTCGGTATCTTAGCGAGGAACTCCCTCATCGTTGGATAGGCCGTTGTGCTGCAGAAGATTTGCCATTTTTTGCGTGGTCTTCCAATTCTCCCTATATTACACCGTGCGATTTTTATTTTGAGGGTACCTTAAAGACGCGGTTTTCATACCACCACCACCTAAAACACTGGTTGATCTCAGAATACGCATTACCGATGCTGTTGACAGTATCGACCTATATAGATTGCAGCGCAAATTAGAAGTTCCTTTTACTTGAAAATATATACAGAGTGTTTCTAAATTTATGAGGTGATTGCACGTATATTGGGTGCTTTCTATGACAAAATTTCCTAAGCTCATCCCCTTCCGTATTACCCCTAAAAGGTAATGAGTAAAATTGAGTTTTCATTTTTTTTTTTATTTAATCAAAGATGGAGACTTGAAATTATGTGATTTCCGTGCACTTCCAACGACTAGCCACCGATATTATTTCAACATTTTTGTTACATCATAAGGGGGCGAAATTATCAACCTTCACTTTATTTAATATTAAATATTTTTTTCAAGATTGAGTTTTGTGGAATACAAAATGTGTGAGCAGTCACGGGACGCCTGGCAGATGTGAAACATCGAAATTGTTTCAAATTTTCCAAAAATTTTGATCATTTTTCAAAATTTTTGACAATTTTCAACAATTATTGACCATTTTTTGACAGTTTTTTATAATTATTGACCATTTTTTTTAAATTTTGACAATTTTAGAGCATTTTTCGAAATTTTAACAATTATTGACCATTTCTTGGAATATTTAACAATTTTTGACCATTTTTGACAGTTTTCGACTATTTTGAGCATTTTTGACAGGTTCTGACAATTATTGACCATTTTTGACAATTTTTCAAAAATATTTGACCATTTTTAGAAAATTTTGACATTTTTTAACAATTATTGACCATTTTTGACAGTTTTTTATAACTATTGACCATTTTTTCAAAATTTTGACAATTTTTGAGCATTTTTCAAAATATCAACAATTATTGACCATTTTTGACAATTTTTTGAAAATTCTGGCAATTATTGACCATTTTTTTTAATATATAACAATTTTTGACCATTTTTCAAAATTTTAACAATTCTTGACGATTTTTGATTGGTTTTGACAATTAATGACCGTCTTTGACAATTATTGACCATTTTTGACAACTTTTCAAAAATTTGAACCATTTTTCCAAATTTTTGACAATTATTGACCATTTTTGGAAAATTTTTAAAAATATAGACCATTTTTGGAAAGTTTTTAAAAATATAGACCATTTTTGACAGTTTTTGACAATTTTTGACAATTATTGACCATTTTTCCGAATTTTTGACCATATGTCCAAATTTTTGAGAATTTTTCAAAATTTTTAACATATTTGGCAATTATTAACCATTTTTTCAAAATTTTGACAATTTTTATCATTTTTCAAAATATTAACAATAACTGACTATTTTTTAAAAATTTCGACAACCATTGACCATTTTTTTAAATATTTAACAATTTTTGACCATTTTTCAAAATTTTACCAATTTTTGACAATTCTTGACGATTTTTGATTGCTTTCGACATTTAATGACCGTCTTTGACAATTATTACCATTTTTGACAATTTTTCAAAAATTTGAACCATTTTTCCAAATTTTTGACAATTATTGACCATTTTTGGAAAATTTTTAGAAATATAGACCATTTTTGACAGTTTTTGACAAGTATTGACCATTTTTCCAAATTTTTGACAATTATTGACCATTTTTCCAAATTTTTGACAATTTTTGACCGTATGTCAAAATTTTTGATAGTTTTTCAAAAATTTTAACATATTTGGCAATAATTAACCATTTTTTCCAAAATTTTGACAATTTTTGACAATTCTTGACGATTTGTGATTGGTTTTGACAATTAATGACTGTCTTTGACAATTATTGACCATTTTTGACAATTTTTCAAAAATTTGAACCATTTTTCAAAATTTTTGACAATTATTGACCATTTTTGGAAAAATTTTAAAAATATAGACCATTTTTGACAGTTTTTGACAATTTTTGACAATTATTGACCATTTTCCCGAATTTTTGACAATTTTTGACCATATGTCAAAATTTTTGACCATTTTTCAAAATTTTCAACATATTTGGCAATTATTAACCATTTTTCCAAAATTTTGGCAATTTTTGATCATTTTTCAAAATATTAACAATAACTGACCATTTTTGACTATTTTTTAAAAATTTTGACAATCATTGACCATTTTTTAAAATATTTAACAGTTTTTCCAAAATTTTACCAATTTTTGACAATTCTTGACGATTTTTGATTGGTTTTGACAATTAATGACCGTATTTGACAATTATTGACCATTTCTGACAATTTTTCAAAAATTTGAACCATTTTTCAAAATTTTTGACAATTATCGACCATTTTTGGAGAAATTTTAAAAATATAGACCATTTTTGACAGTTTTTGACAGTTTTTGACAATTATTGACCATTTTTCCAAATGTTTGACTCTATGTCAAAATTTCTGACAATTTTTCAAAAATTTTTACATATTTGGCAATTATTAATAATTTTTTCAAAATTTTGACAATTTTTGATCATTTTTCAAAATAATAATAATAACTGACCATTTTTGACTATTTTTTAAGAATTTTGACAATCATTGACCATTTTTTAAAATATTTAACAATTTTTGACCATTTTTCGAAATTTTACCAATTTTTGACAATTCTTGACGATTTTTGATTGGTTTTGACAATTAATGACCGTATTTGACAATTATTGACCATTTCTGACAATTTTTCTAAAATTTGAACCATTTTTCAAAATTTTTGAGAATTATATTTTTGGAAAAATTTTAAAAATATAGACCATTTTTGACAATTATTGACCATTTTTCCAAATTTTTGACTATATGTCAAAATTTTTGACTATATGTCGGAATTTTTGACAATTTTTCAAAAATTTTTTACATATTTCAAATCTCAACTGGAGCTGGCCCTACAACAATTTGGTGAGATCCATCCATATTTTTCTTCAACGCTTAATATCTACTCGATCCAGAATCATCGTGGAGGTGCTCTTGTGGCTCAAAAGAGATACTTTTATAGGTAGAGGATATATCCACGGTTCAGAACCGCAACTGGCCTTGTATTTTAGAGTACCTTATCTAGACTAATAGAAACTTTAGGATATCTGTCTTCATTGGTTTATCAATTATCCTTACCTCCCCCCACTCCAGCGGGTTAACCTTTTTTTTATCAGAGCTAGTCGACCGAAAGAAGTAAAGATCGATTAATTCGATTCTCCGCTCGTCGTATATCGACAATAGCCTAGCAGGAAGGGTGGAGGGTAACACAAGTTTCCATCAAATGCTGCAGAAGATAGTTCACGTAATATTCATGTGATACCATTTTTTTATTATTTAATGAAAGTGTCGTTTCTTGCTTGTCTATGTACGGAGAAGTTGACTCAGTAGTGGAGAACGAAGGCATTATCATTTGTCCCTATTTTTAATAAGTTCGCGTTCACACTAGACTGGTTTTGTATAATTTTATATCAATATCAGAAAATTACGTCTTCCAGAATTTATGCCTCCCATTTTTTTGCTGGATTTCTTTTATCTCCACAATATATTTTTTCTAATTATCCTCTTGTGTCCTTAAGTGCCTCATCTATCTTTTCTTAATTAGTTCCAAAATGTTCGGCCATTATTAAAAGCATCTTCATATACCTCCTCTAACATTCATCTATTTTATCGAATAATTTTTTTTAAATGACGTTGTTTCCATGATAGCGAGCCATTATCTCAAAATTTACATTTCGGTTCGAAACAGATGTACAGTTTTTACTTTTCCCCCTTCGCAGCTAGCTGACTCTGGATTATTCAAATAGCCTCGAAATTTGCATGGTATTGAAACGATTTTACTCTAATACTTTACATACCTTTTTATTGAACATTCGTAGCCGGATATCCCAAGAAATTTCACGTATAGGTAGATATTTGTTAATATAAATTTTTCCCGAAAAATAATACAAGATATATTAGACGTTTTTATAATCAATTTGTTAGAGAAAAAAGTTAGTGTTGACTGTCACGACAAAAACTACCGACATCTGTAGACATTTAAACGATTCACAAATGAAATTAATCTCAGCCTCTCAATCCTCCTCCTCCTTCACTCAGTTTTCGAAGAAATTTTTGGATATTAAGAGGGTTGTCTTTTATAATTTGCATGTAGAGCTAAAAAAAGGCAGTAGATAACTTTTAAACACTATTCTTTTTCAAAGTATTCTCCACGAAGAGGAATGCCTTTTTGCATCCGTTGGTACCAATTTTGGAAGCAGTTATTCCACTTGCTTGTTGGTACATTCAAAGTACAGTTTTTGAAGGCGTTGACTGCATTTCCTGGGGTCTGGAACCTTTGACCACGCACTTAATTCTTAATTTTTGTAAAAAGTTAAAAAGTCGTTAGGACTTAGGTTGGGACTGCATGGAGGATGGTCAAACACTTCGATGTTTTCTTGCTTTGAAAACTTAATTGTATTTCGATCTGCGTGGGAGCTTGCTTTGTCTTGGTGGAGGTTCTTCCGTCGTTGAAGGTTGTTTTTTCAAAACTCAGCAATAAATCGATATGTACCAACCAGCAGTAACAGTTCTATGATCTTGCAGAAGAATTGCTGCTACATGACCCGCCCTTGAGACAAATGTCACCACCATCTTTTTGGAAACTTCTTGGAACACCCAAACGGCCGACTTACGTTTATTTTCGGGTTCATAAGAGTAAATTCAGGATTTGTCACCACTGACAATACTGTATATATTTTTTCCTGTATTGAACCGTCTTAGAGTTTTTAACACCAATTCACTCAAATTGATTTCTGTTCTTCCGTCAACAGATGCATTATCCTAAGAGAAACACATTTTTTCACAGATAATTTTCTTCATTTAAACTTGTTTGAATTGTGGTTTTGCCCAACGATGCTCCAATGCCATGATATGTGACATGTCGATCTTCTTGGATCAGTTTACGTACAGCATCGACGTTTTTCTGGGAGACTGTCGTTGTTGGTGGACCTGTTCTACACTAAGATCAATCCGTTGAAGGAGCGTTCGACCACACCTCCTTTGACTCCATAATAGCTGCTGTTGCAAGGTGTGCAACAGACGACACCACATGTCGGTGGATGAAAAACATGCTTTTCAACAGGACAGCAGCTACAACCTTATTTGAAGATTCCATGCCTTATTTGGAGATGCCTACAGGGAGGAGTCCTATCACCTTTGCTGTGGGACCTTGTCATAGACGAACTCCTGATGAATTGAACAGGAAGGGGATATACACCAAGGGGTATGCAGATTATCTGACAATAATTGTGCTGGGGAAATACCGTAACGTTTTATCGGAGCTGATGCAACAAGCTCTGGAAATGGTGGAAATATAGTGTAGGAGGGAATGTCTAAGGGTGAACCCTGCAAAAACTGCGCTCATTCCCCTCACTAGAAAAAGGAAGCTTGTGAGACTAAAACTGCCAAGCCTCTTCAACGTGCAGCTGTGTCTTAGCCAGAAGGTCAAGTATCTGGGCATGATTTTAGACGCAAAGCTAACTCAGAACTCACACCTACATGACAAAACCAATAAAGGGAAGATGGCCCTAGTGGCTGCCAAACAGGCGATAGGAAATACATGGGGACTAAATCTATTGATAGTTCACTGGTTGTACACAACTGTGGTGAGACCCATAGTTACCTATGGAGCCTTAGTTTGGTGGTCAAAAACAGATGAGAGGAAAGCCGAACTGGAGCTATCAAAACTTAAGAGGCTTGTCTGTATGTGCATAACTGGTGCGATGAGAAGCAGTCCGACTGCGGCAATGGAAGCCATTCTCAATCTTCCGTCCCTTGCTCTGCATGTTAAGGCGGAAGCGAAGGAACCAACTCCCATAGTCATTCCAGAATCACAGATGTTATCACCAACTCGCTTCTTGAAATGGGAAGTGATAACATGTTGGCCAAAATTAACGACAACCAATCATACCATATCCAGCTAAACTGGGATGAGTTGGAAGTATGCAGTCAGAAAGGAACGTTGGAGTTGTATACAGACGAATCTAAAACTGACATAGGAACAGGAGCTGGAGTCCACTGTGCAATGTCGACGCATCGTTGAGAAAGTAGGAGCACATGCATACAATTGGCATATATAGGGAGGAACCTATCTCTCGGTTGTTCATGGAAGAGGAGGAAACATCCTCTCACATTATCTTGGAATGTGAAACACTGTCTCATTGGAGATATAGACTCCTAGGACTAGACTATCCAAGCGAGGATTTCTCCAAGAAGGACCTAGTGAAAAGACTGTTGAGCCTAATGAGGGCTACTGGTCTCTTCACATGAACGGTATAACCAAGAGCACAAAAAGCCTAAAGGCTGAGGTGCCGAGGTCTCTAAGCCTCTGACTGGTGGTGCCGAACTAATCAATCAATCCCTCCACGTTTAAATTCTGTATACTAACGAGAAATTGTTGAATGAAGTGGTGCCAAGGCGCCAACTATATTGTTATATGCATCACTTGGAATACAACCCTCGTAGAATACTCTTCCTGAGGTCAATGTGAAGACATAAGAAAAAAGCTAGTTAGATATATTTCCTAAAACTACCAAGCTCACTATACAAATGTTTTCCTTACTTCAGTAAACTGTTCGCGATTTTAGACACGTCTACTATTCAGAAGTCCTCAAGGTGTTATATCCTAGGTTGTTATAGAGCCTTGCATTTGGCAAGTTTGTGAATGGAGGTTCCTTCTTCCACTCCAAAGAATCTACATTCTTCCCATTCAGGTGGCTGTGTCCTATTAGGACACCTGCCAAAATACCTAGTACAGTCTTTCTCTGGCTTATTGCAACGCCTCCAACAATGTTGGGCGACAATTTGTAACGGCTTCTCAGTTTAGAGAGCACCTCAGGTGTAGATTCTGAGACCAAACTAGTACAAATTCAGAGAGTAGTTTTACCGGTTCTCGGGTAATCCTACTTGAAATTTATTTAAGGTACTGAAATTAGATGAAGGTAAATTATGGAAATTAAGAAAGGTAAGTGGGCGCCACCCTGAATAATACTAGCTTATTTGTTATTCACATCAGCATTATAAGGACAAATCCTGTAAGATTGGAAGGGAAAATAAACTTTATGAACAACGTTATTAAATTTACAAGTTGTATATTGACTTTTAAAAAAAACAATAAACAGGAAAAAAATGACTAGGTTTTCATTGGGTTGTTCTATGTTGAAGAGTTGAAGAAGCGATGAAATATATGGATGTTACTTACCTAGAGTGAAAGAGTCCTGGTTCCAGATAAAGACCTTGACAGATAGAGTCCTTGTTGAAATTCCATGTAAAGTTCTGGTTTCAGGTTTCTGGGTCCAGGTGAAGTTTCCTAGGTAAAGTACGGGTCCAGGTAAAGTGCTGGTCCAGGTAAAGTGTCCCAGGTAAAGGTTTGGTCCAGGTAAAAAAAAAGTGCACTCAGATGAATGCACTTCTTAGAGATAAGATACGATAAGAGAAAGGCTTCAATAGCACATGTTCACAGGAAAGAAGAATGAAACCCTTTTGCCACTTGTTTAAATACACGAAATCATGTGAAAGATAACAGACTTACGTCTCATGTTCATGTCACGCTCATACGCTTTGACCAGGAAAGGAATTTACATTTCAGTAGTGAATTCTTGATTCATATTTAATTTATAATTGGTAGAAGAAAAGACACGAGGTCGAAGTGGAAATCTCAAAATAGAAGTGACTATTTTCACTACAGACGGACCTCGGACCTCGATCGGCCCGCATAGAAACGTTGATTTCGACTCTCGTCCACAGCAAATATATTCAGCCTTGAAACATTTCTCGGTGTTGGGTATGAGAAAGGACTGGCTATTCGCCGCCCACACGATAATTTATTAATTCGATAGAGGGAAGTAAAGTGAACGAAATTAACGTTACATTATGCTCATAGCTTCCCAAGAGCATATTTGATTGTCCTAATGGTCCAATTCTTTTAATATCATATAAATACTGATATAGCAGGAGGTTGCCGGTCTTCAAAAAGAAGGCTCAAGCCTCTCTTCGCTAGAGAATCTGTTTTTTCACTTCCTTCTATTCCAGATAGTCCTGGAAACCATAGTGAGGTGACGATGTAGTTGATTCTAGGCATTTACATACCATTTTAAAACTGATTACACAAAAACTCAGAGCTCTAATGGTTGCTTGACTATCCGACAAGATAATAATGATCAATATTGAAACAGACCAACTTTCCTATTGAGTGAACATTGTTACGGTTTTTTTCGTTAGACTAGACCTTTAGCATAAAGAGACATTTTGATCAGAATAAATGAACATTCCATCTGTGAGATTCAGATGGATTTGTAAGCCCAGTCACCTACAACGCCATTTTGTTCAAGGTAGGTCATTGTCTTTTGTCTAGATCTATCAGCCCTATTGTGACACGGTTGCAGTTGGTGACATAATGTTATAGTTTCTAGATCATATAACGGCATTTAACCACCTATTAGCAGCACAAAGGTGAGCCCTGTCTTAGCCAAACAGGCGAGACTTATTTTCTTTTTCATTCGGTGTAACTAGTAAGGTTCAGTATAGTTGCGCGAAGAAGATGACACCTAATTCTATGTTCAAACAAAGCTTGTGTATATTTTACTTGGGGGGAGTACTTGTTAGTAAGGGGTGGTTAATTTAAGACTTTATATGGGGATGAGATAGTTGGACTATCAAACAAATAGTTCAATTAAAGTTGTTCTAGTTAATATAATAGGGGGTTATTGATATGATTCACACTGGGACAAATGTGTCGAACTCCTAAGGTAGTTAATACCAATTAAGTTGTAGTGACGGCTCTAATTAGTGCTATTTACAGGGTTGCGTTTGGTTTCCGGTTAAGTTTTGGATTGCGGTCGTGGCTGGATGTTCGATTTTTTTTTGACGTATCCTGTGATGCTTGCAATTCCACCTTAGTTCACTTTGGGATCTGGGGAACCAAGAGATTCAGCCAAGGGTTACTCCAAGACCCCCGTGGGATGGCTTATGATAAGCACCAGATGTAGATCCCGAACTTCTGGCATCAACTTGTGGACGATCATGAATTATCACTAGCGCGAGAAGACGCGCAAGTTGAACATCTGGATCAATTATTTTTTTGGGGGTTTTATTCTAATAAATTCAACCAGCATACGTAGTATACTTTCGATATTCTTCCACCAGGAGGAATAATTCTCTAGACTTCTCATTTCCGAATAAACAGTTATCATTAAATATTTGGAAATTTCAGAGTCAATAATCGGAAATACATCAAATATAAATTTCCACATCATTACCCCAAACTTCCAACCACCTTTTCCAGCAAAAGTTCCATTCATTTCTTCGGATACTTTCAATCTACACTCGATATCAAATTAATGACCCTCCCTTTGGATAAATATGGAAGTCGATTATTAACATTCAGCATCCCACGTTATCCGCTGACTCTCATGAATTTCTAATTCGAACCACCAACGTTCAACAACTTTTTGTTCCTCTTTGGGTCATCGGTATGCCAATCGATATATAACAAATTTCAATTAATTATCACGTCTTGTGAACAAGAAAACACACAAAATCTTCAGGAAATTAATTCGAACTTAGATTGTTGAAATATTAATTGGTTATATCGCCGGAAAATCTAATCAAAGATCTTTTCTTTATTTTTGACGTGACGGTTACTTTGAAGATGATAATTTGAGATGGGGGAGTATTTTTAAGATACCAGGACGTTGCTCCAGTGAATATCGACAACCGGAAGGGAGTCTGATGAGTTATTATGGAAGAGAAAGTGGTAATGAAGAGTCATTCAAGCAATCACAGCATCTTCTAAGCTTCTTGGAAAATTTTCTCGAATTCAAAGTGAGAGTTAATGGATCACTCTCTGGCAATTACATCCCAACCAACGGAACTCCTCAAGGATCAGTATTGAGTGTAGCTCTTAATCACATACTCAGTGCAAAATATAAAATCTCCAGTATACTTTTATACCGATTATACACTGTGTTCATTTGAAAAGGACCCACCCTTAATATTTCAAAAATGGGACATTAGAAAAAAATGCCGAAACACGTGAACATTTAACTTAAGGGGGACACTTTTTTAGCGCTAATGTCATAAACGTCAGATTCACCCCCTGCCTACTGGAGACACCCCTTACATTTTTTTCAAATGGCATTAGGTATCAAGTCATACCTCATTTGAAAGGTCTGGTAAATCTCTATTCGATCATTTTGTTTTGCCTTTGATACCAGCCTTCCATTGTTATTTAATCGTTCATGTGGCCAAAGTGACCACCGTTAACATTCAGGCAATGAAAGTTGAAATATACAGTAATATACATATATAATATATAGTAATATACACTAGAGGTAAAAATATGAGAACAATTGGGAATAATAGGCAAGCAGCTATTAATGACATTTCTAAGGAACTTTCCGACAGTGGGTGGCAGTTGACACCTCACAAAACTGGGAGCAATAAATTCACTAGTCAAACATCAATTCACCAGGACCCCATCTTGACTATAAACAACCAAAATATATCAAATCTTGATAAAGTCAAGTACCTAGGGATGCTCTTAGACAATAAATTCACCGTAAAAATGTACCACTATAATGGCCACTATTTTAATGGAGCGCTGAATTTCTGCAGCACAAAATGAAAGATTTGAATCATTAGTACGGTATACAGAAAGGGTAGGGAACACGCCCCCTGCCAATGCCGAAGTACTTCAAAATAAACCGGTAGTTGTCAATTGCAAGTGAGAAATTTCTTTGAAAAACTATTATGGATGATGAGAATAAACCAGGGTAAGTAGAATTTACATTGGTTTTCACAAAAAGGGGTATTTTTCATTTTTTTGCATCATGGTATGATAATGGCTAATGGTACATTATAAATTATATTCATTAAAATGTACCAGTGGCCAATATAGTGGCTCAAGGTCACAGGGGTCAAGGTCATATGTAGACATTATATCGATCATTTCTGTCAAAGTTTCATCTAATTATGTCAATCCGTTCCAAAGTTACCCATTGCGGTACATCCGTAAGGAACTGGCTTAAGTATTGATGGTACTCAACGTGTTGTTCCTAGAAGACACAAATATGTATTCCCAAATTTAAAAATACTTGTTTATAATCAATAATGTTCTGCTGCTGATAGCCCTTGGTGGTTGATGCAGATGAAATTATTAAAAAAAGGTGAGCGGTCGTCGGACCGAAGACAGAAGCTTGCTTCTTATGCACAATAGAATGACCAATTTTCGTGAATTTTTCACCATTTTTCAAAAATTTTGACAGTTTTTGACAATTATTGTCAATTTTTTCAAAATTTTTGACAATTTTTTCAAATTTCAACAATTATTGACCATTTTTGACATTTATTGGCCAATTTTTACAGTTTTGACAATTATATATCATTTTTGACAATTTTCAGAAAATGTTGACCATTTTTCCGAATTTTAACAATTGTTGACCATTTTTGTCAATTTTTGAGCATCTTTGACAGGTTGTGACAATTATTGACCATTTTTAAAAAATTTTGAAAGTTTTTAATAATTATTGACCATTTTTGACATGTTTTTATAATTATTTACCATTTTTTCTAAATTTTGAAAATTTTTGGCCATTTTTGAAAATATTTGGTTATTATCAACCATTGTTTCAAAATTTTGACAGTTTTTGACAATTTTTAACGATTTTTCCAAATTCTTGACAATTTTTGACAATATTTAAAAATTATTGACCATTTTTCAAAAATTTAACAATTATTGACCATTTTTGACAGTTTTTGACGAGTTTTGACAATTATTGACCGTCTTTGACAATTATTGACCGTCTTTGACAATTATTGACCATTTTTTACAATTTTTCAAAAAATTTAACATATTTGGCAATTATTGACCATTTTTTCAAAATTTTGACAATTTTTTACCATTTTTCAAAATTTTAACAATTAGTGATCATTTTTGACAATTTTTGGCGAATTTTGATTGGTTTTGACCATTATTGACCGTCTTTGACAATTTTTGACAATTATTGACTATTTTTGACAGTTTTTGACATTTATTGACCATTTTTGACAATTTTTCGAAAAATTTGACCATTTTCAAAAATTTTGACAATTTTTGACAATTATTGACCATTTTTCAAAAATTTTGACAATTTTCGAAAATATTTGGCAACTATTAACCGTTTTTCCAAAATTTTGACAGTGTTTGACGATTTTTCCAAATTCTTGACAATTTTTGACCATATTCAAAATTTTTTGACTCTTTTTCAAAAATTTTAACAAATATTGACCATTTTTGACAGTTTTTGACGTATTTTGATTGTTTTTGACAATTATTGACCATTTTTTCAAATTTTTGACAATTTTTGAAAATATTTGGCAATTATTAATCATTTTTTCAAAATGTTGACAGTTTTTGACAATTTTTGACGATTTTTCCAAATTCTTGACAATTTTTGACCTTATTTAAAAATTTTTGACAATTTTTCAAAAAATTTTAACAATTATTGACCATTTTTGACAGTTTTTGACGAATTTTGACAATTAATGACCATTTTTAACAATTTTTTCAAAATTTTAACATGTTTGGCAGTTATTGACCATTTTTTCCAAAATTTTGACAATTTTTGATCATTTTTCAAAATTTTAACAATTATTGATCATTTTTGACAATTTTTGGCGAATTTTGATTGGTTTTGACAATTATTGACCGTCTTTGGCAATTATTTGACAATTATTGACTATTTTTGACAGTTTTTGACATTTATTGACCATTTTTGACAATTTTTCGAAAAATTTGACCATTTTTAGAAATTTTGACAATTTTTGACAATTATTGACCATTTTTCAAAAATTTTGACAATTTTTGAAAATATTTGGTAATTATTAACCGTTTTTCCAAAATTTTGACAGTTTTTGACGATTTTTCCAAATTCTTGATAATTTTTGACCATATTTAAAATTTTTTGACACTTTTTCAAAAATTTTAACAATTATTGACCATTTTTGACTGTTTTTGACGTATTTTGATTGGTTTTGACAATTATTAACCATTTTTTACCATTTTTCAAAAATTTAACCCATTTTTCAAAAATTTTGACAATTATTGGCCATTTTTCCAAATTTTTGACAATTTTTGAAAATGTTTGGCAATTATTAACCATTTTTTCAAAATGTTGACAGTTTTTGACAATTTTTGACGATTTTTCCAGATTCTTGACAATTTTTGACCTTATTTAAAATTTTTTGACAATTTTTCAAAAATTTTAACAATTATTGACCATTTTTGACAGTTTTTGATGAATTTTGACAATTAATGACCATTTTTAACAATTTTCCTAAAATTTTAACATATTTGGCTGTTATTGACCATTTTTTTCAAAATTTTGACAATTTTTGACCTTTTTTCAAAATTTTAACAATTATTGATCATTTTTGACAATTATTGACCGTCTTTGACATTTATTGACCATTTTTAACAATTTTTCAAAAATGTTGTCCATTTTTCAAAATTTTTGAAAATTATTGGCCATTTTTGACAATTTTTGAAAATATTTGGCAATTATCAACCATTTTTTCAAAATTTTCACAGTTTTTGACAATTTTTGATCATTTCCCCAAATTTTTGACAATTACTGACCATATTTCAAAATTTTTGCCAATTTTTCAAAAAATTTAACATTCTTGGCAATTAATAACCATTATTTCAAAATTTTGACAATTTTTGACAATTTTTCACACCTATGGGTGTGCGAGCACAGTGCGACAAGAGAAATTGCGCACAGTCGCTTGAATGAGTCATCGCGTGACGAACGCTTTTTCGTAACATCACACGTTTCACGAGTTCACTAGCCTTCCCAAAAGTCGTATGTCGTGCAATAAGAAGCAAGCTTCAAAAAAACACAGCATCTAACCTCCAATTTTACCGTTACTTCTCAAATTCTCCCTTTTGGAAACTGCCACTTGTTCTAGTTGAACTTCTATTTCAACAGGAGGTAGGAGTGAATTAAGAGCTATCCTCAAGTTGGAGATAACTGTAAGTGGTACGATCAGTCCTTGAACAGTTTTTTTTTTCGACTCATTTCAAAGTTTCAAAAGTAGAAATAAATATTGATATTTTATGCAGAACGAACCTCAACGACATGACTGACTATCCACGTATAACGAGGGAGTTCTCTTTGATAATGTATTAGTTTTGAGAACGATCCCTCGCTCATTGTTTGTTCGCAGTAAACAAACTTCCTTGTAAATTAATGGCGAACGACACATCCACCGTGTTTCGTGTGAAGTATTTCCACGGTAACAAGCCAACCTACGACCGATATTAAAACTCGGTATATATAATTAATGAATATCATTTTGTACGGTAGGAGAAAACCAGCAAAATAAGAAAAAAACCATCCGGAAACGTGAGTCGAAGCCGTGTCTATGATGGTTTTTGTCGACCTGGAGTTTAATTTGATATTATTTTACGGAATATTTCCCTCCTGTCAAAAGTGCCATGTAAATGGAGTGAAATTGTTACGTCGGACCTGTACTGACGGACGCAGAATCGGTCGTGTCTTGTGGAAGAAACTTTAAAATGGTTGCTGCCTGCCCATGAATGAAGCAACCTTCTGTCCAACCATTGGCTCTGGCCGTAGCTTCGAATTGAAGTCGATATATTTCCCATGCCGTTTGGCCATCAAATGGGTAGTTTCAAAGTCTTGCTAGAGTGGCTTTGGGAAACTTCACTTTGAATGGGGTCAGGTTCGGTTATAGAAAAGGACGAGGTTTCAATATTAGTTACTGAAGCTTTTCTTTCTATTTCATTCCTAATTTGTTTTTCTGAATTAGATTTCAAATTTCCTTGTTGGTGTTCTAAATGGTCTACTCTATTATAAGCTGTTTCTTGAATTTGTGTTAGGCCACTAATAACCTCCACATCCGCTTGTCCACGCCTCTCCTCCTTCTGTCTTTCCATAATTTCTTTTTCCTCCATTCTACGTCTCTCGTTCTCCTCTTCTTCCTCCTTTCTACGAGTCTCCTCCTCTTCTTCTTCCTCCTTTTTACGTCTTTCCTTCTCCTCCTCAAGTCTTTACTCCACTGTTTCCTCCTCTTTTCTACGTCTTTACTTCTCTTCTTCCATCATTAAAAACCATGCGGGGGGTCCGGAAGTATCCATGCTTCTGTCGTATAAGGTGGTTCTAGTATTTCTAGCTTCATTACAAGCTATTGAAGAAAATATGTTGAAGAACGAATCAAATAACACAAAACAGAACAGAAAATACTTGTGTCGTCAGTTTATGAGCTTCTAGCTGAGAAAAACTATACTTTGGATAAAAAAAACACAAATTCATGTTCTGGCAAAAATATTAACGTTCTGGGCATTCAATATGCGTAGCAGAGTGGCGATGAGTACAAAAAAATTACTATTTAAACGATTTGGAACGTAATCGCTAAATTACTGATGGAAAAACATTTCACTGAATTCATCAATTTGAACACTTTTACTGATATTGAGTTTAAAGCACGTGTGTTCGTGGTTGAGACGAGAACACCCCAGATGTTTGCAGAAGATATTTTTTGAATTAGCTTGGCGTGTTGGAGAAGGCCACAGGTGCTTAATTTCGTACTTTAAAGAAGAAGAAAATAACGTAGGTAAAAAACAGGAAGGATTATTTACGATCCTGTGTTTACTAAGACGACGCAAGGAGGGGAAAACCATGCGCTTCATCGAAATAGCTAATAAGCAATCAAATCAATCCTGATTTCTGTCCAATTCGACTGTACATTAAATTCCTAGAAAGGCGTGTTGGAAAAAAAAAGGTGAGCGGTCGTCGGACCGCCGACAAAAGCTTGCTTCTTATGCACAATAGTATGACTATTTTTCGTGAATGTTTCACCATTTTTCAATAATTTTGACCATTTTTGACAGTTTATGGCGAATTTTAACAATAATTGACCGTCTTTGACAATTATTGACCATTTTTGACAATTTTCCAAAAATTTTAATATATTTGGCAATTATTGATCATTTTTCAAAAATTTTGACAATTTTTTACAATTATTGACCAATTTTGACAGTTTTGACAATTTTTTCAAAAATTTTGACCATTTTAGACCATTTTTTCAAATTTTACCAATTATTGACCATTTTTGACAATTTTTGAGCATTTTTGACAGGTTCTGACAATTATTGACCATTTTTCAAAATTTTAACAATTATTGACCATTTCTGATAATTTTTGAGCATTTTTGACAGGTTCTGACAATTATTGACCATTTTTGACAATTTTTCAAAAGTTTTGACAATTTTTAATAATTATTGACAGTTTTTAATAATTATTGACCATTTTTTCAAAATTTTGACAATTTTTGACAACTATTGACCATTTTTTCAAAATTTTGACAGTTTTTGACGATTTTTGACGATTTTTCCAAATTCTTGACAATTTTTGACCATATTTAAATTTTTTTGACAATTTTTCCAAACTTTTAACAATTTTTGACCATTTTTCAAAATTGTAACAATTATTGATCATTTTTGACAATTTTTCAAAAATTCTAACATATTTGGCAATTATTGACCATTTTTTCGAAATTTTGTCAATTTTTGACCATTTTTCAAAATTTGAATAATTATTGATCATTTTCGACCATTTTTGATAAATTTTGATTGGTTTTGACAATTATTGACCGTCTTTGACAATTATTGACCATTTTTGGCAGTTTTTCAAAAATTTTAACCACTTTTAAAAATTTTTGACAATTATTGACCATTTTTTCAAAATTTTGACAGTTTTTGACAATTTTTTATCATTTTTCCAGGTATTTGACAATTTTTGACCATATTTAAAAATTTTTGACAAATTTTCAAAAATTTGACCATTTTTCAAAAATTTTAACATATTTGGCAATTATTGACCATTTTTCCAAAAATTTTAACAATTATTGACCGTTTTTGACAGTTTTTGACGAATTTTGACAATTATTGACCGTCTTTGACAATTATTGACCATTTTTGACAATGTTTCAAAAACTAACATATTTGACAATTTTCCAAAAATTTTAACATATTTGACAATTTTTGACCATTTTTCAAAATTTTGACAATTATTGACCATTTTTGACGAATTTTGATTGGTTTCGACAATTATTGACTGTCTTTGACAATTATTGACACTTTTTGACAATTTTTCAAAAATTTTGAACATTTTAAAATTTATTTGACAATTATGGACAGTTTTGGACAGTTTTTGGCAATTTATGACAATTTTTGACAACTTTTGACAATTTTTGAAAAAATTTGGACAAATTTTTGGAAATATTTGGCAATTATTAACCATTTTTTTTTATTTTGACAGTTTTTGATAATTTTTGATCATTTTCCCAAATTTTTGACAATTTTTAACCATATTTGAAATTTTTGACAATTTTTCAAAAATTTTAACATATTTGGCAATTATTAACCATTTTTTCAAAATTTTGACAATTTTTGACCATTTTTGACCATTTTTCACACCTGTAGGTGTGCGAGCTCAGTGCGGCAAGAGAGATTGCGCACAGTCGCTTGAATGAGTTATCGCGTGACGAACGGTTTTTCGTAACATCACACGTTTCACGAGTTCACTAGCCTTCCCAAAAGTCCTATGTCGTGCAATAAGAAGCAAGCTCCAAAAACAAAAGGGCTACTCGTTTCTTCGAAAAGATAATGGCTAATAATATGATTATTTTACAACTGAAATATTTGGCTGGTAAAATAATATTTGTTTTAGTATCTAAATTTTACCGACTACGGATCTGTTACTGTTTATTGTACAATGAGGAATTAATAAACAAATAACTAGTTGTTTTTAAACATTGTTTCTGCGGAATATTGAAACAAACACCCTAATCTAACCTAAACAGCTGACGCCAGTAGAAAAACAACTTCGGTACCGACGAGCTAGGAATAGGTGTGGACAAGCCGAGCCTCGGTCAATAATCGGCCGACACTCGGTTCGGGCACGGTGCGGTTATGTGTATCCCGACCTTAATACTTGTGAAATGAAAAATATGCAGAACTTTTGGTTAAATCTGTTTATCGTATTCAAAATAAATGCACTTTATTGAAGCAAATTTTGTAACATTTTTAATTTTCAGTCCTCTAGCGGTGGATCTACAAGTCTGTAAATAATTTAAAAATTTTCATTGAGACCACTTTTATTGTAAAAAATTTTCTTAATAAGAAAAAGGAAATATTTACTGTTTTATACTGATTGGGTTCCATTAAAAGTACGTATTAGAACTTGCACTGGTTGATAATACACTCGACATTCGAAACCGTCGTAGAGGGTAATAAAAATAGTTAAAATTAGGAAAAGCTTCATGGTAATCTGTATTCGATTTCGACCGACTGTATAAGCGAACTGTTTGCGAATTTATACTTCATAATAACATATTGTTTACTAATGTCTTTTTATGTTTAAATATAGATTGTGATACGCTAAGTAAATTTGTTTCTTATCACTGGAGATGTCACTACAGTATGGGTCAGAAAAACAAGATTATAAATATTGCGACAAATATGTCATTAGAATGAATGGAAAATATTTTGTAATATAAATTTATGTTTACACTTAAATGATGGTTGGAAGAAGTTCGCAATTTACCACACATTCTTCTGCATTTGCCGGTGGAAATTGTAGCTTTCTGTGTGGTCTTCTGAAGGTGAGTGTTCCATGTTTATCCGGATTACCCGCCTGGAAGTTAAACACAAAATACTGCAGTTCCTGCAACTTTTGATTTAGTTTAACCTTGAATAAATAGTTTCATTATATATGAATGAAAAACATTAAAACAAACGTATTTTGGCTGGATGACCTATAGGCTAGAAGTTCATAGCAATCTAGTAGAAGAAGAACAAACGTATTTAAGCGTCTCTTATTTTTTTCAGTTATGGGATGGTTACTGATGACAAGTTGAGAATTTTTAAACTAATAACGTCAGTTTGACAGTTTATTCGGGAAATATTCCCCCGAATTACACTCGTGCATCAAAATAACCGGATAATTTTGCATTCCAGCGTGCTGCCTTTGAAAAACTGCATTCGGTAATTTTCATATTTTAGGAATAGTTGCGAATGAATTCATGCGAAATTATCGGTTATTTCGAAACACTTATGCAATTACTTACGGAACTTTTAGCTCGACAATTTAGAAAATAACAGATTTTAGTGCTCAAAAGTGCTTAAACTCAGCCAAAATATTTATTGCTTCTGATAGCCAGGTTGCTTTAATTTCTCTGAAGTCTACAACAATGCATTTGACTGACACAACAAAAGTAACTTTGTTTTGGGTGCGAGGGCATGAAGAAATTGTCAAAAATAATATTGCTGATGGTCTAGCAAAAAAAGGAGAAGGGGGTAACATGTCTATCCACCTGTTTCGACTTTTAAATTTATATCGCAAATCTTCCTCTAATTCCCGCTGGTCGTCTCATTAGCCACCCCAATATTCAACCTTGACCATGAGACAATTGACATCTGCCAACGGCCGCTTCCATTTTTACAACGCCACTAACGAAACACCTTTTCGCTATCGACTTTCTTCTCCATTTTTATCGTTTTTATATCTTTCTCATCTACATTGCTGTGGTAAGCACAGCAGCTAGGATACCGTTAACTGCTAGCGTAGTTACCTTAAATATCTCAAAGATATCGCTTAGACAGCTCAAAGATACCGAATATCAAGACACCTTCTAAGATACCGCCAGAACGCAGTTAGAACATAAATAAGACACCTCTACCTCCAAATTTATTGACGACCCATCACTGTGATACCTCCAGGCCAAGTTTCGATCTACCCTTCCGGAGGAAAATTCAAGATAAGTTGTTTTTTTACCTTTTTCGCCTTAGTTTTCTTTTTGTTTCAATTCATTTTTGTTCTTTCATCGACGTCTAAAAGGTAGTGGCGCCCTAAAGCTTCTCATAGTCTGACCACCTCTGACATTCCTAGTGCAGCACTAACATAGAGTATAACCACCCTTGAGAAGAGTCTCATGCCAGCATCTGTCTCGAGTGGCCACTCTAGCGCCCAAGTCACGAACGACCGACTAATACGGTTTCAAATTTTTTGAGCAACTTGGTGCTAAATCTATTAAAAAACCAAATGATAGGCATAGCTCCCACTACAGACCCTGATGGATATTGGATTGAGATACTCAACAACCAAAGAGTAGGAGATCTGGTGTTCAACTTCAACCAAACAACTATAACCAATTTATGCATTCCAACCCTGCTCAATGAGTTGTGCACCAAACGTCAAGTCCATGAATCGGCTTCTACTCCAGGACTCATCAAAATGGCTCTACGACGGTGTTTCCATCCAAGTACTAACCGCGCTCGACTCTGCTTGGCTGTAATTATCGCATCAGAGGCGTCCCACTACAGACCCTGATGGATATTGGATTGAGATACTCAACAACCAAAGAGTAGGAGATCTGGTGTTCAACTTCAACCAAACAACTATAACCAATTCATGCATTCCAACCCTGCTTAATGAGTTGTGCACCAAACGTCAAGTCCATGACTCGGCTTTTACTCCAGGACTCATCAAAATGGCTCTACGACGGTGTTTCCATCCAAGTACTAACCGCGCTCGACTCTGCTTGGCTGTAATTATCGCATCAGAGGCGTTCCACTACAGAGCTGGGTCGACGCCCTGGTACTCGTTTATTTGTGCTTGTTTTTAATTCTAGGACAGAAGTGTCCTCTGCAGTTAATATAATCTCTGCAATCCAAAGACAAGCCCTTCTTGGTATTACCGGGGCAATGCATGGGGACGGCAATAATGGAAGCCCTTATTGGACTTCATCCTTTGGAACTTTTTGTAAGGGCGGAGGTAATGATGGCAATCCAAAGAGTTTACTGAATAAGGTAGACAAGGATTTCTCAACCAGGGTGAGAGACATTTCAAGTCAGTTTCCGACCTGGTGAATGGACATTGCACCATGAGGAAACATCTGTACAAAATTGGCAAAGTTAGTGCAGAAAATGTCACCTTGATGATGAAACACCTACTCACATACTCTGCTTCTGAGAGAACTTACAAGTACTTAGACGGAAGCATTTTGGAGAGGAATTAATCCAACCATTACAACTAATGAGAATCCTTCCAGTCAAATTAGTGGACATGGAAAATGGTACAAAGATCCAGTTCAAGTGCCTGAGCTGTTGAGCAAAACCCAAACTAATGAAGGAATGAATAATTTTAGACGACTCACCACTGACATCTTTTTACGTCGCATCTGCTTTGAAAATTTTGTTTGTAAGATATATCCACATAGACAGGAAAATCTCCAAATGTACAATATTATTTTAAAATCAAAACCATTTAAATTTCCCTAAAAGATAACGATATTTGAATTTCCCTCACATTGTTGGTTTTTTCTTGTTGAGAAGCGTATAATAATATCCCGAGGGTATACGTATAGGTTTCGCATTGCTAGATTATTGATAAGAGCATTTCATGATTCAAACAGGAGAAATTGAAAACGGTGAGTTTTTTTTTTCTATTTAAAGCTGTTTAATTTAACCAACTCCCAATCCGCTTATCCATCAAAGTCGCTTTGTCGGTATAGTCGTTGAGTTCATATAACATGCAAGCCGGAGATGTAACTTTAGCTCGAATAAATTGCACCAAAAATGATTTAAAAATTTTACTTCCGTGATCGATAAATAGAATTTCAAACAAGAAAAAGAGTTAAAAACAAGGTAAGCAAAAGGGTTAACATCAGACGTACTGAAGACACGTGCCAAAACAGAAACACACCAAACTCCTGGACGAAAGGGAAGTGACGGGATTACTCACCGGTCACTGTTCCCTAAGGAAGCACATGCATCCATTTGGCATATATAGGGAGGAACCTATCTGTCGGTTGTGCATGGAAGAGGAGGAAACTGCCTCTCACATTATCTTCGAATGTGAAGCACTGTCTCATTGGAGATATAGACTCCTAGGACTAGAGTATCCAAGGGAGGATTTCTCCAATAAGGACCTAGTGAAAAGACTGTTGAGCCTAATAAGGGCTACTGGTCTCTTCACATAAACGGTATAACCAAGAGCCCAAAAAGCCTAAAGGCTGAGGTCTCCAAACCTCTAACTGGTGGTGCAGAACTAATCAATCAATCAATCAACCCAACAAATAATAATTCATATTAGAAATTGCATCAAGACGAAACTCATTTACTTGAGATTGATCAAAGCAAACTGACACTCAACTAAGATCAAACGGAGGCAGTAACATGAGCAGGAAAATATAGTTGAATGTATTCTTTTTAGGCAAAGGTCGACATTACAACAGGATTATCAAGCAATTGTTAGTCAGACAGTACTTGCTGCTCCAATAAGTCACAATTTGTATTAATACCAGGAAAAGACCAAATTAGTTGTAGGATAGCGCTGGAGCATAAATTTGTATGCCAGGGCTTACAAGACTGAGCTTGCTTGCCACTCCCATAATTCCGATGAAGGTTCTAAGCAAGTATGAGATTGCGTAAACACCCTTAAGTCTCTTGGAGACCGATCCAAGGTCACGATAAGCTTAATAGGCATGCTGGGGTTGACAGATGAATCCATCTATAGATTCTGTCACCTGGAGAGAAAACTGCAGAATACATCCTATGCCAGTACGACTGCCTAGTATTTGTGTCCAGCAAAGTCTAGATTAGAGGCTAATTGGCTACATAAAAAGAGTAGGATTGGTTAATGTAATCCCGATCCAGAAAACCACAAAAGATCTCAAAAGGTGGCAGTGGAATTAACCACCTAATCAAATCTAATCAAAGTTAACCTACAGAGGAAAAACACTCCAAGACAAGTACATAGCAAGGTCGTTGACAAAAGATCCTAAAACTACTAAAAATGTGTAAATATTGACTTAGGATCATTAGAGACTATTTAACAAAACATGTCCCGATTAAATACCACCTGGAGACCGATACCGTATCCAGATTGCGTGATTTCGGAGAAAGAAATGTGCCCCCAAAAATGCACGGTATATACATGGGTATAAAAAATAAGCAAATAGAAGCTGCAGAAGACTTTTTTTGAAAATGGCCTTAAAAACTCTAGCAAGACTTTTCTAATTTTTATATTTTATCTCGAACAGAATAGAATCTTAATGATACTATAAAAATATCTGTTTTTAAGTAACTGGCATTGTTGGGTGTGTTAATTGTGAATTATTATGTACATTTAACATTTCAACTGCTATCTCGGAGGAAGTAATTGTAACTTATGGCAGTTTTATATGAAGGCATTAAGGAGGAACGTCGAGAAAAAGAACAAACGGTCGTCGTTTGTGTAGTTTTTGACTTTTTTTCCGTCGAAAAAAAAAACAATTTTAAATCTGTATTTTCAAGACAATGCTGTCGATACAGTGTGTTTCAAAGTAGAGCTGTATAGAGTATTGACATTTGGGGGTTTCTAAAATTTACTACTTTTTATTTTTAGAAAACAAATCAATATTTCGAGAAGAGAAACCAGAAACAATCAACAATAAATTTCATTTAAACATTGAAATTGATTTAAATTCGGATGAAAGCTCAATTTGCTCGAATTTATTGTTTGAGCCCTTACTTTGTGGAATATAGGTACTCGTGTTAGTTGTGATGCCTTTTGGCATAAAATGAAATGAGAAATAAATTCCCTTGAATCTATTTTCAATAAATCATTGAACGTTAAAGAATGCATAAATAAAATCCAAGAGGCCGACAGGTATCGAGAGTCAAGTTCATCACGTAAATAAACATATAACATTAAATAGTAAATATCAGCCTGAACTTGAACCAAAATATAAATAACATAGAAGCAGACGATAACATATTCATTCCTAATTCAGTTATAATGAATGTAATCCTCCTGATTCATTCTAATTAAGTATTAGATTATATTAAAAATATGCTATTCAGTTATACTATAATTGTGTAAGAGTGAATATAATAATAATCATAACTTATCCCAGTGCAAGAAGTCGTAGCTTTATTAAAGTCAGATGACCCTACGAGTGACTTGGAGGACCACCCATTAAAGAGGCCTTTCCATAACAACATCCCAACATTACATACTTTTAGAAATGGAACTAACAGTTTCTAATTGATTCCACTATTTAATGTAAAAATTATGAAACTTCTAAGAAATTGATATGTCAATATCGAAATAAAATCGTCTATCTAAGCAGTGCGTTTTTTCACCGAGGCGTCGCGCATTGTAGATCTTGCACCATTTTAAAATGGTCACGACAATAACCTCACTTTTTATATTTGACAGTAAGTAAATAGTAAACATTACTTTAAAAACTAGAAAATTGAAATTGTTATAATGAAATTTTATATTGGGCGTTGCTAAAAATTGCATTAGTGATGATATAAGACGAAGACGTGAGCTGAATTTGAAAAATCCACGAAGTACCCACCAAAGGTAATTAAAAATATTCGAAGATAAATGGAGTAGGAAAGAATATTATTTATTGTGATAGACTAAAATTATATATTGAATAGATGAGGCTTTTACTTGATGAAGATCCATACTAAATGATGAAATAAAACAATTTAATTTGTTTAAATCTCCATTTTATAATTAGTGACGCGTTTCGCTACACAGTAGCTTTTTCAAACTAAAAAGCTACTAAAAAAGCTACTGTGTAGCGAAACTCGTCACTAATTTTAAATTGAACGTCAGTTCAAAATAAAATGGAGATTTAAACAAATTAAATTTCATAATTTAAAATTATATACCTTAGTAAAAATATAAATACATTCAGCTAATTATTTTACCTCCAAACGATCAGAATTTCCGAATTTCCAAAATTGGTCAATAATTGACAAAGACGGTCGATAATTGTCAATAATTGTTAAAATTTTGGAAAATGGTCAAAAATTGTTAAAATTTCGAAAAATAGTCAAAAATTGTTGAATATTTAAAAAAAAGGGTCAATGATTGTCTAAATTTTTGAAAAATTGTCAAAAATGATCAATAATTGTTAAAATTTTGAAAAATTGTTAAAACTTTGAAAAAATGGTCAATAATTATAAAAGTCTGTCAACAATGGTCAATAATTGTTAAAATTTTGAAAAATGGTCCAAATTTGGAAAAATTGGTCAATAATTATAAAAATTGTCAAAATCTTAGAAAACTGGACAACATTTTTGAAAAATTGTCAAAAATGGTCAATAATTGTCAGAACCTGTCAAAAAGCTGAAAAATGGTCAAAAATGGTCCATAATTGTTAAAATTTGGAAAAATGGTCTAAAATAGTCAAAAGTTTTGAAAAATTGTAAAAAATGATCAGTAATTGTCAAAACTGTTATTTTTGGTCAATAATTGTCAAAAATGGTCAATAATTGTCAAAAATAGTCAATAATTGTCCAAATTTGAAAAAAATTGTCAAACATTTTGAAAAAATGGTCAATTATTGTCAAAAATGGTCAATAATTGTCAAAAATTGCCAAAATTGTTGGAAAAATTACCAAAAATTGTCAAATCTCTTGTAAAATGGTCGATAATTATGAAAAACTGTTAAAAATGGTCAATAACTGTCAGAACCTGTCAAAAATGGTAAATAATTGTTAAAAATAGTCAAAATTTTCGAAAAATTATAAAAATAGTCAACAATTGTCAAATCTTTTGTAAAATGGTCGATAATTATGAAAAACTGTCAAAAATGGTCAATAATTGTTAAAAATAGTCAAAATTTTTGAAAAATGGTCAAAATTTTTGGAAAACTGTCAAAAATGGTCAATAATTGTCAGAACCTGTCAAAAATGCTCAAAAATTGTCAAAAATGCTCAAAAATTGTCAAAAATGGTCAATATTAGTTAAGTTATTTGGAAAAAGGGTCTAAAATGGTCAACATTTTTGAAAAATTGTCAAAAATGATCAATCATTGTCAAAACTGTCAAAATTGGTCGATAATTGTCAAAAATGGTCAATAATTGTCAAAAATGGTCATTAATTGTTAAAATTTGAAAAAATGGCGAAAAATGGTCAATAATTGTCAGAACCTGTCAAAAATGCTCGAAAATTGTCAAAAATGGTCAATAATAGTTAAGTTATTTGGAAAAATGGTCTAAAATGGTCAACATTTTTGAAAAATTGTCAAAAATGATCAATCATTGTCAAAACTGTCAAAATTGGTCAATAATTGTCAAAAATGGTGAATTATTGTCAAAAATGGTCATTAATTGTTAAAATTTGAAAAAATGGTGAAAAATGGTCAGAAATTTTGAAAAAATGATCAATAATTGTCAAAATTTTGAAAAAATGGTTAAAAATTGTCAAAATTTTCGGAAAAATGGTCAATAATTGTCATATATTGTCAAAAATTGTCAAAATTTTCAAAAATGATCAATAATTGTCATAAATTGTCAAAATTTTCGAAAAATTATCAAAAATTGTCAAATCTCTTGTAAAATGGTCGATAATTATGAAAAACTGTCAATAATTGTTAAAAATAGTCAAAATTTTTGGAAGATTGTCAATAATTGTCAGAACCTGTCAAAAATGCTCAAAAATGATCAATAATAGGTAAGTTATGTGGAAAAATGGTCTAAAATGTCCAACATTTTTGAAAAATTGTCAAAAATCATTGTCATAACTGTTAAAATTGGTCAATAATTGTCTAAAAGGGTTAATAATTTGTTAAAATTTAGAAAAATGGTCAAAAATTGTCAGAAATTTGGAAAAATCCTCCAAAATTGTCAAATTTTTTGAACAGATGTCAAAAATTGTCAAAAATTTTGAAAAAATGGTAGATAAAATATAAAATAAAACTTAGTTGAACGTAATGTAATTTCCAACATCTCATTCTATTGCGCGTATTTTCATTGATGGTTTTCCCAACCTCGCATTCTATTGTGCATAAGAAGCAAGCTTCTGTCGGCGGTCCGACGACCGCTCACCTTTTTGTTCATGAATGGATGTTGCAGTTGCATTATCTGATTTATACTAGGATCGTCTTCAAAATTATTTTCATTATACGGATACTCGCCGACATTCTTTTTCTCGTTTTTTACAGCTTTGGCAGCTGAGCTTATTGGAAACTCTGCATTCAATCGTTTTGTGATTATTTCGTCCACAGTGAAGACATAATCCTGAAATACGTAACTTTTGACTGGAAATTCTATTTACAGAAGATGTAGGCATATTTTCGTAAAGATCCCTATTTTGGATTTTTGAAGCTTTTTGAACAGCTAATACGATCTCTATTGCTCGTTCAAAAGTAATGTTTGTTTCTTGTAATATTTTCCCACTGATTTCTTCATATTTCAAACCACTAATAAATAATTGTGTAATCGGGGCGCCGGGTCTGTGAAACTTGGCCGTTGGAAAATCGTTAGGTAAAAGAGACCCGGCTTAAGATACAGTTTTTTTCGTAGTGATCACTTCATTCCACTGGTGAGTTCTATTGTTTTTTAGTAGAATTTATGAGTATTTGTGTATAATTCCTATATTTTTTTGGTATCAAATTGGTTTTTGCAATAACTGGGGAATATGTTATTTAAATTTTTGTTCCAGAAAATTAGTTATGAGGCAGAACAAGAACCACTTCGTCGTTTTTGGAAAGAATTGGAAGCAGAAGAAGAACCTGACGATGATGGAGCAGAACTGGCATCTGAAGAAGATGTTTTGGAGAAGAGAGCTCTTGATAGTGAATCAGAGCAAGACTGCGATGACGAAGATATTCCTGTTCCTAACCCAAAAAAGCCATTATTTGTTGGTAAGAATGGAACTACTCGATGGAAAAAAATATTGTTCCAATAAAGCCGTTCGGAAAAGAAATGAAAATATCATTATTCATGTACCTGGAGTTAAAAAAATACATCAAAAATGCTAAGACTGTTCTCGAATGTTGGTCTCTCTATTTCACCGACGAAATGTTGCAAATTATTGTGAAAAATACAAATTTGTATATAGCCAGGATATCCCAAAGTTATACCAGGAAAACAAGAGCTATACCCACCGAAATATGCGAAAAAAAAGCTGTTTTTGGTTTGTTATATCTGGCTGGACTCGGAATTGAGCGATTTTGGTTGGTGATGTCTAAAGATCGATTCCTTTTGGAGCTTGCTTCTTATTGCCCGACATAGGACTTTTGAGAAGGCTAGTGAACTCGTAAAACGTGTAACCGTTACGAAAAAGACCGTCACGCAACAGTGTTGCCATATTTCTGAAAAGGCTAGTGAACTCGTGAAACGTGTAATGTTACGAAAAAGCGAATGAGGGTACGTCACTCAACAGTCTGAAAAGGCTCGTGAAACGTGTAATGTTACAAAAAGCGTTCGTCACGCAACAGTGTTGCCAGATTTCTGAATAATCCACTAATCCAATGAAATTTAAATTGAAGCTTGCTGCTTATTGCACGACATAGAACTTTTGGGAAGTCTAGTGAACTCGTGAAACGTGTGATGTTACGAAAAAGCGCTCGTCACGCGATAACTCATTCAAGCGACTGTGCGCAATCTCTCTTGCCGCACTGAGCTCGCACACCTATGGGTGTGAAAAATTGTCAAAATTTTGAAGAAATGGTCTTGCCAAATATGTTAAAATTTTTGAAAAAATTGTCAAAATTTTTTTAATATGGTCAAAAATTGTCAAAAATTTTTAAATATGGTCAAAAATTGTCAAAAATTTTTAAATATAGTCAAAAATTGTCAAAAACTGTCAAAATTTTGAAAAAATGGTTAATAATTGCCAAATATTTTCAAAAATTGTCAAAAACTGTCAAAAATGGTCAACATTTTTGAAAAATTGTCAAAAATGATCAATCATTGTCAAAACTGTCAAAATTGGTCGATAATTGTCAAAAATGGTAAATAATTGTTAAAATTTGGAAAAATGGTCAAAAAGTGTCAGAAATTTGGAAAAATCGTGAAAAATTGTCAAATTTTTCGAAAACATGTCAAAAATGGTCAAAAATTGTCAGAAATTTATGAAAAATGGCCAACAAATGTCAAAAATTATTAAAATTTAAAAAAAATGGTCAAAAATTGTCAAATTTTTTGAAAAATGGTCAATAATTGTCAAAAATGATCAAATATTGTCAACATTTTTAAAAAAATGGTCAAAATTTTCGAAAAATTATCAAAAATGGTCAAAAATTGTCAAATCTCTCGTAAAATGGTCGATAATTATGAAAAATTGTCAAAAATGATCAATCATTGTCAAAATTTTGAAAAAATGGTTAATAATTGCCAAATATTTTCATAAATTGTCAAAAATGGTCAATAATTGTCAAAAATTTTGAAAGATGGTTAACATTTTTGAAAAATTGTCAAAAATGGTCAATAATTGTCAAAGACGGTCAATAATTGTCAAAACCAATCAAAATTCGTCAAAAATTGTCAAATATGATCAAAATTTGGAAAAAATGGTCAATAATTGCCAAATAAGTTGAAATTTTCGAAAAATTGTCAAAAATGGTCAATAATTGTCAAAGACGGTCAATAATTGTCAAAATTCGTCAAAAACTGTCAAAAATGGTCAATAATTGTAAAAATTTTTGAAAAATTGTCAAAAATCGTCAAGAATTTGGAAAAATCGTCAAAACTGTCAAAATTTTGAAAAAATGGTTAATAATTGCCAAATGTTTTCAAAAATTTAGGAAAATGGTCAATAATTGTCAAAAATTGTCAAAAATGGTCAATAATTGTCAGAACCTCTCAAAAATTGTCAAAAATGGTCCAATATTGTCAGAATTTTAAAAAAATGGTCGATAATTATAAAAAACTGTCAAAAATGGTCAATAATTGTCAGAACCTGTCAAAAATGCTCAAAAATTGTCAATAATTGTTAAAATTTGGAAAAATAGTCCAAAATGGTCAAAAATGATCAATCATTGTCAAAACTGTCAAAATTAGACAATAATTGTCAAAAATGGTCAATAATTGTTGAAATTTGGAAAAATTGTCAAAAATTGTCAAAATTTTGAAAACATGGTCAATAATTGTCAAAATTCATCAAACCTGTCAGAAATTGTCAAAAATTGTCAAAATTTTTGAAAAATGGTGAAAAATTCACGAAAAATGGTCATTCTATTTTGCATAAGAAGCAAGCTTCTGTCGGCGGTCCGACGATCGCTCACCTTTTTTTTTACTGAGATGCTTGCGATTTGACGATTTGGAAACTAGAGAAGAAAGACGACAGTTGGATAAGCTAGCACCAGTTCGATTGACAGTTTTGTTGCAAATTGTATAAAATCATATACACTGGGAGAGAATACCACAATCGACGAAATACTGGAGGCATTTAAGGGAAGATGTTCTTTTAAGCGATATATTCCCATTAAATCGAGTAAGTACGGACTAAAAATATTTGCACTGGTCGACTCTGCTATTTACGTTTTTTATATTTCAGTGCCTTAAGATTGTTAATAAGAAAATGAAAAAATCACGTTTCCAGTTTAGCCTGTCTCAGATTTGGAATAACATGACACTTGTGAACCTGTCTTAATATAAAATTACTTTATTTCAATTGGCCGATCTAAAAACTTATTGTATCAAAGAAAACAGAAAAGACGGGATGATAATTTAGCCTGTCGAGCGTAAAACATTGTAATTACAATACAATATTGTCGAAAAAAAGTACCTAAAAAGCTTTTAGCGTAGAACAATTTTTCGTTTAATTCCATTAGTTCGAAAGACATCGCAGAAAGCAGGAACAGTGTACGTCGGGAGAAGTGCAAGAGATTTTAAATTGCACGAAGCACGTCATACCTTTTAGAAGAGAAAATATGCGGCTAAGACTAACTGACCTATATAAAAGAAAGTTCAGGTAAAAAATAAACATTTCACGAGAATATTTTTTCAACTTTAAAATTCGTAAATATTGAATAATACATTTTCAAGCAATTTTAACTTTTTTTGTTTAAAAACAAATATTAGATATACAGTACGAAGGAGGAACTTTGTTCACATGCGCCATAATAGACAATGTGTTAGGAAGAAAGTATATACGATATAACAGAACTTGCTAAAACTCTAGAGGCTCTAAAGGAGACTTCATAGGTCCGGAACCGTTTTGTGGAATCACAAGAGATTGCATAAGAGGGGAAATCGGGAACTGGCTAGATAGGGAACACCAACTCAAATGCAGGTTGACACAACATACAAGGAGTTTACTGAACAAGGTAGACAAGGATCTCTCAACTAGGCTACTGAAACTGGGTAAGAGACATTTGGTGACTGGACACTGCACCCTGAGGAAACATCTGGACAAAATGGGCAAAGTTAGTTCGGAAATTGTGAACTCTACGATAAAACACCTACTCAAATACTCTGCTTCTGCCGGAACTTACAAGGATGGAAGCACCTTAGAAAGGAATTAATACAACCATTACAACTACTGAAAATCACTACAGACTCCAGTCAAACTAGTGGCCTTTATAGAAGAACGAAGCTTCTGGAATGGAAGTAGGTAACATTGGAAATGGTACAAAGATTCAGTTCAAGTGTCTGGGCTGTTGAGCACAACCCAAACGGATGAATGAATAAATGAATTAACGCCAAGTGTTCTTCCTTGGAACATATATTTCATTAATTTTTTTAGAACTGAATTATGTTGATTTGTACAAAGAACATGTTATGGGCATTAGGGAACTTCGTCTTATAGAAGGTAGAAGCTATCTACTCACCTCGACCCTCACGTGTAGGAGCAAGGTTCATCTGTGGATAAAAATCAGTCAAGATCGTTTCAAAATTTTATCAACTTTTCCGCATGCTAAGTATGTTCTGTTAAACAAAGTGTTGGTATACTTGTATCACTAGCAAATATATTTTTTTCTTCCTAACAAATTCTCATAAGCAGCTGTTTTTTTTTTTCTTAAGAGACACTCGAATATATCTACAATTTTACGGTCTAAACTATAGCATGAGATGGTAGATTATTTTTCAAATCTTTCATATTTTATTTTGAACCTTTTCTCGACTGCAGGAATTCCGAAAGAGATATCGTTTATACCTTTGACCGAAAAATAAATGTCCTCGTTCACGCACAATAACCTACCAGAAATACTAAAGGCGTCAACCAAATATCTGAATATTTAGGTCAACGGAAATATATTACAAAAATACACGAATTATTCTATTTTAAAAAGTTTAGATCTGTTTGATGAAATGTTTGCGGGCCCACGCCGTCTCTGCGGAGCACGAACTTAATTCGAAAAAGGGCTATGCATTAGCAGTAACTTGGTTGTAAAAAGAATTTGTGCTTTGGCAAGCAGTCACAATAAATTTCGATTACGCGAAAGGGAATTGTCATTGAAGTCTGTCGTTCACTGTCATTTCGTATGCAACCAAAGTAGGCTATCATTTAGATTATCGGAAGTTTCTTTACGTACAAATATAAAGCTCAATTTAAAGGAGGTACATTTCAGGAAAGCAAATCCTAATTTGGAACAAACCAAACGGTTTTTTTGGAATATATGGAGAATACTACAGCAGGAGCTTGACCTGTTGGTCTTACCTCACTACGACTTATAAGATCTTCTGTGTATATCCTAAATCTATAATTTTTTCTGAGAAAGCATTTTGGAGTTAGGTCTGTAACCGTATCAGGACTATCTTCTGTATGTTCCTTGTGGTGTATTCATTATTTTTTCTTTTAATTATTTTGGGAAATTGAACCACCATCTAAGTAGACCTTTTCCAGGTATTTGGCGGACAATTACCCTACAACTGCAGATAATGTGTGTTTCGTCAACTCATCTGCATCATCGCAGAATTTGCATGTTCCACTTTGCCCATCTAGCAGAGATGGTATCTTGGTGAGCAGTGTTCCGAGATAATTCCTGTGATTACTCTGAGAGCAGATTTCCAAGAGCAGTTTACCGTACTGAGTAGAAGGTCGTAATAACTTTTTGTCTGTCTTTGGATGAAGTTCCTTTTCCCATTTTCGGACTTCTCCCACGATGCGTCTTTTTGGGATACCACAAAATAGTTCGGGTCCGATAAAAGGGATACAGGCTCCAACAGCTACAAGTTACTTTGTTGTGTCTAGCCAGTTGCTCGAGGGATTTTTTGCAGTTCCAGACTGTTTTAGACTTGAAAGTTAATCTGATGGCAAGAGTGCAATCCTGTTAAGCATCGAAAGAGCAGTTTTATCATCTCCCAGAAAAATAAAAGTGCTAGGTGATGTGGTATTTCAGAAATTGTTTGGTAAAATTTTGCTAGAAGCTTGGAAGTTCTTCTGCAGTTCAAGTTTTCAATATTTGTTGAGTAAAATATGAGAGAAAGGGTCTGGTTCTGTGAAGCCACTCAAGCCTGCACTAAGAATTTTGATAGAACACTACAGCAATGGTCACTAGTATCAACCCCAATAAAACCATCTTAATGGCCTTCACTAAGAAAAGAAAACTCAACCTCAAAACCATTGAACTAACCTAACTCCTATCAACATTTAATGGAGAAATATCTAGATTTGACTCTAGACAGTGAAATCCTGTGGAACAAACACGAAAATGAGATTACAAATGAAGTGAAAATGGCTCTAATGGTGTGCAGGGCAATGGCAGGGAGAATTTTGGGGTTGTAGCTCAAAAATTCTGAGCTGAATGTACACTGCCATAGTGAGAACAAATTATCACTCATGGAGCAATTGCGTGGAGTAGTAGATCTAGCCTATTGATGACCAGAGAAAAAGTCTCCAAAATTAGAAGACTAGCCTGTATATGCATTACTGGAGCAATGATAACATGCCCAACGGCGACCATGGAAATGATTCCCAACTTCACACCACTACATTTGGTGGTGGAAAAACCTCCCTCTCGCTTTTAAAAATCAGAAAACCTGGGAGATGCCACAAGATGGTATGATGGAGAAGTAGATTTTCAAAAACTTTCGTTACGGAATTACGCAACTTGCGGGATATGAGCCACTACAGAACTCTGGGGCGTACCATATGTGGACTTCAAACATCCCTCCTAAAGGAGAAAAAGGAAAGCGCTCAGTCACAGTAAGTACAGGAGAAGAAGAAAAGGGAAGGCATCCCTTCTTCAACTGGCAGCTACGCAGCTGCAGCAAAAATAATAAGAATGGCGGTTCTCCCTAGGGCATACCCTGAGACCACACTCAGTGCGGACGACCAAACCTTGCTGGATAACGCAATAATAGAAGAAATGTATTCTGGATGGGAGCATAAGCTCCAGTTTACTGGCATACATTTCAGACCAGAAGTCGTTCTATCGACTGTAAAACACCACAGACTGCAGAATGACTCCAGTTGATAATACCACAGTTGAAAAGCTGGAAGGGAGTAAAACTGATGGTGTGCCAGGGAGAAAGCAACCCAAAAATGCATACCGCTACGGTCTCACAACTCCAAACTTCTTGGGGAGGAGTCGCCGCTGTCCGAGGAGGGAATGGAGTTTAGGTCGAAGGAAGGGGACAGCACTCTTACAGAAGGGGACATTACCCTGATGAAAGAGGGTAATACCCAACCTGAAAACCAACAGGATGGCGGGAATTAACTTAGCTCAGGTTAATGCTCACCATGCCAAAGGAGCTTCGGCGGTGATCACAAGATTGTTCACTAAGGACCAATGGGGGATGTGTTGGATCCAAGAACCATGGGTCAATAATAACCTGGTAAGAGGATTAGCATGTAAAGATGCTAAAATAGTATATCACTCAGGTAGTGATATATTAAGAACATGTATTATGGTAAGGAACAATATTAACTATTTTTGTCTTTCAGAATACATGACTCGAGACCTCGTTCCAGTTCGAGCACTCTTCGAACACAAGAAGGAGGGTAAGGAAATAGTTATAGCATCTTGCTACTTTTCGGGAGACGGGATAGCACCACCCTCCAGGTACAAAGACTGGTGGAGTACTGTGAAAAGAAGAGGCTATCTCTACTCTTAGCATGTGATGCCAATGCACTAAATACTGTTTGGGGCAGTAGCAGTACCAATCAGAGAGCAACTTTTAGAATATATCCCTAATAAAAACCTTAATATTTCCTGGGAGTAGCACAAATAGGGGAGATAGTCCTCTCGAAGATCATAAAAGATCTTCGAGAGAAAGTACTACAATGGCTAAGTACATTTGTAGTAACGAAAGGTTAAAATGGGCTATGAACACCTTTTCACCTTCCAAGGCACCGGGAGCCCATGGAAAAATCTCAGAATAGTGGAAGAAGAAGAATGTAGATTCTGTGGAAAGGGAGAAGAAACCTCCATCCACATACTTGCGAATTGCACATCAATTCAGAATCCTAGGGCACATTACCTAGGATACTACTGGATAGAAGAGAGACACTTACCTAAGTTAAGGCCTGCAGATATCCTAAGATTCCTCCAGAAAATAGGTCTAAAGGAGCTTCTAGTCTATGAGACTTTTCTCAGGAACTAAGTAGAAGTGAGGGGGCGCAATAGATCTTTTGGGTCTCAGTGAATAGTGAAATAGGCAGCATATAGATTCTGTGGATTTCAAGAAAAATTCAAGCACATACTAAGCGGGATATAAGCCACTACAGAACTCTGGGCACACCATCAATGATATCCAAGACCTCCACAGGACACTAATGTAAAAATCGGGCACAATACATCTTTTTGGGGCCGGAAATCTGAATCAGAGAGTTTCCCTATTAAGAATGGTCAGTTTGTTGCCAAGTTTAAATGATGCTAGCCCCAAACCCTGAGGAATAGGAAGGCAGCAGCTCAAAAACCTTTTGGACATGTCTGCACCACCAATGAAACAGTTTTAGTAGTAGCGAGCCTAGTGCGCGAACACATTCACAATGAGTTCAAAAAAGGTGGGATGAAACAAAATACTGCAAGCTAGCCAAGGAATTAATGTACTATCCTGGCATTAAAAATATTCTTGTCCATGACCTAGCGGAACCTACGTTCTGCAACAGGTTTTCTGACCGGACATTGTCAACTGGACAAACATCTTCATAGAATGAGGCTATCTGACACATCATTAAATCGAGGCTGTGAACAGGAAGATGAGACGATATAGTATATCCTCTTCGATTGCTCGGCTCTATCATCCATCCGTAAATCCGTGTTCGGAGAGTTTTGGCTAACCCCAGCCATACTGAGAGAAGTTTCTCTTGGGAACCTTATCAACTATGTTGAAACCATAGACTGGTTGACGTAGTGAGAGGGACTTACAGGAAGATGCACAAAGGGCCTAGTGAAACCTAGGTGCTGTGGGGTTACCCTACCCTACCAACTTATCAGATCAGATCAGAACCCTGGATAATGACTAATAAACTGTATTTTATTGGAAATACTTCAACTAGTTTGGAATTTCAATATCTTGAACGTTTTTTTTGTGAATAAAATTCTCATTAGTGGAAAATCTCAATTAACTTCTTTACTGCAAACTCGTTCTACATACGCACCGATCCAATTTCCCATCCAATTTCCCACCACAAAGAATACAAAAAAAAAATCTAGAAAGATTTTTCGTTTCACACCCAAAACAGGATATCGTAATTTTATTCCTAACCCAATCTAATTACATCCACAGAGGAATGGCTTTTTGCAAAAAGAAAAGATACATTATACGGTGATAAAAGGGTTACGCTTGGCACCACACACAGTGGTGTTTCATTTTTTTTTCTCATTTAATTGTACCCCTTAAATTTGCACGCTACTGTAACTATGCAAAAAAGTATTTCCATTAATGTTAACATAATAAAAGCATATATGGTTTTTGGATTTAAAAGTGATTTTTTTGTAGAATAGCTGCGCATCGGATAGGAATGATAACAATTTGATATTATAAAATACTGTTTGAAACTGTTAGTATTTTTTTTTGGATGGTAGCGTGTAAAAAAGAGCCTAGAACGAGGTCGACTATAAAATTCCATTTTGCGATTATAACGAAAGACAAAAATGAATTTTCAGTCGAGCGAAATAGAAAATTTAATTTAACACTTTTCGTTAATAAATCCAATTTACAGAAATTTCAGTTTTCTCATTAAATAATGTTTGGAGTAAGTTTGCGTAGTTAAATTCGAATGAGATTCGTATCGAAAAAATAAATTCATGTTTATGATTTTAGAAAGTCATTTTATTTGTTGTATGTCAAAAACAATACCGGAATTTGGACCATGGAACACAAAATATGTATAATCCTTCCAAATTAATTGTATCGCGTTCAAAGTAGCCTTTTTTACGCCAACGAATAGTATTTTTAGTCGCCATTTTCTTTATTTTAGCAATATCAACATTACTTGAAAGACGTTCATGACAGGTCAGAGCGAGGAAAATTTTTCGTTACATCTCGACCACTTTTGAATGCATAATACTATATTTCAGTTAGTATTATATCTAGAATGGTAAATCATATGTCTGTAGACAGAGAAAACATTAAAGTTTTTGAGCATCAAAAATGTTCAATGTGGGCTCTATGAGTCACACGACAGACGTCCAACCGATAGTTCAACGCAGCTCGTACACGTTACAATGTATCTCGGTCGATACTTTTAACAGCATCGTTAATGCGTCTTCTGAGCTCAACCAGTGTTGAAGGTAGTGGTGGTACGAAAACCGTCTCTTCAATTTACCCCCAGAAATATAAATCGCACGGTGTGATATCAGGAGAATTGGGAGTCCACGCAAACAAGTCCAAATCTTCTACAGCACAACGGTCTATCCAACGATGAGTGAGTTCCTCGTTCAGATCGACCAAGCCATGGTAAAGTTTTATGGTCGACATTCCAGTAAACAAAATATAAAGGGAAAACCAGTACGCTTTGGTTATAAGAACTGGATGCTGAGTAGTTCCACAGGATAATGTTACGCCTTTGATACTTATTGTGGTGCTAAAGGAAATCCTCAAGTTAACGATTTACCCTTGGGATCTCGGGTAGTTCTTGATCTTCTCAAAATTATTGCAGTGCCCTAAAAATGCTGAGGGATCAAGGTTATCGTGCCACTGGTACTATAAGAGAAAACCGAACCAAAAAATGTCTGACGACAAAAGTAAAATTATTCAAAAAGCAAGAGAGAGGTTGTTTTTGAACACTACTATGATAATGATTCAGCGCTTCTTTTTATCAGGTGACATACTGACTCAATTGTTACCAACTATGACAAACTGCAACCTATTAGTACGGTCAAGCGCTGGTCATTAGTAGCCAAAGAGAAGGTAGATGAAAAAAGCTAGGTGGAGTTGCTCAAAATGTGCTTTGAACGGGAGTGTTTCAGAGTTTATCATTCCTAAGATGTTCATTGACCAAGATCTCCCTTATTTGTTTTGCGGTAGGTACTGATTGATTTTTGTTTAGTTTTAACCACTATTGTATTTTTCTTTGTACTTGAAAATAATGAGTAAAATGTAATGTATAACTTTTATTTTTTTTAACATTTTTCCCATTGTCCCCATTTGGGACATATATTTTGTAATGTGCTCCGCGTTTGGTGCCAATTTATAATGTTTTTGGAATGGGTAATAAAGTAATTTTTTTCTAATTTTTCTTATTAAATTAATTGTGATTTTATGATATAGTTGGGCGCCAATATTCATTTGTAAAATAAATAAATATGTAAGTATTTAATGCAGTTAATGATATTTGATTTAGTATAATTCAACCCATTGAAATTTTATTTTATTTACCTGACCTTTTTTCTCAGTACAATCTTGTAACTTACTTTGAAAGCATAACACTATCGTTTTCTCAGTCGGATTCGATAATTGTGTTGTAGACACCGTCCTGCGCATTTCTACTTATTATCTCAAAATGGCAACTCAAATAATAGACAAGTTAGTGAATTAAACTAAGAAACGTCATATTTTTTATTTAAAAACGAAAACACAGTGGCAAAACTATGTATGATGTATTACCATGCCTTCTACACTTAAAGAATAGTAAAATAATTGCTAAATTCAAGAAATCAGTTTACAAATGAGAAATATTTACAAAACAATGGCTATCATATATGAAATGAATGGTGAGTAAAAATTGATTTTAGTGAAATATTTATTCATAAACAAAAACTAGAAACTGGTTTAGTCCATGAGCAAAGAAATAGATAGATGTTTATAATCAAATACATAAAAATACAATAGTAGTTTGTGCAACTAGTGTGGATGTGATGGCCATATCGCACGGGGTAGAAGTTTAAGCACGACGCCCTAGGCGGAGTACTCAATCTTCCGAGTGCGATATGGACAATCCACACGAGTCGAACAGAATATTTTTTCTACGACCCACCTAAGAAAAAATCTAGAAAATAAACATTTTATTAAACTATAATATAACTTCAAATTAAAAATTTTTAACAATTTTATTATTATTTATAAATAAAATTAAAATTAAAAAAAATCCCACGAGGAATCGAACTCTAGTCCACCGTGTGAGAGGCTGGGATACTTACCACTGGACTAAGGAGGAAGATAGTAATCACCTATCTATAACGTCAAATGTATTACATAATTTTATTAAAACTGAGGTTTGTCAGGAGTCCCCTTAAATATTTATTTTATTCTGTTTTTATACGTTATACGTCTCCTTTGCGGCTAAGCGAATATCTGGTGGAGCGGTGGTTGGTTCTCAAGCTGCAACTAATACCAATTAATAGATACCCCCCAAGAAATTTAAGTTTTCATATCTATTCGAGAGTTTCACTAGGCTATACAGTATTCGCCAGCTAACTTGATGTCCCAGAAATTACCAACTAAGAGAGACAGAGTAATAGTGCCCTGCCTACTCGGCTGCTATTGGTGGAAAAAAATTTTGACAAACGCCAATTGCATCGAACCTTTCAGTAGCGTAGCGTCACAAAGTTATTCTTTCTGCTTTGTACAATGAAGTGTTTGTAAGAATGTCAGCCGTTAATAAAGAAAATCGTAAATGTACCGAAGGACAAACTCGTCAAGTGATATATAGAGAGTTCAATTATTTTAAGACATCAAAAAGTGATGAAGATACCTTAATAAATGTGAAAATTAAAACATCCCAGGCAACAGGTAAGCCAGCTAGCTAGCAAGCCATCACTAGCAAGTTAGCACAGCTTATTTTATTTATCTGCGAATTTAATGATCCTACGATTAAAATGTTACGTGCCAAATTAAACCTTAATTTTTTGGAATAGGTAGTTGGTTTTTTAGTTAAACATTAGCTTTCAACCTAACCTAAAAATTTTTTTTCAAACACGTCAGAAATGGTCAAATGTATTGGATATTTTGCACATTTAGAAAAGTTGAAAACTAATAATTATTTCAATCAATTTGGCTTAAAAAGCTGATTGAGTTAGAACATTACTAAAGTTATTTTTGCGAGCTATACCGAGAAAGCTGTTTATTCCTATTCTTAGAAATATACCTAGCTCAAATAATTTCCCATTATCTTGCGTTTTTTTATTCTCATTACTACCTGGAAGAAATTATTTAGTTTCCGTCCGGAAATATAAGATAATCTTCAATCTTCAATAAGATAAATGACATGTTATTGTAATGGGTACCTTATTGTTGAAATATTATTTATCTACTCAGAATTCAGGTATAAAGCAGATCCGTTTCTATTAAAATCAATATACCAATAAGTATAACAAATAATTAAATATTATTTATTAAGTTAGGATCATATATTTCCGGACGGACTTTATTTTATTAATTGTACAAGTTGTGTTAATTTGTAACAGAAAGCGTATCCTCAGAACTTGCACGGCATTGTTTACAGTTATCGGATGGGCGGCGTCAATAGCTTCCTAGAAAGCATCTAGGATATCAAGTTAGCTGGCGAATACTGTAATATCCTTTGACTATGAAATTCCTGTAATAATTTGTTTTCATCTAAGAGGTTACTTTTTAATACAACCCGACAAAGACTACTACAAAAACCCTTTCTACTTTTTCAAATTGTTCAAATCGACGATATAAAAGATATCCAGAAAAATGCACATTTACTTTTATAATCGCTGTAACTGCGGCAGTAAAAGTAGCCATAAAATGTATCATGGAAATGGAAACGTCACACTTTAGACTATAAAACTACAAAGCAAAACGAAATGCTATTATATCTCTTTCAATTCATCACATTGATAGATATACCAGAAGAGCATTGTTTGCACTAAGGTGGGATTTTACTTTTTACATCATTTTGATTCTTTGACAGATGTCAAATATTTTATCATTATAAAAATTTGGTTCAAACCTTCTATAGATGTCGAAGAATAAAAATATATTATGTATATATTAATTAATATATATATAATATATATATAATATATTTTTATTCTTCGACATCTATTGTTAAAACGCTTTACTAAATACGACAATTTTACAGGAAACTGTATTAATTCATCAAACCTTCTAGTTTAGTATACACCATCAATTATATTTGAAATCTCATCACTATCAACATTATTTGAATGTCACATGTTATAACTCACCAGCGAATGCAATAGGAGAATTTTTAACAGGAGATCCTGTTTCTCTGCTCAAAATAATTCGTTTTGCTTATATATTATCTATTTTAGTACCTCTCGAGCCATCTAACGGCAATGCCTAGGAACGCATTTAACTACATTTAACTATAATGTCGACGCACGTTAGATTCCTTACTTATGTTCTCATATCTTTTCTGAGAGGGCACTGTTAAAGATTCAAAACATCCGAAAATTGTCAGAAATGATGTGCGCAGGGAAGTTTGTTGGTAATTAGATACCATTTTGGAGACAAGCCTGACCGGCGTTCTCTTGATTGTCTAAAAAGAAAGACAATTATAATGTGAGTTGTGTCGAAGGAAATTCTAAGTAAGTCAATACCTTTTCATACATTACTAATGATTGTCGTGTATATATCTTTGAAATGTTGTGGGATGACTCTGTCATTCTAAATTAATTGCTTTCGCCGACAGCACTTGTTGCTTGTAGAAGCTTCTAAAAATCCCTGTGTATTTTTAGATTACAACAACTCTCCATTCTACGTTCTCCATTCTACCTTCTCCATTCTACGTTCTACATTCTACATTCTACATTTTACATTCTACAATCAACTTGATTCAACTAGCAACTTGATTTGAAAATCAATTCAGTTCGATTCTCTACTTCCGACACTACGTTATACTTGCTTTTACAAGTATGGATCATATTATGTCCAGTACATTATTGACATAAAATTCGTTTCTCTTCTCCATGGGAGAATACGAAAACCATTTATAGATGCATAAGCCGATATTTATTTCTAATATTTGATTAATCATACCATGGTAGAACCTTTAGCATTGAACTAATTTCCCTCGAAATCTTATTAATTTGTATACTTAATGTACGACGGCCAAGGGCCATATTTCTTTGATTAATCATATTGTTGTAGAACCTTTAGCATTGAACTAATTTCCCTAGGAACCTACTTAATTTGTATATTTAATGTACGACGGCCAAGGGCCATATTTGTAAAATAGTAGGGACCAAAGTCGACTTTAAGTAGGATATTCTTCATTAGATTGTTAAGTTACTTTCCCGATTTTTATTTAATGATCATCTAAGTACCTATAAAAAACCATATACTCTGTTTTTCGTCATTTGATCAGGGTAAATTATATTATTTCATTTTACAAATGACGTGGCGCTCAAATAAGTTATATGCCAGACAAATTTTTATTATCTAAGTGTTATACAACATTTAGGCGAAAATTCACGACCCATTGTTTTACCTCGAGCTTAGTCGAAGGCATACCGTAAGTAACACAAGAATTATCTTTTTATCGTTATATCTACCTAGAAGTTACAAATTTACAAAAAAAAGCTCGTACGTGTTTCGAAGATCTAAAACCGACCTTCTGTGTTGTACAAAATAGAAACTTGGAATCTCGCGAGAGAAGAGCGGACGGAATATTGACGGTAAAATGTGCTGGTTGAGCATATTGCTTTAATATGTTCAGATATAAAACTAGAGCACACATACCTATGAATATTCAGAGACGGCATGACCTGACACAAAATTTTTCCATATTTCTGGACACGAATACATTTTTTTTCACGACCCAAAAAGTACTTTTAATAAAATTTCCTATAAGATGACAAAGAAAATCTTTTTTTCACACATATGAGTCGTATTTTTGTTTTGTAACGTAGATTTTAGAAGAAGAAGAAGAAGAAATAAGTTTATTGTTTACTGGGATTATCTACACACATACATATAATTCAAGTAGTATCCCAAAACATAACGACTGGCCACAATTAGGACTCTCAAGTTTATGTTTAAAAAGGAACCTCGTGTATTCTAACAAATATCTATTTATAGTCTCTCTCGGCACGTCTACTTAGTTTGTTGTAATAACTCAAGGTGATGTTTACTAATCAATTCATAATTAAGCCTTGGAATTATTATACAAACTATTATACTGAGTGTTAAATATATTATGCTAGAGTTCACTTACACTTAATTGAAAAGATCATAGTGGATTGGTCGAGGCTCTACCATGTGCGCATAGTCGGGCTTACCTAAAACAAAGAAAATATGCGTGAGTGTGTGATTTCTTTTAGCCTAATTTAATAAGATAACAATAATATTTAAATGAGAAATAAATTCCCTTGAAACTAATTTCAATAAATCATTAGAACGTTGAAATATTACATAAACATGAGTAAGAAGGTCGACAGGTACAAAGTCAAGTTCAGAGCGTGAAATAAACATAAGCATGTATTATTTAATATTTACTTACGGTGAACTTGACTCGTCGTATAAATATACAAGCGATAAATCAATAATAGATCGATCAGTGATCAGTCAATAATAAATCATTAGATTAGTTAAATAATTATTCGAATACAAAGGGATTTAATTCGCATTGTGTTCTATCACTAATTTATCTACCAACGAGGCCTAGTACCTACCTAGGAGTTCTACTTTATGGTACATGGAGGGGATTAATCGCACCACCACGACCTCTTCTAGGACTACCCTCTAGAGAAAAGTGATTAAACTCGCATTACGCTACACATTCTACTAGTACTGAGTGGTGCAATGAAGATGAAGGGCTGACTCGTGACATGCTCGCTCCAGCTACTAGAGCTTGACTTATGGTCGAATCTGAGTGGTGCAATGGACAAAAAAGGATTAAACACGCATTTGCCCGCTCCAGATACATTTGTCATGTCAATCACTATCAAAGCTCAGATATTTTATATTCAATAAATTCAAATAACAATCAATTAATATAGAGACATAAAACAATAAAGAAAGAACACTCAGTGAAAAAGCTCACCTGAATAAATAAATTCAAAATCTCTAACACCAACAATACTTTCTCGGAACACTAAACTGAACCACAATTCTGAAGCACAGTCAATAACAGAATGCCTCGAATAATTTTTACTCAACTTGAGACCTGAACAATGACTATTACTTTCAAACAACTCGAAGGACCATCGTATTAAAAGAGCATTAATTTAAAGTAATAGTCCAGTTCAGTCGGACGAAAAGTCTCGCGCTAGCGTTCTGCGCGCACATCTAGTCGTTAAGACTAAATTCATGCCGTGATTGGCGTAGATAATTTATGTGATCTAAGCGGAGGGGAACCGGTGGGTATTTTGAAAATACACAGGTACGGCTTGGCGTCTTATGAAAATTGATCAAATTGATTGGCATTCAGAGAAGATTTTATTGAATTCGAATAAGACCTTTTATTAAAGCCCAAAATTCATGAGTAGATAGTAATCGTAAATCAACTCGTTTCCTTGATGAGAAATATGGAAACGTCTGGGGTACGTGACAATTAAGATAAACAGTCGAACACGCCGTGTGCTTAAGAATTTCTTGGTTCGCCTTTTTTTAAGAGTATCGATGAATAGTTATACAATTTGATACAATGTTTTGGTTATACTTTAGGGTCTTAAAACAAATATTTAGTTCAATTAAAAAAAATATTGGTCGATTTTCATATTTTATGCAACATATATATTTGTCACCGATCCAATAAAAATCTGTTTAATATTCCATTCATTCCGTTGAATTCAATTTTTCCTTCGTTTAGTTTCCAATTTCGTTTTCTCGGGATTGTAGACATCTGATCCGCGACAATAGTCAATATTGCCAAGACAATTTCATATAAGAAAGCAAACAAAAATAAATAATGTAATATAAAATGAAAGACGCATCGGATATTTTGTTGTTGATAAATTAAGTTCGAGATGTATTGCTCGGATTCCGAAGAAAATTATATGGTAATTTTATTTCAACTGTGAACAATACTACAGAGACAGTAGAAAAAGAACACCTTCGATGGTAAAATGAGTCCAAAATTGATTTAAAGGTTTTTATTTTTTTCAAAAGAAGCCCAAGGGTGCTTTGAACGAAAGATGGCAAGCGGACCGAGTTGATAGGTTGAATAAATTATCACAAAAAACGCAAAACCGAAGGTGTATCAAAATAGGATAATAGTGGTTTTCTTGTCAATAGGAGGATCAACTCATTGTTACAATTGCCAGGATTTTATAACGGACATACGACATATGGAGTAACCACCAAGTGCTGATGGCTTCACCGTTCCAACGAGTGCACCATCTGTATCTGTATCTGTAAAGTAGGAAGGGTGAATTTAGTTAGGCCACATTGTACGTCCTCACAAGGAGTTGTCCTCCTAGGTCATCATCCATCCTGTCCTTTCCAGGAAGGTGGACAGGTCACTAGGAGACATCTCCTTTATATCGGCAGGTGTAAGCCAAGACTAACCGAACACACACTCTCTCATTGGCGATAACTCCGGGCACTCGCATAAGACATGCCTGACAGTTTCTTCTTCCTGTTCACACATCCTGCATAGAGGTGTGTCCACCAGCCCCATTGTATGGTGGTGATTCCTTAGCTGACAGTGGCCATTTAAAAATCCTACTGTTAAACGTAGGTTTTTCCTGGTCATCGCCAAATATATCTTCTACACCAGTTTCCCAGGGTCCCCCAGGGTGATCCTGACAAGACTGCATCCCATCTCTTTAGGGATTGAGCTAGTTTCGTAATTACCGAAGTTGTCAGGCCGTAGGTGTCGTTGGGTCTTAAAAGTCTTAATCCAGCCGCTTCCCTGGCTAAAGAATCATAAATCATCATAAATCACCAGATCATAAATTTATTTAAGAGTTTTTAATTTTTCTAGAAAAACCCAATAGTACTTTCAACGAAAGATGGTAAGAGGACCGATATGATGAGCTGGATTAATTATCACAAAATGCTCTTCAGGTTCAAAAGATGACTTCAATTATTTTGATAGCCATGCTCTATCCAAAGCTTTCAGCAATCCAACCACAATGTCTAGACTGGTAAAAAAATATAAAGAATCCCTTGATAGGCTGACAAAAAACATCACAGAGTCTCTAGTATGGGTGACGGGACATGAGGGGATTGCAGGTAATGAATTGGCGGACCATTTAGGTGAAGAAGTCTCTAAAGGAGACTTCATAAGTACGGAACCGTTCTATGGAGTCACTAAGGATTGCATGAGAGGGTAAGAATATTTTTTTACCTCCCTGTATAAAATCTATAAAATTTTAAAATACGAAAGATTCAGCTCAAAAATTGTCAAAATTAAAAAAAAAGTCCAATAATTATAAAGAACTGTCAAAAATGATCAAAATTGTTAAAAATTGTGAAAATTTTTGAAAAATTGTGAAAAATGGTCAATAATTGTCAGAACCTGTCAAAAATGATCAATAATTGTTAAAATTTGAAAAAATGGTCTAAAATGGTCAAAATTTTTGAAAAATTGTTAAAAATGGTCAATAATTGTCAAAACTGTTAAAATTGGTCAATAATTGTCAAAAATGGTCAATAATTGTTTAAATTTGAAAAAATGGTCAACAATTGTCATAAATTGTCAAAATTGGTCAATAGTTGTCGAAAATGGTCAATAATTGTCAAAAATTGTCAACATTTTTGGAAAATGGTGAACATTTTTGAAAAATGGTCAAAAATGGTCATTCTATTGTGCATAAGAAGCAAGCTTCTGTCGGCGGTCCGATGAGCGCTCACCTTTTTTTTTCTCTACGTCGCGAACCCCGCAGACTCGCAATTTTCTTTTTTTACACTGTAATGTCTTCATAAAAAATGCCACTAATCTCGCGGCAAGCATCCTCGTTTTTAACAATATTATAATAAAATTTGTCACTTTTTTCCCATAAAATGGGCCGTTTTTCGTACTGCTTGATAAAGTTTTTCCATTATCTTAACTCATTTCGGTTTAATTTATTTTTGTTTAAACAATAACAGTGCCCTGTACTTGGCTAAACAATCAAGAGGCGAAGCGAGGCAGCTGAAACGCTGTCAAAAATTGTCAAAAATTGTCAAAAATTGTCAAAAATTGTCAAAAATTGTCAAAAATTGTCAAAAATTGTTAAATATTTTGGAAAATGGTCAAAAATAATCAATAATTGCCAAAATTTTTGGAAGTTGTCAAAGATGGTCAATAATTATCAGAAACTGTCAAAAATGGTCAATAATTCTTAAAATTTTAGAAAAATGGTCAATAATTATAAAAAACTGTCAAAAATGGTCAATAAATGTTAAAAATTTTTGAAAAATTGTGAAAAATGGTCAATAATTGTCAGAAACTGTCAAAAATGGTCAATAATTGTTAAAAATTGTCCAAAATTTTTGAAAAATTGTGAAAAATGGTCAATAATTGTTGAAATTTGAAAAAATGGTCTAGAATGGTCAAAATTTTTGAAAAATTCTTAAAAATTATCAATAATTGTCAAACCGGTCAAAATTGGTCAATAATTGTCGAAAATGGTCAATAATTGTCAAAAATTGTTAACATTTTTGGAAAATGGTGAAAATTTTTGAAAAATGGTTAAAAATGGTCATTCTATTGTGCATAAGAAGCAAGCTTATGTCGACGGTCCGATGATCGCTCACCTTTTTTTTTCTCTACTACGCGAACCCCGCAGACTCTCAATTTTCTTCTTCTACACAGTCATGTCTTCATAAAAAATGTCACGAATCTCCCGCCAAGCATCCTCTTTTTCAACAATATTATAATAAAATTTGTCGCTTTTTTCTCATAAAATAGGCCGTTTTTCGTACTGCTTGATAAAATTCAAAGTTTTTCCATTATCTCAACTCATTTCTGTTTAATTTATTTTTTTTAAACAATAACAGTGCCCTGTACTTGACTAAACAATCAAGAGGCGAAGCGAGGCAGCTGAAACGCACAAATGCCGTCCAAATAATCAAAATTTTCTTTGAAGTACCGACTCCCATCGGATGGCGTTCGAACTTCCTCGGACCGTGCGCCGCACAACAGAATGTAGTCAAGAATTGTCAAAAATTATCAAAAACTGTCAAAAATTGTCAAAAATTGTCAAAAATTGTCAAAAATTGTCAAAAATTGTCAAAAATTGTCAAAAATTGTCAAAAATTGTCAAAAATTGTCAAAAATTGTCAAAAATTGTCAAAAATTGTCAAAAATTGTCAAAAATTGTCAAAAATTGTCAAAAATTGTCAAAAATTGTCAAAAATTGTCAAAAATTGTCAAAAATTGTCAAAAATTGTCAAAAATTGTCAAAAATTGTCAAAAATTGTCCAAAATTGTCGAAAATGGTCAAAAATAATCAATAATTGCCAAAATTTTTGGAAGTTGTCAAAAATGGTCAATAACTATCAGAAACTGTCAAAAATGGTCAATAATTCTTAAAATTTTAGAAAAATGGTCAATAATTATAAAAAACTCTCAAAAATGGTCAATAAATGTTAAAAATTATCAAAATTTTTGAAAAATTGTGAAAAATGGTCAATAATTGTCAGAAACTGTCAAAAATTGTCAATAATTGTTAAAATTTTGAAAAATGGTCAATAATTATGAAAAACTGTCAAAAATGGTCAATAATTGTTAAAAATTGTCCAAAATTTTTGAAAAATTGTGAAAAATGGTCAATAATTGTTGAAATTTTAAAAAATGGTCTAGAATGGTCAAAATTTTTGAAAAATTGTTAAAAATTATCAATAATTGTCAAACCGGTCAAAATTGGTCAATAATTGTCGAAAATGGTCAATAATTGTCAAAAATTGTTAACATTTTTGGAAAATGGTGGAAATTTTTGAAAAATGGTCAAAAATGGTCATTCTATTGTGCATAAGAAGCAAGCTCATGTCGACGGTCCGATGATCGCTCACCTTTTTTTTTCTCTACTACGCGAACCCCGCAGACTCTCAATTTTCTTTTTCTACACTGTCATGTCTTCATAAAAAATGTCACGAATCTCCCGCCAATCATCCTCTTTTTCAACAATATTATAATAAAATTTGTCGCTTTTTTCTCTAAAATAGGCCGTTTTTCGTACTGCTTGATAAAATTCAAAGTTTTTCCATTATCTCAACTCATTTCTGTTTAATTTATTTTTGTTCAAACAATAACAGTGACTGTCAAAAATGGTCAATAATTGTCCAAAATTGTCCAAAATTGTCCAAAATTGTCCAAAATTGTCCAAAATTGTCCAAAATTATCCAAAATTATCAAAAATTGTCCAAAATTGTCCAGAATTGTTAAATATTTTGGAAAATGGTCAAAAATAATCAATAATTGTCAAAATTTTTGAAAGTTGTCAAAAATGGTCAATAATTATAAAAAACTGTAAAAAATGGTCAATAATTGTCAAAAATTGTCCAAAATGTTTGAAAAATTGTGAAAAATGGTCAATAATTGTTGAAATTTGAAAAAATGGTCTAGAATGGTCAAAATTTTTGAAAAATTGTTAAAAATGATCAATAATTGTCAAAACTGTCAAAATTGGTCAATAATTGTCGAAAATGGTGAATAATTGTCAAAAATAGTCAACATTTTTGGAAAATGGTGAAAATTTTTTAAAAATGGTCAAAAATGGTCATTCTATTGTGCATAAGAAGCAAGCTTCTGTCGGCGGTCCGATGATCGCTCACCTTTTTTTTCTCTACGTCGCGAACCCCGCAGACTCTCAATTTTCTTCTTCTACACTGTCATGTCTTCATAAAAAATGTCACTAATCTCCTGCCAACAATATTATAATAAAATTTGTCGCTTTTTTCCCATAAAATGGGCCGTTTTTCGTACTGCTTGATGAAATTCAAAGTTTTTCCATTATATCAACTCATTTCTGTTTGATTTATTTTTGTTTAAACAATAACAGTGACTGTCAAAAATGGTCAATAATTGTCAAAAATTGTCAAAAATTGTCCAAAATTGTCCAAAATTGTCCAAAATTGTCCAAAATTGTCCAAAATTGTCCAAAATTGTCAAAAATTATCAAAAATTGTCAAAAATTGTCAAAAATTGTTAAATATTTTGGAAAATGGTCAAAAATAATCAATAATTGTCAAAAATTTTGAAAGTTGTCAAAAATGGACAATAATTATAAAAAACTGTCAAAAATGGTCAATAGATGTTGGAAATTATCAAAATTTTTTAAAAATGGTCAAAAATTTGGAAAAATTGTGAAAAATAGTCAATAATTGTCGGAAACTGTCAAAAATGATCGATAATTGTTAAAATTTTGAAAAATGGCCAAAAATTGACAAAATTAAAAAGAATGGTCAATAATTATAAAAAACTGTCAAAAATGGGCAATAATTGTTAAAAATGGTCAAAAATTTTTGAAAAATTGTGAAAAATGGTCATTCTATTGTGCATAAGAAGCAAGCTCATGTCGACGGTCCGATGATCGCTCACCTTTTTTTTTCTCTACTACGCGAACCCCGCAGACTCTCAATTTTCTTTTTCTACACTGTCATGTCTTCATAAAAAATGTCACGAATCTCCCGCCAATCATCCTCTTTTTCAACAATATTATAATAAAATTTGTCGCTTTTTTCTCTAAAATAGGCCGTTTTTCGTACTGCTTGATAAAATTCAAAGTTTTTCCATTATCTCAACTCATTTCTGTTTAATTTATTTTTGTTTAAACAATAACAGTGACTGTCAAAAATGGTCAATAATTGTCCAAAATTGTCCAAAATTGTCCAAAATTGTCCAAAATTGTCCAAAATTGTCCAAAATTGTCCAAAATTATCCAAAATTATCAAAAATTGTCCAAAATTGTCCAGAATTGTTAAATATTTTGGAAAATGGTCAAAAATAATCAATAATTGTCAAAATTTTTGAAAGTTGTCAAAAATGGTCAATAATTATAAAAAACTGTAAAAAATGGTCAATAATTGTCAAAAATTGTCCAAAATGTTTGAAAAATTGTGAAAAATGGTCAATAATTGTTGAAATTTGAAAAAATGGTCTAGAATGGTCAAAATTTTTGAAAAATTGTTAAAAATGATCAATAATTGTCAAAACTGTCAAAATTGGTCAATAATTGTCGAAAATGGTGAATAATTGTCAAAAATAGTCAACATTTTTGGAAAATGGTGAAAATTTTTGAAAAATGGACAAAAATGGTCATTCTATTGTGCATAAGAAGCAAGCTTCTGTCGGCGGTCCGATGATCGCTCACCTTTTTTTTCTCTACGTCGCGAACCCCGCAGACTCTCAATTTTCTTCTTCTACACTGTCATGTCTTCATAAAAAATGTCACTAATCTCCTGCCAACAATATTATAATAAAATTTGTCGCTTTTTTCCCATAAAATGGGCCGTTTTTCGTACTGCTTGATGAAATTCAAAGTTTTTCCATTATATCAACTCATTTCTGTTTGATTTATTTTTGTTTAAACAATAACAGTGACTGTCAAAAATGGTCAATAATTGTCAAAAATTGTCCAAAATTGTCCAAAATTGTCAAAAATTATCAAAAATTGTCAAAAATTGTTAAATATTTTGGAAAATGGTCAAAAATAATCAATAATTGTCAAAAATTTTGAAAGTTGTCAAAAATGGACAATAATTATAAAAAACTGTCAAAAATGGTCAATAGATGATGGAAATTATCAAAATTTTTTAAAAATGGTCAAAAATTTGGAAAAATTGTGAAAAATAGTCAATAATTGTCGGAAACTGTCAAAAATGATCGATAATTGTTAAAATTTTGAAAAATGGCCAAAAATTGACAAAATTAAAAAGAATGGTCAATAATTATAAAAAACTGTCAAAAATGGGCAATAATTGTTAAAAATTGTCAAAAATTTTTGAAAAATTGTGAAAAATGGTCAATAATTGTTAAAATTTGAAAAAATGCTCTAAAATGGTGAAATTTTTTGAAAAATCGTTAAAAATGATCAATAATTGTCAAAGCTATCAAACACTTTGGAGAGAAATTAATACAACCATTACAACTACTGAAAATCCCCCCAGTCAAACTAGTTGCCTTTACAGAAGACACGAAGCTTCTGGAATGGAAGTAGATAAAATGAACGGTACAAATATTTAGTTTACGAGCCTGGGATGTTCATCACAACCCAAACGAATCATTGAATGTTCTTTGTCTGATTTTTTTATTATAAAAATAAAATTCTTTAACTTTGTACTTGTTGTTTAAAAAATACTATTAGAGTTTTTAATTGAGTTTCACAAAAATTCGGTTACATTTATGGATTTTCTAACATTCGACCCGATTAATATGCCGAATCCCTTTCGAATCGTTTTTACGAGAGAATCGGTACAAATGTTAATTCCAGTTGAAAAGAGCACGTTAGCGACCATGATCGAAATATAAAAATTTTAACTAACAGCGTAAAAAATAAGCTTTTCAGGCATTAATGTATTAGCGATGTCAAGATTCAATGGCCGTGTTAAAAAATATATCCAGCCTGTCGAATTTATTTTCCAGCTTATTGACAATGCAGACCACTTGTGAAATATTATCCAGGGAATTGCCGTTTTTTCTCTTTTCGTTGTTTTTTCGGCGGCGAAAAAATTTCTTTTTAACCAGAAATTGATGGCGTACCCTCATTAAATAATTCACCCTACGCATTAATTATAATATACACTTAAATGAAGCAAGAAAAATAAAAAATCTTCTCCTATAAATCTTGTTATTATACAGTGTGTCCACGGATAGGAGAAACTTTTTATTTCTAGTTTTAGGGGTCATCCATAAAAGATGTCACTCGTTAAAGGGGGGGGGGATCACCTGAATGTGACATTGTGTGACAAGGGACAGTGGGGGTAGAAAGCTTTATGTTAAAATTTAAAATACTAAAAGTATCTTTAATTAACATAATTAGTCGTTTATTGTTTTCTAACTAGTAGTTATTTTCTCTGTTATCTAAAATATTTGACTTTATGTTGATTTTATTGAAGATTATTTCATGAAAATAAGAAATAAATAAATTTTTTCTTTTGTTTTTAAATACATGCATAAAATTAAAAAATGTGTGACGTCACATAAGGGGGTAGGGGGTTCTAAAAATGTGACAACCTGTAATAAGGACGGGGGAAGGGGTTCAAATAAATTCAATAAATTCAATAAATTCAATAAATTCAATAAATTCAATAAATTCAATAAATTCAATAAATTCAATAAATTCAATAAATTCAATAAATTCAATAAATTCAATAAATTCAATAAATTCAATAAATTCAATAAATTCAATAAATTCAATAAATTCAATAAATTCAATAAATTCAATAAATTCAATAAATTCAATAAATTCAATAAATTCAATAAATTCAATAAATTCAATAAATTCAATAAATTCAATAAATTCAATAAATTCAATAAATTCAATAAATTCAATAAATTCAATAAATTCAATAAATTCAATAAATTCAATAAATTCAATAAATTCAATAAATTCAATAAATTCAATAAATTCAATAAATTCAATAAATTCAATAAATTCAATAAATTCAATAAATTCAATAAATTCAATAAATTCAATAAATCCAATAAATTCAATAAATTCAATAAATTCAATAAATTCAATAAATTCAATAAATTCAATAAATTCAATAAATTCAATAAATTCAATAAATTCAATAAATTCAATAAATTCAATAAATTCAATTTCTCCACTATATTTCTAAATTTTTTATAAGCGTTTCTTAGCATGTCTGGGGTGATTTCATTGACAGCATTAATCATTGCTTGTTTCAATTTATTTGTTGTTTGAATTTATTTCGAAAAACTTTCTGTTTTAGGTAGACCCATAAAAAAAATCCAAAACTTTTAAATCGGAAAAAATATCTGTCCATACCGTCCTATCCAACTTTCAGAAAAATATTCATCCAGCCATCAGCAAAGTCGAATGCTGAAATTATATTTTTTCTACTCTCTAACTAGTAAATTGCATACTACGTACTATTTGCATGCTAAGAATAATATTCATAACAGCTACTGACACGTAGTGACTAGCACGTAATAAAAAAATTACGCTTCAGTTCTATAAAAATGTGTAATATATCATAATATAAGCCTTGTAAGCACGCTTGTCGAGTTACCATAGAAACGAATTGGTAGACGTTATTTTGACAGATTTAGGTTCTGGTAGACTCCGCGACCCGCGGGATTTCATGTTAATGTTAAATTTTTTTGATAGCTTACCTCAAATAAAGCATTGTTCACGAATTTTGTTAAATATATAAAAGTTACTTGTTATGCTTTTTATTTTTTTAAATGAAAATAATCGTAGAAAAAGTATAGTACACAACTTTAGCCGTAAGCATATTACATAAATGTTTTTCTTCTTGGTTACCTTACATTGTAGTAAAGAATTTTTTTTTGGATGATAATACTCATAAGAGAATATCTTCCATTTACAAACAGGTATTCAACAACGTAGAAACCACTTTCCCGCAGGAATATTGGAAAGTTGCACAGGGGTGATGGTGAAAAAGAATATTAAATTGAACCGAAATAGAAGTGAAGACGGATATACTCAGGTGGATCGGTGGGAAAATATAACGCAAAGAAAACGCGTGTACGATTTGTTTTCCATATATTTATACTACGTGTTTTTTTTTTTCGTTTTATTCATTCAATATTAAGTTATTTCCCTAAGCGATAATTTTGATCGGAAACGAGAGGAAAATAAATGTAGTTCAAGTATTTTGCGACAAATACATATACAAACTCATTTACCCTGTATTTTATGTCATTGTCGAAGATTACTTTTACCATACATCTATTTTTATCGAGCATTTCCCATACCATAAGTATAATTTCTTATAAACCTTCAAAAACTGTAAACTAACATCTGGTAAATTATTCCATATCTAATCACTACTTTGCATAGAAAAATGAGAATATCTCGGAAACTAATAACTTTAGATATGGCAAATCCTTGATAAAAATAGAAGTATGGTCGACAGTGATATTAAATAATGTACTTGACTTTTGACTCAACACCCATAATCATTCCAGAATCACATATGAGAAGTGATAACATGTTGGCTACAATTAACGACAACCAACCATATCATATCCAGCTAAACTGGGATGGGTTGGAATCATGCAGTCAGGAAGAAACACAGACGGATCTAAAACTGACAAAGGAACAGGAGTTGGAATCCATGGTGTCCACGCATCTTTGGAGAAGTTTGAATCTGTATTCCAGGCAGAAATCTAAGGAGGAAGAAGAATCAGCTTCTCACATTATCTTCGAATGTGAAGCACTGTCTCATTGGAGATATAGACTCCTAGGACTAGAGTATCCAAGGGAGGAATTCTTCAAGAAGCATTTAGTGAAAAGACTGTTGAGCCTGATAAGAGCTACTGGTCTCTTCACATAAAAGGTATAACCAAGAGCAAAAAAAGCCAAAAGGCTGAGCTACCGAGGTCCCTAAGCCTCTGACTGGTAGTGCCGAACCAATTAATCAATCAATTGACTCAACATGTATTTGATTTAATGAATATTAGCAAAATTATTCGTGTTTTCAAATTTTGATAATCATTAAAAATCTTTGGCTTCAATATATTCTTATTCTGATGCACCTATCCGATTATACGGGGCGTTGAACTTGTTACAATTTTGACGGAAAATTGGTTATAACTTCTAAAATACCCTGTATAACAGATTACAACCTAATCTTTTTGTAATAGGGATGTAATGGTTTATCCTTTTATTAAATAATTATATGTGCAATATACACTATGAACAAATGAACTCCAGTCAGTAGCAACGACCTCGTTGGAGTGCACCTTAATAATATCAATTTGTAAAATGTAAAAATGTACTATGTCTTCAATTGCAAAACTATTTATATTTTTTGCTTATTAATACTTTTATATCATTGTTGATAAATCAAATATTATGAAAGTAGCTGACGCTATTTTGTGAATGACCTGAAATTAATTAATTTATACGAGGGGCACTACAAAGAAGTGAAGCCGATTTCAGATTCAAAGTAAAATATAGGGTGTTTCATTAAAAAAGAAAAATTTCTAATGAGTTATGTAACATTGTAACTAATTTCGAAATATGAAGCCCAAAGCTATTTACAATTTTTATAATTAACGTTTTTTTGGAATCCTTCATGATAACAGACCTACTGAGCATTATCAGACTAATCAATCACCATGTATATGAAACTACGATATAATTATTCACCTCGTAATAAGTACTCATGAAAAATGTTTGAATAAAAAGGGGTAGCGTGTAGCGTGTGATAACTCGTGTAAAAGGGTTTTCAATTATCTATTCAGCGATACAAGACTTTTTGATTTCTGGCCGATGATAATAAGAAAAACATCTATTCACCATGTGGTTCAACCACTTCATTCAGTTTGTTAAGCCAACTAAAGAATTTCCAGTGCTGCTTGTATGGGATGGACATTACAGTCATACAAAAAATTTGGATGTAATAAATATAGCAAGGGAAAACCATGTTTACATCATATCCCTTCCTTCACACTCGACTCATAAACTTCAGCCTCTTGACAAGACTTTTATGGAGCCACTTAAATCCTACTACAGTGAAGAAATTAGGGCTTGCTTAAGAATACACAATTTGATCTGGCTGGATTGCTTGGTAATGATCTGTTGAAGTGCCAGACAACGGAGTTAGTTGTAAATGGCTTCAGAGTAACGGGAAGCTGTCCACTAAATAAACATGTTTTTACGGAGGCTGACTTTATTGCCGAAAGAATTGAATCCGAAAAATCATGTAGTTCAGGCTCAGAAACTCAGCTGCAAGAACCACAATCTCGTTCAACCATTACTGATGTTGATGGTTCAAAAGATCTAGATTCCCAACCAGACCGTTCCAAATATCTCGATTCCCAACCAGGGTGTTCAAAAGATCTAAATTCCCAACCAGACCTTTCCAAATATCTGGATTCCCAACCAGACCTTTCTAAATATCTGGATTCCCAACCAGGATGTTCAAAAACCATAGTCAGTCCATTCGATATTTCATCTATTCCTTTGGTTAAGAAGCGAGTAACTACAAGGGGACGAAAGCCTTCCAAATCACAAGCTATAACCTCATCCCCTTATAAAACAGAGCTAGAAATATCAATCGAAAAATTAAACAAAACAAAAAATGGAAAGGGAAAGAGGAAATTATTTGCAGTAGAGTCCAGCTAAAGTCGAAAGAAGGCCACAAAAAGAACAAGAGAAGAATCAAGCTCGGAAGAGGATGGAGAACAGGAATTTGCACCTGCAGAGGATGATCTTGACATGGACCAAATTGGACAGTTGGTCCCAGAAAACAACTACGCAACATGTTTATTTTGTGTTGAGCGCTTTTCTCAAGACACCAGGGGAGAACTTTGGGTGCAGTGTCTTATATGTCGTTTATAGACGCAACAGTGTGCGTTTTTGTCAGTAGTTTATTTTTGATGTGAGACATCTATAGGCGGAGGGTAAACCTGATTTTTGGCGTGGCGAAAATTGCCGTGGCGACGCTTCACCACGCTTTATGATGGTATGTACTATACATAGTCCATACGTAGAAGTGTGTGAGATGGGGCAACGCGATGCTATGCGCAAGCGACTGTGCGCAATCTCTCTTGCCGCACTGAGATCGCAAAAATTGTCAATAATGGTCAAAAACTGTCAAAATTTTGAAAAAATGGTTAATAATTGCCAAATATGTTAAAATTTTGGAAAAATGGTCAAAAATTTTAAAATATGGTCGAAAATTTGGAAAAATGGTCAATAATTGTCAAAATCTGTCAAAATTTTGGAAAAATGGTTAATAATTGCTAAATATTTTCAAAAATTATCAAAAATTTGAAAAAATGGTCAATAGTTGTCAAAAATTGTCAAAATTTTGAAAAAATGGTTAATAATTATTGCCAAATATTTTCAAAAATTATCAAAAATTTGGAAAAATGGTCAATAGTTGTCAAAAATTGTCAAAAAAAGTCAAAAATGGTCAATATTTGTAAAACTTTTGAAAAAATGGTCAATAATTGTCAAAATTTTTGAAAAAATGGTCAATAATTGTCAAAATTTTTGAAAAATGGTTAAAATTTTTGAAAAATTGTCAATAATTGTCAAAGACGGGCAATAATTGTCAAAACCAATCAAAAATCGGCAAAAATTGTAAAAAATTGTCAAAATGTTGAAAAAATAGTCAATAATTATGAAAAAATGGTCAATAATTATGAAAAACTGTCAAAAATGGCCAATAATTGTTAGAAATTATCAAAAATTTTGAAAAATGGTCAAATTCTTTGATAAATTGTCAAAAATGGTCAATAATTGTCAGAACCTGTCAAAAATTGTCAAAAATTGTTAAACATTAAAAAAAATGGTCAAAAGAAGTCAATAATTGTTAAAATTTTGAAAAATGGTCAATAATTGTTGAATATTTTGAAAAATGTACAATTGTCCAAATTTTTGAAAAAATGTCAAAAATGGCCAATAATTGTCAGAAACTGTCAAAAATTGTTGATAATTGTTAAAATTTTGAAAAATGGTGAAAAATTGTCTAAATTTTGAAAAATGGTCAATAATTATAAAAAATGGTCAATAATTATAAAAAACTGTCAAAAATGGTCAATAATTGTTGAAAATTGTCAAATTTTTTGAAAAATGGTCGAAATTTTTGAAAAATTGTCAAACATGGTCAATAATTGTCAGAAACTGTCGAAAATGGTCAGTAATTGTAAAAATTTTCAAAAATGGTCAAAAATTGTTGAAATTTTGAAAAAATGGCCAAAAATTATAAGAAACTGTCAAAAATGGTCAATAATTGTCAGAACCTGTCAAAAATGGTCAAAAATTGTCAATAATTGTTAAAATTTGCGAAAATGGTCTGAAATGGTCAAAATTTTTGAACAATTGTCAAAAATGATCAATAATTGTCAAAACTGTCAAAATTGGTCAATAATTGTCAAAACTGTCAAAATTGGTAAATAATTGTTAAAATTTGGAGAAATAGTCAAAAATTTTGAAAAATGGTCAAATTTTTTGAAAAATTGTCAAAAATGGTCAATAATAGTCAGAACCTGTCAAAAATGCTCAAAAATTGTCAAAAATTGTTAAACAATCAAAAAAATGGTGAAAAGTAGTCAATAATTGTCAAAATTTTGAAAAATGGTCAAAAATTGTTGAATATTTTGAAAAATGTACAATTGTCAAAATTTTTGAAAACATGTCAAAAATGGTCAATAATTGTCAGAAACTGTCAAAAATGGTTGATAATTGTTAAAATTTTGAAAAATAGTCATTAATTGTCTAAATTTTGAAAAAATGGAAAATAATTATAAAAAACTGTCAAAAATGGTCAATAATTGTTGAAAATGGCCAAATTTTTTGAAAAATGTTCTAAATTTTTGAAAAATGTTCTAAATTTTTGAAAAATGTTCTAAATTTTTGAAAAATTGTTAAAAATGGTCAATAATTTTCAGAAACTGTCAAAAATGGTCAGTAATTGTAAAAATTTTGAAAAATGGTCAAAAATTGTTGAAATTTTGAAAAAATGGCCAAAAATTATAGGAAACTATCAAAAATGGTCAATAATTGTCAGAACCTGTCAAAAATGGTCCAAAATTGTCAATAATTATTGAAATTTGCAAAAATGGTCTGAAATGGTCAAAATTTTTGAAAAATTATCAAAAATAATCAATTATTGTCAAATCTGTCAAAATTGGCCATTTTTTTAAATTGGCCAATAATTGTCAAAAATTGTCAATAATTGTTAAAATTTGAAAAACTGGTCAATAATTGTCAAAATTTTGAAAAAATGGTGGAAAATTGTCAAAAATTTCGAAAAAAATGGTCAATAATTTTCAAAATTTCGAAAACATGGTCAATTGTAAAGTTTTGAAAAGTGGTCGAAAATTGTGAAAATTTTTGAAAAATGGTTAAAATTGGTCAATAATTGTCAGAACCTGTCAAAAGTTGTCAATAATTGTCAAAAACGGTCAAAAATTGTCAAATATTTTAAAAAATGGTCAAAAATAATCAATAATTCATAAAATTTTGAAAAAATGGTCAATAATTATATAAAACTGTCAAAAATGGTCAATAATTGTTGAAAACTATAAAAATTTTTGAAAACTTGTCAAAAATGGTCTAATAAGAAAAAAAAGTCGATGTTTCTCATCTGCCAGGCGTCCCGTGACGGCTCACACATTTTTATTACCTATAGGATTGTTTTTCATTTCTTTTTTTTAGTATGTAGATATATATCCAGTTTTAGTTATGTTATTGAGGGGCCCATATTCCACACCCTCTGACCAAATATCAGAAATGTGCACTGTTTTGTGTTTTTCTTTATCATAAATATATTATACGCTTTTGAGAAAAGTTAACGTTGAAATTTATTCACTAGGTCTTTACAACGTCCATAAACCTTTTTACATACAATCATAATGAAAAAATAAAAAAGTTATTTCAAAAAAATATAATGGATGCCCAAATTCCTCCTTTACAATTCAATTACCCTAATTATAAAAGTATTGTTATTTTATTCACGAATATTCTAAAACTTTTTAATATACCTAATAATCTAACCAAATATTTTGGTGTTCTTCGTGAAGACGGCCCTGCTTCTTTTACAAAAGTAGCAAAACTTATAATGTATGTAAATTTAAATTTGGTAGATATTTTTAGAATATGCTCTGCCAAAACTCCTCTCAGGTCGTGGAAAATTCTCTTAAACCGAATTATATTGGAACAATGAAAATTACTTCACAAAATTACTTCACCCTCTCTGGGTATGGAAACTATCTACTCAATTGTGTATGAAGAATTATTATTGTTTTGTTATTGTTATTAATATTATATTATATTATTCCCACTCCAATTGTTTTATTTTTAGATTTAAAATTTTCAAAATTTCCAAAATATTATCAAATTTCTGTCAATGTCTAATTCCACATTATTGTAATTTAATTTCTATTCCGGATTAAGATAACTCTAGAATTTTTCCTAATTTTCTTTATCAATTATTTTTCAACCTGATTTTTTAAGTCCAAATGTTATTCTATCATAATTTGTTTTGCCTCAATCCCATTTAAATTTAAAAGTCTGAAAGTTTAAAAGTCTGATTCTACCATTTATTATTTTAGTTGATTTAATTGATTTTATATTTTATTAAATATTTCTGAATTTTTAATAATTTTCAAAAATTAATTTCTATTCATTTATCTCGCAACGCCCCTAATTTTTTTTATATAACCCTTATTTTCAAATTTAAATTTTTCAATTGGTTCATCCTAAATTTTGACATGCGTTAACATTTAGAATTGACTTTATCTTCGTTTTTAAATAATTGACAAAAACCTTCATCATCTGTCATATCTATATAATTCTTCTTTTTTTTTAATAATTAACACAAAACTTTATCATCTGTCATTTCTATACAAACATCAGTAAGATTGGCAACGTTGTTATCCTATACCCATATACTGCCATCTGAATGTGAATTCCATCATAAGAATAATAAAATCTTGTCGGTGATTAACCTAACAATGTGTTCCCTTTTATGGGAAGGCATAGTTTGTTTGCCCCGAAACTTTTTTTGTGTGCATCCGTCGAAGGGGGTGGTCGGAGTTGATTCCGCAACTTTTCCGGTCCCCTTCGCTGACGGCTCGTTGAAGGTAGTAACTTTTTGCCGATAAAACTTTTTCACGACTTAATTTTGATTCGATAAAATATATAAGTCTTATAAAAGTAGTTCTCTACCGCCTCATTTATGTTGTTTGTCGGGTGTATCGGAAGATTTATTAGCATCGAATGTTCTTTTTTTTCTATCGACGGTGCTTTTCGTAATCTCCGAAGTGATTTTTCATGGGAGGGAAATTTTATTTTTCTATACTACAAATATGCACTTCCTACAGCTACGGGTAATTTAGTTCTTATAAAAGTTTTTAAAAGCAGGTTTCAACCCCAAAACTTTGTGAGTTCCACAAATACCATTAAAAAATCAAACATCTCTGTTTCCGCATATATTAAAGGTGGGTACTTCTGGGAAACTAGGTGAGAACAAATCGTACCGTTAGAGGATTCTAGTAGTACTAAGACACTCGAAGATGATCCTGGGACGCTACAAAGGAGTGAACAAATGAAGGCCTGAGCCAGAGTAAGACATGGAATTTTGATAGGTGCCCTAACAGGACACTGCCGCCTGAATAGGCACATCAAAAAGCTTAAACTGGTGCAGAAGGAAAAATGTGGATTCATTGGAAAGAAAAAGCCTCTATTCACATACCTACGGAAAAAACAGCCTTACAAAAACACAGAGTACAAAACCTGGAACCAGATTCTTTGCTGGGGAGTGTAGCTTCCTGAGAAAGCAAATACATATTTTGTTTCTAGGTTCCTTATTTACTTTATCATTGCTTTGACAAAGACTAAATATATGTTCCCTCAAGAAGCTCTACTCCCTTGGTCAAAAATCAAGCCCCTGGAAGACAACTGGATAAAAGGGGAAGGCATGCCTAAACTAAAGCCTATGGATATCTTAAAATCCATACAACCAAGAATTGAATACAACGTAATAAAAGATTAAAGGTACTTCTGTGAAACTAGGTGAGAACAAATCGTACCGTTGGAGTAATCTAGTAGTACTAAGACAATCCTAGATAATCCTGGGACGCTACAAAGGTGTGAACAAACGAAGGCCTTAGCCAGAGTAAGACATGGAATTTTGACAGGTGCCCTAACAGGACACTGCCGCCTGAATGGGCACATCTAAAAGCTTAAACTGGTGCAGAAGGAAAAATGTGGATTCATTGGAATGGAAAAAGCCTCTATTCACATACCTACGGAAAAAATAGCCTTACAAAAACACAGAGTACAAAACCTGGAACCAGATTCTTGGCTGGAGAGTGGAGCTTCCTGAGAAAGCACATACATATTTTGTTTCTATGTTCCTTATTTACTTCATCATTGCTTTGACAAAGACAAAATATATGTTTCCACAAGAAGCCTTACTCCATTGGTCAAGAATTCAGCCCCTGTGAGACAACTGGATAAAAGGGGAAGGCATGCCTAAACTAAAGTCTATGGATATTTTAAAATCCATACAACCAAGAATTAAATACAACGTAATCAAAGATTAAAGGTACTTCTGGGAAACTGGGTGAGAACAAATCGTACCGTTGGAGGAGTCTATTAGGACTAAGACAATCGAAGATAATCCTGGGACGCTACAAAGGTGTGAACAAATGAAGGCCTGAGCCAGAGTAAGACAAGGAATTTTGACAGGTGCCCTAACATAACACTGCCTCCTGATTGGGCACATCAAAAAGCTTAAACTGGTGCAGAAGGAAAAATGTGGATTCACTGGAATGGAAAGAGCCTCTATTCACATACCAACGGAAAGCATAGCCTTACAGAAACACAGAGTACAGAACCTGGAACCAGATTCTTGGCTGGGTAGTTGAGCTTCTTGAGAAAACACATACATATTTTGTTTTTATACTCCTTATTTACTCCATCGTTGCTTTGACAAGGACAAAATATATGTTTCCTCAAGAAGCTCCTTTGGTCAAGAACCCAGCCCCTGGGAGACAACTGGATAGAAGGGGAAGGCTTACCTAAACTAAAGCCCATGGATATCTTAAAATCCATACAACCAAGAATTGAATACAACGTAATCAAAGATTATAGGTTCTTCTGGGAAACTAGGTGAGAACACATCGTACCGTTGGAGAAATCTAGTAGGACTAGGACAATCGAAGATAATCCTGGGACGCTACAAAGTTGTGAACAAATGAAGGCCTGAGCCAGAGTAAGACAAGGAATTTTGACAGGTGCCCTAACAGAACACTGCCTCCTGATTGGGCACATCAAAAAGCTTAAACTGGTGCAGAAGGAAAAATGTGGATTCACTGGAATGGAAAGAGCCTCTATTCACATACCAACGGAAAGCATAGCCTTACAGAAACACAGAGTACAGAACCTGGAACCGGATTCTTGGCTGGGGAGTAGAGCTTTCTGAAAAAGCACACATATATTTTGTTACTCCCTTGATCAAGAATTCAGCCCCTGGAGACAACTGGATAGAAGGGGAAGGTTTGCCCAAACTGGAGCCTATGGATATCTTAAAATCCATTCAGGAAGTACATACAACCAAGAATTGAATACAACGTGATTAAAGAGTAAAGGTTCTTCTGGGAAATTGGATGATAAAAAATCGTACCGTTGGAAAAATCTAGTAGGACTAAGACAATCGAAGATAATCCTGGAACGCTACAAAGGTGTGAACAAATGAAGGCCTGAGACAGAGTAGGACATGGAATTTTGACAGGTGCCCTAACAGGACACTGCCGCCTGAATGGGCACATCAAAAAGCTTAAACTGGTGCAGAAGGAAAAATGTGGATTCAATGGAATGGAAAAAGCTTCTATTCGCATACCTACGGAAAAAACAGCCTTACAAAAACACAGAGTACAAAACCTGGAACCAGATTCTTTGCTGGGGAGTGGAGCTTCCTGAGAAAGCAAATACATATTTTGTTTCTAGGTTCCTTATTTACTTTATCATTGCTTTGACAAAGACAAAATATATGTTCCCTCAAGAAGCTCTACTCCCTTGGTCAAAAATCAAGCCCCTGGAAGACAACTGGATAAAAAGGGGGGGGCATGCCTAAACTAAAGCCTATGGATATCTTAAAATCCATACAACCAAGAATTGAATACAACGTAATAGAAGATTAAAGGTACTTCTGTGAAACTAGGTGAGAACAAATCGTACCGTTGGAGTAATCTAGTAGTACTAAGACAATCCTAGATAATCCTGGGACGCTACAAAGGTGTGAACAAACGAAGGCCTTAGCCAGAGTAAGACATGGAATTTTGTCAGGTGCCCTAACAGGACACTGCCGCCTGAATGGGCACATAAGCTTAAACTGGTGCAGAAGGAAAAATGTGGATTCATTGGAATGGAAAAAGCCTCTATTCACATACCTACGGAAAAAATAGCCTTACAAAAACACAGAGTACAAAACCTGGAACCAGATTCTTGGCTGGAGAGTGGAGCTTCCTGAGAAAGCACATACATATTTTGTTTTTATACTCCTTATTTACTCCATCATTGCTTTGACAAAGACAAAATATATGTTTCCACAAGAAGCCTTACTCCATTGGTCAAGAATTCAGCCCCTGGGAGACAACTGGATAAAAGGGGAAGGCATGCCTAAACTAAAGTCTATGGATATTTTAAAATCCATACAACCAAGAATTAAATACAACGTAATCAAAGATTAAAGGTACTTCTGGGAAACTGGGTGAGAACAAATCGTACCGTTGGAGGAGTCTATTAGGACTAAGACAATCGAAGATAATCCTGGGACACTACAAAGGTGTGAACAAATGAAGGCCTGAGCCAGAGTAAGACAAGGAATTTTGACAGGTGCCCTAACATAACACTGCCTCCTGATTGGGCACATCAAAAAGCTTAAACTGGTGCAGAAGAAAAAATGTGGATTCACTGGAATGGAAAGAGCCTCTATTCACATACCAACGGAAAGCATAGCCTTACAGAAACACAGAGTACAGAACCTGGAACCAGATTCTTGGCTGGGTAGTTGAGCTTCTTGAGAAAACACATACATATTTTGTTTTTATACTCCTTATTTACTCCATCGTTGCTTTGACAAGGACAAAATATATGTTTCCTCAAGAAGCTCCTTTGGTCAAGAACCCAGCCCCTGGGAGACAACTGGATAGAAGGGGAAGGCTTACCTAAACTAAAGCCCATGGATATCTTAAAATCCATACAACCAAGAATTGAATACAACGTAATCAAAGATTATAGGTTCTTCTGGGAAACTAGGTGAGAACACATCGTACCGTTGGAGAAATCTAGTAGGACTAGGACAATCGAAGATAATCCTGGGACGCTACAAAGTTGTGAACAAATGAAGGCCTGAGCCAGAGTAAGACAAGGAATTTTGACAGGTGCCCTAACAGAACACTGCCTCCTGATTGGGCACATCAAAAAGCTTAAACTGGTGCAGAAGGAAAAATGTGGATTCACTGGAATGGTAAGAGCCTCTATTCACATACCAACGGAAAGCATAGCCTTACAGAAACACAGAGTACAGAACCTGGAACCGGATTCTTGGCTGGGGAGTAGAGCTTTCTGAAAAAGCACACATATATTTTGTTACTCCCTTGATCAAGAATTACAGCCCCTGGAGACAACTGGATAGAAGGGGAAGGTTTGCCCAAACTGGAGCCTATGGATATCTTAAAATCCATTCAGGAAGTACATACAACCAAGAATTGAATACAACGTGATTAAAGAGTAAAGGTTCTTCTGGGAAATTGGATGATAAAAAATCGTACCGTTGGAAAAATCTAGTAGGACTAAGACAATCGAAGATAATCCTGGAACGCTACAAAGGTGTGAACAAATGAAGGCCTGAGACAGAGTAGGACATGGAATTTTGACAGGTGCCCTAACAGGACACTGCCGCCTGAATGGGCACATCAAAAAGCTTAAACTGGTGCAGAAGGAAAAATGTGGATTCAATGGAATGGAAAAAGCTTCTATTCACATACCTACGGAAAAAATAGCCCTACAAAAACACAGAGTACAAAACCTGGAACCAGATTCTTGGCTGAGGAGTGGAGCTTCCTGAGAAAGCACATACATATTTTGTTTCTATGTTCCTTATTTACTTCATCATTGCTTTGACAAAGACTAAATATATGTTCCCTCAAGAAGCTCTACTCCCTTGGTCAAAAATCATCCCCCGGAAGACAACTGGATAAAAGGGGAAGGTTTGACTAAACTTAAGCATATGGATATCTTAAAATCCATACAACCAAGAATTGAATACAACGCAATCAAAGATTAAAGGTTCTTCTGGGAAACTAGGTGAGAACAAATCGTACCGTTGGAGTAATCTAGTAGTACTGAGACAATCGAAGATAATCTTGGGATGCTACAGAGGAGTGAACAAATGAAGGCCTGAGCCAGAGTAAGACATGAAATTGTGACAGGAGCCCTAATAGGACACTGCCGCCTGATCGGGCACATCGAAAAGCTTAAACTTGTGCTGATGGAGAAATGTGGATTCATTGGAATGGAAAAAGCTTCTATTCACATACCTACGGAAAAAATAGCCTTACAAATACAGAGAGTACAAAACCTGGAACCAGATTTTTGACTGGGGAGTGGAGCTTCCTGAGAAAGCACATACATATTTTGTTTATATGTTCCTTATTTACTTTATCATTGCTTTGACAAAGACAAAATATATGTTCCCTCAAGAAGCTCTACTCCCTTGGTCAAAAATGTAGCCCCTGGCAGACAACTGGATAGGAGGGGAAGGCTTGCCCAAACTGAAGCCTATGGATATCTTAAAATCCATCCAGGAAGTACATACAACCAAGAATTGAATACAAAATCAAGAATCCAGCCTCTGGGAGACAACTGGATAGAAGATGGATATCTTAAAATCCATCCAGGAAGTACATTCAACCAAGAATTGAATACAACGTAATCAAAGATTAAGGGTACTTCTGGGAAACTAAGTGAGATCAAATCGTACCGTTGGAGAAATCTAATAGGACTAAGACAATCGAAGAGAACAAATAAAGGCCTGAGCCTGGAATTTTGACAGGTGCCCTAACAGGACACTGCCGCCTGAATGGACACATCAAAAAGCTTAAACTGGAGCAGAAGAAAAAATGTGGATTCACCGGAATGGAAAAGCCTTTATTCACAAACACAGAGTACAAAACCTGGAACTAGATTCTTGGATGAGGAGTGGAGCTTCCTGAGAAAGCGCATACATATTTTGTTTCTATGTTCCCCATTTACTCCATCATTGCTTTGACAAAGACTAAATATATGTTCCCTCAAGAAGCTCTACTCCCTTGGTCAAGAATCCATTCCCTGGGAGACAACTGGATAGAAGGGAAAGCCTTGCCTAAACTGAAGCCTATGGATATCCTAAAATCTATCCAGGACGTACATACAACCAAGAATTGAATAGAACGTAATTAAAGATTAAAGGTATTTCTGTGAAACTAGGTGACAACAAATAGTACCGTTGGAGAAATCTAGTAGGTCTAAGACAATCGAGGATAATCCTGGGACGCTACAATGGTGTGAACAAATGAAGGCCTGAGCCAGAGTAAGACATGGAATTTTGACAGGTGCCCTAACAGGACACTGCCGCCTGAATTGGCACATCAAAAAGCTTAAACTGGTGCAGAAGGAAAAATTTGGATTCACTGGAATGGAAAGAGCCTTTATTCACATACAAACGGAGAGCATAGCCTTACAGAAACAGAGAGTACAGAACCTGGAACCGGATTCTTGGCTGGGGAGTAGAGCTTCCTGATAAAGCACATATATATTTTGCTGCTCCCTTGATCAAGAATTATTCAGTCCCTGGAGACAACTGGATAGAAGGAGAAGGCTTGCCTAAACTGAAGCCTATGGATATCTTAATCTAGGATTAAAGGTACTTCTGGGAAACTAGGTGAGAATAAAACATATCGTTGGAGGAATCTAGTAGGACTACGACAATCGAAGATAATCCTAGGACGCTACAAAGATGTGAACAAATGAAGGCCTGATCAAGAGTAAGACAGGGAATTTTGACAGGTGCCCTAACAGGACACTGCCGCCTGAATGGGCACATCAAAAAGCTTAAACTGGTGCAGAAGGAAAAATGTGGATTCATTGGAATGGAAAAAGCCTCTATTCACATACCTATGGAAAAAATAGCCTTACAAAAACACAGAGTACAAAACCTGGATCCAGATTCTTGGCTAGGAAGCTCTACTCCCTTGGTCAAGAATCTAGCCCCTTGGAGACAACTGGATGGAAGGGGAAGGCTTGCCGAAACTGAAGCCTATGGATATCTTCTAATCCATCCAGGAAGTACGACTAAAGGAACTACTAGTCTCTGAGACTTTCCTCGGAAACTAAGTAGAGGTCTTAGTTAATGTTAAACCCAAAAAAATCATACATCATAATCTTTTCTGTTCGGAGAAATACTAGAATTATCTGAAGAAGTTGAATATATGGAAGTGACACTTGATTGCAAAGTAAATTGTAGGACAAACCTGTTACAAGATTACTCCCAGGACAACTAGGCTTTCCTAGCAATGCAAAACCTGGGGAATATAATCCAAAGTGCAACTTTTCGTAAGAGTGGGGGGATCATGGCAATTCTTAGGCTAAAATCGGAAGGCATATAGTTTCCGAACAATGTTTGAGAAGGACATACTGAATAAACTGGGGCAATACTAGAAGAACCCATATTTTGAATGAGTCTGGAAGGCACAACATCGGAAAACACCTCCACTGAGCGAGTGAATATTATCATCCCATCTAGGAAACAGGTGATGCACCCAGGTAATCCAGGAGACATCCTCTGGTTCACGGATGCTCTAAAACTAACTATGGCACTGCGGCTGGTATAGACGGACCTAGAAAGAGAATATTCTTCGATAAACGTCTGTCTCAAAACATCAGGAACAAAATATTAAAATATTCACTGACAGCCAGGCTCTACTTGAAGCTATCACCAATCCAACCACTAAGTCCAGCCTGGTGAAAAATTGTTGAGAATACCTTAATATGTTGTCAAGAGACACCACAGTGTCTCTAGTTTGGATGCCAGGACATGAGGGGATTGCAGGTTATGAATTGGTGATCCAGTTAGTTGAAGAAGGCTTTGAATGAGACTTCATAAGTCTGGAACCGTTCAGTGGAATCACAAAAGATTGCATAAGAGGAACTGACTAGATGAAGAACCCCAAGTCAAATGGAGGTTGACAGAATGACATCTTCATACAAAGAGTTTACTGAAGAAGGTAGACAAGGAGCTCTCAACCAGGCTATTGAAGCTGGGTGAGAGACATTCGGAGACTGAACCCTGAGGAAACACAATGGAAAAAGTCAGAAAGTCACTTTCTCTGCTTCTGTGATAACTTACAAGGACTCAGACAAAAGCACTTTGGAACCTTTGGAGAGTCAAACTAGTTGCATATATTTCGAAGACACGAAGCGTCTGGAATGGAAGTACATTTATAATTGTACAATGATTTGGTTCAAGTGCCTGGATGTTTAACGTTCAGTTTTAACGTTAAACTATTTATTGTTAATTAGTTAATGGGTTTTGATGACAGAAGGCACAACCCAAATGAATGAATGAATCTTTTTATTTAACATTCCCAATACTATACAACAAACGTTTAACGTAATTAAGTTACTTTGACAAGATATTAATCGTCGTCAGCCAAAAACCTATCTCTCAAAATCCCTTAAACCCTTTGCTTTTCGAAACATTCCCAACTATCTACCATACGGTTATGTCTGCACTTGCTGAAAAGTTTTTCCAGTAATTGGTTTGAAAATTGATCAGGATAATGTATAAATGACAACATAACCATCAGCCAAATGGGAAACAGTTGAAACTATCGGCAATCAGCGGCGTAAACGACTGCACCCAATAAACAATGAAAAAAACGACTTCCAAATAATTATGGGTATGGAAAAATTTAACAAAAGGCTGAATTGAGGAACTAGAGACAGACACAAGAATAAAATAAATTTATGATAAAGACATTTCACAAGATGGAGTAAATTTTCTTCCTACACTTCTCTATAAACCTCATTGGTCATACGGGTTTTCAATTGTCCATCGTCACTATTTGTGGAATGCATAGAGCGCAACAGTGGGAGACTGTTGTATAGAAGAGCTACACTTACCTGAGCTAAAGCCGGTGGATATTCCAAAAGTTCTCCAAGAAATTGGAGTAAAGGAAGCAGAGTAGAAGAAATGGGGTACAATGGATCTTCTAGGTCTCAATGAATGTCACCCCAATATACATGCATCAATGCCAAAAGCTTCAAGTCTTTCTGCGGAATCCTGATCCTTTTTTTTCAAATCATTAGGTTTGTTCCAACTGACATTTAGGAACCATACTAGAATCGTTTCGAGTACTGTATAGTGCGCAAACACGAATTTGGGATGGACACATCAACTTTATCACTCCTTCCAGAAGGTATAGTTTTTATACCGTCCCAAGCACTCCCAATAACTATACTTCAATAAGTTGGAACATCCAAACTCTCCCGCTAATCTGAGCTTTTTGCATTCAGGAGACACCTGTGGAAACTCTTGGTGCAGTCTTGCTCTTAATTAGGTATTCATTTGTTCTCACCTGGTTGTAGTCTCTCAGGGGTATTCTTCGATTGTCTAAGCTTTACTAAATCTTTCCAATGCTTAGATGTTTATTTCTTTTCGACTTTGGGTTCCGGCGCCCAAAATGGTGTTTCAGCCCCTTTCTTAGTTAGCTCATCTCCTATTTTGTTTCTATCGATTCCAGTGTGTCCCGGAGTTTACATTAGACAGCACGTCGGATCTTTGGACAGTCCAAGTTACCATATAAGATGATAAGTGGCGTCTTAAAAGATCTTCTAGACAACGTAGGCCAAAGCCTACACAGTTAGGTGACGAACGATGTTTTTGCCCAACTTTAGAACTGAATTACTGAACAGTAGCCCAACTGTGGCAATGGAAGCCATTCTCAATATTCCGCCTTTTGTTCTGCATGTTAAGCCACGGAACCAACACCCATAGTCATTCCAGAATCACAGATGCTTTCACAAACTTGCTTCTTGAAATGTTGGTTGTGCATGGAAGAGATGTGAAGCACTGTCTCATTGGAGATATAGACTCCTAGGATTAGAGTATCCAGGGGAGGATTTCTTCAAGAAGGACCTAGTGAAAAGAGTGTTGAGCTTGATAAGGGCTACTGGTCCCTTCACATGAACGGTATAACCAAGAGCACAAAAAGCCAAAAGGCTGAGGAGCTGAGTCCTCTGAACCTCTGACTGGTGTGGCTGTCATTGGTCGCGTTCATCCCAACAAAATCGATGTTTAGAGTAATCCAACTTTTTTTTAAATTCTGCTGAAACTTTAATTGTCTGTTATTTCAAAACAACACATATTTCGACTTTATTTTTGTTCTAAAGAATGTTTCCATCGATCGATGTCAATAATTCGAACGAATGTTGCCAATAGTCGGAGTAATTTTACGACACCTACCGGTAAGGATGTAAAGAGAAGGAGCAGATAAAATATCGAGACGAAATAAAACATCGGGTATCCGTTATTACAGCTCCTCGAAGTATACGGTGTCATTTAGTTAATATCGCTCTCAAGACAAGATATATAGTTCGGATAGTTAATAACGGAATGGCAATCTATTATGTTTCGTGAATCTGTACTAGACGTCGCGACGGTCGGCGTCATGGTGTAAGAAAAAATAATGATCGGTTACGAAAATGAAATGAAAAATCATACTGGACTTTGAACGAGTCTCACAATATGTTTAGTGGACCATATAAAAAAAATACTCTACAAAGAAAGGATTTTTTTGGGGTTATATATACCCCAAAAGAATCCTGTATCAATCTGAAGGAAGAGCAATGTTGTTTGATTTTATGATTTTTGTTTTACCCGGAATAATTTCAAATTTTGCAATTTTAATTTACTACACAATGTACTCACCTTTTTTTTATGAAATCTCAGCTTCTCAGGGTTTGGGTTTATTGGTTTAATGTGTGAGAAACCTAATTACTGTTATTTGTTTATGGGCGTGAAAATTCACTGTTATTTAAATAAAATTTTTAATAAAGTTTTTAACATCTGATTTGGATTTAAACACTTTCCTGAATACGGTCCTGTGTACTCATCCTAAAAGTGCCCCAGTACAGTAACAGGTGTTCAATATAGTTGTACCAACTGATAAAAAGAAGTACTTCGAAACAATTTTAAATTTATTTTATGAAAATTAATTTTGTGAACATAAATTAGCAAGATAAACGTTATTTCTTACATCAAATAGAAAAATGAAACTTGACTAAGATGGTCTTTCACTCAACAATCACATTCATACAATGAAAATTATTTTTAATACATACAATTATGCAACTTTTTATACATTAGTGTATTTACAGTGATACCGTTTTAAATAAGTCAAAACGAAAAGCAATATGGACGATAAAGTTGTATCTAAGTTCCTTTTATATACACTCACAAGTGAGTTTTTTATTTTAAATTGAAGTTTATTAAATACCTTTTATCTTCTATTAATGTTGAAAAAAGAATAATCACTAATTTCCTGTTTTAGACCGCTCTGGGCCTTTGAGAAGTAACCTCCAAAACGAAAAGCAAGACAGCTCCAATGCAGAATGCCTCTTGATGAAATTTAATATATGGGTTATTTAAATTTATTTACTTACGAAAATCCCTCGGTGTTTATTTTCTTCAGGAACCGTGTTACAAGGTTAGTTAAACTATTTTCACTATTAATTACATAGATATTTTTTATCAAATTTACAAATTTTTTTCATTGAACGAAATAACGTGCTTCTTGTATAAAATTCATTTTCGAAAAGGGACGACGCTTTTTCTATCAACATGTACCTAACAACTCCTTTTTTTTTCTTCCTCAGCAATACTATCTCTAAAAGTAAATTCTTTGTTTGATTGTCATTGACCAATCAAATTCACTTATAGTTGTTCATTAAATAGATTTTATTATATTCTTTGATAGATTTAATCTCTTTTAAAAGGAAGCATCATATTTTAAATTTCTAAATGAATTATTTAAGTTTAAATCTTTTATTAATTAAATTTTTAAATTATTTGACATATTCAAATTAGGATGGTAATTTTCCTGTTTTAGCTTACAATTCTATGTACAAACCTGTCATACATCAACTGATAAATACTTTCACAGGTGTTATAGATCTAATAACTTAATTAGAGTTTTTCTATTTTAGATTCTACCATAATACGAATAAAATTTCGTAATGCTTTTGGACAAATCCAATTTTACATGAAGAAATTCAAGATAATACATAAAAACCATGAACATTCCAGTTTAAAGGTGGATCTTATATTTGATACCAGGTGATTTGTTTGAGTTCTCTTTATATAATTGAATTTTAGACTTTATCCATTGTATGTATGTACGAAGTACATTATAAATTTTGAATTGCTTCTTTGAGTTTGATTTATTTTAATTTGAAACATTTAAATAGTTTTCCTTCAATATTCTATAATTATTGAAGCTTTTATGTTATAAGTAACTCGAGTCGGTTATGTACAATGTGTAGTTATTATTTTTCATATCAATATATATTGATATGGAAAGTGGAATCATACAACACATACACCAAACAAGGGTTATTTCAGTATAAAATCTAAATAAAATATAAACAAATCACCTGACAAATATTTACAACCTAAACTTTAAACGGGAATCATTATAACTTTTCTCTAATATATTGAAATCCTATCACATAGTTTCAGAATTTTCAAAAGCTTTGCAAAAGTTTCTTGGCTCATCATAAATCTAAAAAGAAAGAACCTGAAAATTAAAAATTATTAGTTAGGTTATAAAATCTGACACTGGTAAAAATATAAGAAGTACACTTATGAACATATCGAACAAAGTGTGAATCTAGATTTGTCAACTCGAACGGAAAAAAGGAGATGACAAGTGAAATTAAAACAGATGTCAAATAATTTTAAAATTTTTTAACTAAAAGATAAAAACAATAATAAATTATTTGGAGACATTAAAAATAAACTTTCATATCAGAAAAAGATCAAATTATAAAACAATCATGTCAAATAACAGAAATCAAAAATTATTAAATGAATTTGATTGGTCAGCAAATATAGAAAAACTTAAAAATAAAGAGACATATGGATTTTAAAAAAGATAGAGAGATTTGATATTGGTTGCTATTGATTAGAAAACGGTTAGTTACAAAAAATATACAGAATTAAGAAGTATAAGCTTTTTCATGTTTAAAAATTTATTTAAAATTAGACTACGTTGGGTTAAAAGTGAAACTATAAAGTGAATTGGTTTTACTAACCTTTCCTTAACAAGTTCCTGTTAAAAACAGAGGTTAAATAATCTCTGTAAATATAAAATTCCTTAAACAAACCATGAGTGAAAATTCCAAGAGTAAACAAAACTGAAAATCTTCCCAAGCCGACCACGGAGCCATATTGAAGCCACTTCTACGAGAGACTCCAAGGCCCAGAAAGGTCTAAAACATAGAAAATACAAGATAAAAAGGTATTTCATAAACTATAAGTTAAATAATTAAACTTACGTGCGTGTGATTAAATCCAGAACTTAATATTTATTCATCTTCGTTACGATTACAATATCGTCCAATTTGTATATAAAATCTGTTAAAAACAGATGTTCTATTTTGTCTTTGGTCATTAGTGTTACATGTTAATAGAGTTGCATAATTTTCATATATTTATTAGATATAAGAACTTCATTTAGTGTGAACGTTGAGCGAAAGATCATTTAGATAAGTGTTTTGAATGGTTTCTTATGTATTTACTTATCAATTCTATATAAATACGCCGTTCATTAAAAAATAAATTAAATAATATTTCATAAATTTCTAATATAAAGAGTTTTCTTCCTATTAAGTTGGCAAAACTGCTTCACAGTTGGATAGTTCCTATTATTCAAGGACAAGGACACAGGACCTGCCTGAGGATATATTAAATAATAAAATAAAAAAAGAAACTAAGTGAGCATTTTACCCATGAACCCAACCTGAGGTGAAGAGTCATCATAAAAGGTGAGTGATGTATGATATCACTAATATATAAATTAAAAATTCATATCAATATATATATATATATATATATATATATATATATATATATATATATATATATATATATATATGTATATAAAAGAAGCAGTAGGGTAGTTACGGCTGACTAGTTGAAAAATAAACTATAAATTTTTATGGGGCACAGCCAAAATGATTTGTGGATGGTAAAGAAGACTCTTTTTTACTAATCCAAGCTTTCGATAATGTTTATTATCATTTTCAAGGCTGAAAGTATAAATTATTTGTTACAATTTGGATAAAAAATATATTTTTTATAACACAACTTACTAGCAAGTGAGTTAATTCCTTCGAGAATGTAAATTCGTTTGTCAAACATGGAATAGAATATTCTGTAACAAGGTTAGAATGAAAATTCGATGCGAGTGGAAAGTTCCGAACTCGAGCCGAATTTCGGTTTTACATTTTGGTGAGAAATATAGCGCCTTTGGTTTATGATTATTTTATGGTTGAGACCCTGAAGTCGTGCTGCCAGTTAAAAATAAACAGAGTATAGGAGAAGTGTGTCCAAAGAAGGATTTCTCCAAGAAGGATCTAGAGAACAGTTATCTTTATCAGGCTTAACAGTCTCTTCACATTAGTAGTACAACCAAGAGCACAAAAAGCCTTAAGGCTGGGATACCAAGGACTCGAAGCCTCTGACTGGTGGAACCGTACAAACCAATCAAATCAAGTCTAGATGATGATAATAAGAAGTACAACTTAATCCAAAGTTGTGAAAACCTGTTCTTTTCTACAAAGCAACCAAATATCATTCTAGTCGACGAATTTTGAGCGATAAATTCAAATACTTGTGGTCAACCCCGAGCAACTGCTTTGACCCAATGGGATAAAATCATAGAAAATTGATTTGCTCTCTGTCTTGAAATGTCGAATGTATCTTACTTAATTTCGTTTAGTATTAACAAACCTTTTGGATTTTCTATACTGGAAACGTTTTAAAAATGTAACAGTGATAATGCATTCCTAATTTAATCAGAACCTTTCAATAATTTATGTATTTCGGGATAGATACATTCTCAGAAGACGGTAAATTGCTAACCACCTGTGTACAAAACCTCTTAAATAATCGATAAAGTAATTACAAGCGAATTACTCTGTAGGGCACGAATTTGATGCTGGAATTAAGACATTATGTGATAATGCTCTAATTTATGTTCTCTTGATAAATTAAAATAATACCATGTGACACGTTATTGAATACGGAATGCTACTATCCGACAATAGTATATTGTGCAACAAGTGGGGAAAGTTCAACTTTTCTCACGAGTGTGGAAGTTTGTGGCAAGAGCCCGAAGGGCGAGTGCCGCAAACACATGAGTGAGAAAAGTACTTTCCCCACATGTTGCACACTATACTTTTTCTACAACTGCATAAATTTAAAGAATACAAGTAAAGTAACTAAATATTTATTTTTATGGTTAGTAAAACAAAAAGAAAAGGTGAGCGGTCGTCGGACCGCCGATAGAAGCTTGCTTCTTATACACAATAGAATGACCATTTTTGACCATTTTTCGTAGAATTTTGACCATTTTTCGAAAATTTTAACAATTTTTGACAATCAATGACCATTTTTTCAAAATTTTTGAAAATTTTTTTAAATTTTAACAATTATTGACCATTTTTGACAATTATGGACCATTTTTCCAAATTTTAACAATTATTGACCATTTTAGACAATTTTTTACCATTGTTGACAGGTTCTGACAATTATTGACCATTTTTGACAATTTTTCAAAAACTTTGACAATTTTTCAAAAATTTTGACAATTTTTTACAATTATTGACCATTTTGGACAGTTTTTTAAAATTATTGACCATATTTTCAAAATTTTGACAATTTTTGACCATTTTCGACAAATTTTCGAAAATTTTGATCATTTTTGACAAATTTTCGAAAATTTTGACCATTTTTCAAAATTTTGACAATTTTTTCAAATTTTCACAATTATTGAACAATTTTGACAGTTTTGACAACTATTGATCATTTTTCAAAAATTTTGACCATTTTATAATATTTTTCCAAATTTTAACAATTATTGACAAGTTTTGAGCATTTTTGACAAGTTCTGACAATTATTGACCATTTTTGACAATTTTTCAATAACTTTGACAATTTTTTACAATTATTGACCATTTTGGACAGTTTTTTATAATTATTGACCATATTTTCAAAATTTTGACAATTTTTGACCATTTTTGACAAATTTTCGAAAATTTTGACCATTTTTCAAAATTTTGACAATTTTTTCAAATGTTAACAATTATTGAACAATTTTGACAGTTTTGACAATTATTGATCATTTTTGACAATTTTTCAAAAATTTTGACCATTTTAGACTATTTTTCCAAATTTTAACAATTATTGACAATTTTTGAGCATTTTTGACAAGTTCTGACAATTATTGACCATTTTTGACAATTTTTCAAAAATTTTGACAGTTTTTGACAATTGACCATTTTTTCAAAATTTTTGACCATATTTCCAAATTTTAACAATTATTGACCATTTTTGACAATTACTGATCAATTCTGACAATTTTTCAAAAATTTTGACCATTTTTCCAAATTCTAACAATTATTGACCATTTTTGCCAATTTTTGAGCATTTTTGGAGGTTCTGACAATTATCGACCATTTTTGACAACTTTTCAAAATTTTTGACAATTTTCAACAATTGTTGACCATTTTTGACATTTTTTTATAATTATTTGCAATTTTTTTAAAAATTTTAACAATTTTCGACCATTTTTCAAAATTTCAAGAATTATTGATCATATTTGACAGTTTCTGACAATTATTGATCATTTTTGACAACTTTCAAAACTTTTGACAGTTTTTGATCATTTTTCAAAATTTTGACAATTATTGACTATTTTTGACCATTTTTTTAAATATTTGACTATTTTTGACAGATTCTGACAATTATTGACCATTTTAGACAATTTTTCCAAATCTTTGACAATTTTTAACAATTATTGACTATTTTTGACAGTCTTTTATAATTATTGACCATCTTTTCAAAATTTTGACAGTTTTTGACCATTTTTGACAATTATTAACCATTTTTCCAAATTTTTGACAATTTTTGAAAATATTTGGCAATTATTAACCATTTTTTCAAGACTTTGACAGTTTTTGACAATTTTTGACAATTATTGACCATTTTTCCAAATTTTTGACCATATTTCAAAATTTTTGACAATTTTTTTAAATTTTTAACATATTCTCTAATATAATCTGACAGTTTTGTGACAACTAAGTAGGTATTTAAAGATGACAGTAGCCTACTAAGTTTTTGTCGATTTTATTTGATTCTCCATATAAATATATGTGGCGTGGGCAAAGTGCCGTGAGAAATATTATTTCTCACAGTATGAGCAATATTTGGTTTTGGAATCAAGTAAGGTATGAGAATTACGTCACTTTTCATAGCAGTTGTAGAAAAATATATTTTCAATTTACTGGCGTCTCAGCCGGGCCCGTCCTGGATGCAGCCACATACCAGAATAGAAGCGCTGGGTACAGTAAGACTATTGGAGTAAAATAGAATAAGAAATAAATTCCCTTGAAACTATTTTCAATAATGCATAAATGCATAAATAAAACCCACGAGGCCGACAGGTATCGAAAGTCAGGTTCATCACGTAAATAAACATATAACATTAAATAGTAAATATCAGCCTGAACTTGAAGTTTTATTAAAGTCAGATGACCCTCGGAGTGATCTGGAGGACGACCAATTAAAGAGGCCTTTCCATACCAACATCACAAGCAGATTGAGACCACAAATTGTACTGATCTACCTTTCCTACTCCATAACGGGATCCGAAATTTCAAGTCGGACAATTTTTCCGAGCGCTATTAAGTTGTAGTGTTTTTTTCTATAACAGCGGGCTTTTTGATATAATTCGTCCTTTGTCTGAGAGGCGTTCACCGAAATGACGAAATTGGATCGAAAGGATACCTTTGCGGTGCCAAAGCAACACGATATAAAAGAATCGAACGCTAAAACATCTGCTCTCGCTCTTTGTACCTACACGCCGGGACATATCTACTAAATTGGACGACCGGCGTTAGAGAAGATAGAGACAATAGAGAAATTTAATTTATTACCTACAAATTAAATATTATTATAAATCTCTTTTCTTAATTTAAATTCTCCTATATAATTTGTGTAAAGTTTTCATCAGCTTTAACTAAATAGACAGTATCCGTTCCCTGACATTCCCTAGGGATGTACCGACCTTCGCTATCTCTATATTAATAGCTGGATGTTATGCATATCGATGGGACCTGAAAATTTTATTACCGGTCAAAATATGCTATCTCTATGCCACTTTAATTAAACTTATGTTTGCCTATAATATTTTTAGGATTTTTTTGTAACACGTGCACGAACGATATTGTTAAACAAACTGGAATCATAACAAACATTAATTTGGACATGTTTGCTGTTGATATGCTTGTTCGGGAAAAAAGTGTATAAAAACAGCACATCACTTTTGAATATATTCAGTACAAATGAAAAATTAACCCTAAAGTAACCGGTAAATTGAATGATTGAATATGCAGGGTGATTTTTTCGATGGCACATTAGGCATTATTGTAGACTCTAGAGGGAAGAGGTATGAGACGGAGGCTGGAGTACCCCAGGGCTTAGTTCTGGGATTGGAGGTGTGTGTTTGATGAGGTTTGTGGGATAGTATGTGAAGAGGGATGTGAGATTACGGTATATGTGGACGATGTGTGTCCGGTATGTACGGCGAAGGGAGAGGCCGAGATAGAAAGGAAGATGTAGGAAGATTGTGGAGAAGAGAGAACGGTGCGGACTGAAGGGACGGAACAAGATGAGGGAAGTGTGGGTGATAGTGAAGGGAAGAAGAATTCGTATGGAGGAGTCTGTGAAATACCTAGGAGTGTAGTTGGATAGTCAATTATCCTTCAGAACAGACATGTTAAAGGCGGCAGAGAAGGGGAAAGTGAGGGCAGCATGGCTGGGGAAATTAATGTGTAATGTGAAAGGGCCGGAAGAGTGGAAGAGGAGGATTATTTAGTAGGACGGTAGAGCAAAGTATGCTGTACGATGCGGAGGTGTAGAGTAAAAAAGCGGGAGTGAATGCGAGGGTTAGGCGACTCCTGCTGGCGCAGAGAGGGATACTGCTGAAGGTGGTGCAGGGGTACAGGACAGTGGGTGGACTGACAGCAGCAAGGACCTACCCAGTGGACGTGATGGCTAGAGCCAGGAATAAACGCTGGAGGGGTGTGACCAGAGAGGAAGTGCAGGGATGGATTGAGGAGGAAATGAAGAGAAGGTGGGAGGAGTATGAGGGCGCGCTAAAAGGTGCGATTGGGAATAGGAGAGATTGGATGGACCGGAAATTCGGGGAGGTGAACTACTTCTTGACACAGGTGCTAACTGGACATGGGTCGAGAGTAGGGTACCTCCACAAGATTGTTAATAACAGCAGAAAAAATTTCAATAAGTGATTTAAAATTCGTTAAATTTTTACCATCAAATGACGGAATATCAATAGGTGGCAGTTTTGTGGTAGAAATATCATTTTTTTGAATTGGCCTGCTATAATGAGAGAGTTTACCTAAATTTTTGTCATGAATACTCAGCCCATTTTTAATATTGGCTAATCAATCAATGTATTTGTCCTCAATGTCATCTAATGTTTCATTATAGTTTTTGTCTGAACATAAAATTTCAACATCAAAGTCCTTTATTCTAGTGAATGCTTCTTGAAGAAGCTCCTTGCTTGCACTTGAGCGCTCAGTTTTTTGTTCACTAACAGGATCGTCTTTATGTGCAAGAAGAAATCCTTCGATTCGAGCTATTTTCTCTTCTGCCTGCAATTTTTCTACCTTGAGGCGTTCAAACGGTTTCCCCCATAGGTACGGACAACACGTTGCTGAATCCAAAACGAAATAATTGAAATTGAAAATGATGAATCCGGCTCGAAGGACCAAAAATAATGTTGGATACATTATCTGAGGAGTGAGTAATGTAGTTATGGATTTGCTGGTATATAGACTCACCAATTTTGCTATGTACATATATATTACACAAACTATTTACACTTCAATGGGACTAACCCAGAGCTTTGATAGATGCCCCGAAGGCAGAGCTTTAATATTTTACAATAAATAGGGATAAAACCAATCAAAAATGACAAATTTGTTCATCACAGACTGACTTTTATTGTCAACTGTCAAATCATGTTGACCAACATATGTTTAAGCGACGAACCGTCAACTTAAATTATAAAAATGACAAAATAACTAATTGTTGGAAGTTGTTTCCAACAACCATTGCCATTGGCCTTCCTTTCCACCTCAAAAAATGCAGCTTGCTATAAGGAAATCCGAACCCTTAAACACTTGCTTGCCGTCACACCCAGTTAAGATTTTTCGAAATTCCACATTTGGTAAGTTGAATTATTACTTTTCCTGTTAAAAAGCAGAGGTGTTAAGGTCACTTGTAACACAGATGAAAACTGTTACCCTCAGAACAGACATATTCTGAGGGGGCTTATTACTGACATCCTCAAAGAAGTCCAGAACAATAAAAAAATAGTATTAGAAGGAACAGAGGATATTTAGAAAAAAATCCAGTCTCTTCCAAAAACATGGAACTAAATTTCCCTCTAAGAACTGATGAGGAATTTCAAGAGTTCGAAAGTTTCCTCCAAAACGAAGAAGAATTCAATAATGCGGTAAATAGAATATTTTAAAATTATATAAAAATATGCTATGATGATTTTTCAATTTTTTAGTCTCGAGAACTTTCAAAAGTAGGAGGAAGCAGCACATATGATCTGATTAAAAGGATTATGCAGCTAATTATATCAAACGAGCCAGCTGTAATGTTGGGGTTTGAAGGTGTGGATGAGCCTCTTAATTGGTGGTGTTGCTAGTCACTCGGAGGGTCATCTTAATGGAATCAAACAGCTACTTCTGGCACTGGGATAAGTTCTATTTATTAAACTACTGTACTACTATTCATTACACTTCTTAAGATTACTAACTATATATATATATATATAGATATGAATTTTTAATTTATAGTGTTGATATGTATTTTAATTTATTTGTTGTAATATATTTATTTGGGCGTCAATTAATATGAATTTTAATTTAAATTTTAGTGATATCTTACATCACTCACCTTTTATGATGACTCTTCACCTCAGGTAGGGTTCATGGGCCTAATGCTCACTTAGTTTTTTTTAAATTGATTTATATTTAACATATCCACATGCCGGTCCTGTGTCCTTGCCCTTGAATAATAGGAACTATCTAACTGTGAAGCAGTTTTGCCAACTTTATAGGAAGAAAACTCTTTATATTTGAAATTTATGAAAAATATTTTCCAATTTATTCTCTATTGTGCGGCGTATTTATACAAAATTGATGAATAAGGACACAAGGAACAATTCAAAACACTTATCTAAATGATCTTTCGCTCAACGTTCACACTAAATGAAGTTTTTATATCTAATAAATATATGAAATTATGCAACTCTTTTTACATGTACCACTAAAAACCAAAGACAAAATAGAACATCTGTTTCTGACAGATTCTATATACAAAATGGACGATATTGTAATCGTAACGAAGAGGAATAAATATCAAGTTTTGGATTTATTCACACGCACGTAAGTTTGATGATTTAATTTATAGTTTATGGAATACCTTTTATCTTGTACTACTCCTTGAAGATTGGATAATTACTTCTTTTCTGTGTTTTAGACCTTTCTGGGCCTTGGAGTCCCTCGTAAAAGTGGCTTCGATATGACTTCGGGGTCGGCTTGGGAAGATTTTCAGTTCTCACTTATGGTTTATTTGAGGAATTTAATATTTACAGAGGTTATTTAACATCTGTTTTTAACAGGCACTTTTAAGAAAGGTTAGTAACACAAATTCACTTTATAGTTTCACCTTTTAACGTAACGTAGCCTAATTTTAACTCAATTTTGTCACATGAAAAAGCTTATACTTCTCAAATCTGTATATTTTTTCGTAACTACCCGTTCCTAATCAATAGCAACGTATCAATTTTTTTCAATTCAACAACCATATGTCTCTTTATTTTTAAGTTTTTCTATATTTGCTGACCAATCAAATTCATTTAATAATTTTTGATTTCTGTTATTTGACTTGATTATTTTATAATTTGATCTTTTTCTGATATGAAAGTTTATTTTTAATGTCTCCAAATAATTTATTGTTGTTTTTATCTTTTAGTTAAAAAATTTTAAAATTATTTGACATCTGTTTTAATTTCAGTTGTCATGTCCTTTCTTCCGTTCGAGTTGACAAATCTAGATTCACACCTTGTTAAATATGTTCATAAGTGTACTTTTTCTATTTTTACCAGTGTCAGATTTTATAACCTAACTAATAATTTTTAATTTTCAGGTTCTTTCTTTTTAGATTTATGATGAGCCAAGAAACTTTTGCAAAGCTTTTGAAAATTCTGAAACTATGTGATAGGATTTCAATAAATTAGAGAAAAGTTATAAAGATTCCCGTTTAAAGTTTGCGTTGTAAATATTTGTCAGGTGATTTGTTTATATTTTATATAGATTTTATACTGATGAAATCCTTGTTTGGTGTATGTGTTGTATGATTCCACTTTCCATATATATATATATATATATAATAGGTTTTATATATCTTAGGGATTCCGTCGTAAGGAGGGCTGAATTAAACTCTTATTTACTACCCAACGTTTCGAAAAATTTTATTTTCTTTTTCAAGGCTGAAATATGGACATTTTTTTGGTAGGTACATATAAGTACCCAGCCGTATAGCATACTTATAATCAAGGATTACTGATTACTGATGATTAAACCATCTTAGATTGATTTATTATTGACTGATCACTGATCGATCTCTAATTGATTCCTTAAAGCGTTGTGCCTTGTATATTCATACGACGAGTCAAGTTCACCGTAAGTAAATATTAAATAATACATGTTTATGTTTATTTCACGCTCTGAACTTGACTTCCTACCTGTCGACCTTCTTACTCATATTTATGTAATATTTCAACGTTCTAATGATTTATTGAAATTAATTTCAAGGGAATTTATTCCTTATTTAAATATTTTTGTTATCTCATTATATTAGGCAAAAAGGCATCACACAGCGATAAAGTATAGCTGGCTCGGCATGAAGGGAAAAAGAAAATTTAGAGAGACTAATCTTGCCAAACTCGTACTTAGTAAATATATAATGTTTAAGCTATGGAAAATGTTTGCTAACAGATTGGTATTTCAGGATCTGCAGAAACTTCAGGACTATCTGAAACACAAAAAGTCTCTGCATGTGCGGCGCAGACTTGGTTAAGAAGGGCGTCAGATAGAAGAGTCACAGCAGGAAGACGCATCCAAAAAAAATTCTAAATTTATATCGGGTGTCCCGAAAAGATACCGACATACTTTAAGGGGTGATAGGGGACATCAAAACAAGCAGTTTTGTTAGGAGAAACATAGTCCGCAAATGAGCCGTTTGGGCTGTAGAGCAAAAAAAACTATTTAAATCATACGCAAATAATTGAAGAAGTTTTAGTATGTAGATGTATTTAGATAAGCGATTTCCCCAACTCGGGATTGGAAGAGGAGGTCCCGTGGCCTGGCCCGCTCGTTCTCCTGATCTCAACCCTCTCGATTCTTTTCTTTGAGGTTATCTGGGATGTTTAGTCTACGAAACACCTGTTCGTAATGAGGAAGATCTGTTGGCAAGGATAATGGCGAGTTTTACCCATGTAGAAGCTATTCCCAGAATATTGTAAAGGATTCGAGAGTCAATGACTCGACGCGACGGTGCAATCTGTGAATTGAAGTAAATTTTGAACAATTATTGTAAACCATAATTTACCTTTTGTAACATCCGATGTCTTTAAGATGCCCTTCTGACGAAAACAGACATTCCTACGACATCTTATAGACGACTTTACGATCTATTTGTGCTGTTTGGGATGCTGGGGTAGTGATTTCAAGGCGAGGGTAACGGCTAGTTTGAGGTGGGTTTGGTTGGGGATGGGCCCAACACTGTTAGGGTCCTGGACCGGACCCATTCGAAAGTGAGTTTCCCATCTTGACCCGAAAAAAAAAGTAATCCTCAACCTTATAAATCACTTGAAAAAAATTGGATCGGAAATGTAATGCGAGGTTGACCAAAAAAATAACGGCTATTTATACTGGCCTATTCTATTAGGTACAGCTTCAAACGAAGCGGTTTGAAACTAAGTGAAGCTTATTTTTATTTGATAGATCAATGTACCGATTGGAAATAGTGAAATTTCCAAATAGATCAAATGCTCAGCACAAAGCATTGGTGTCAAAATTACAAATAACTCAATTCGAGCGGCAGCCGTTAGCAAATCAAATATCAGCCGAATTGAAGTACAATCTTTAATAAAAATAGCAGGATGCAGCAATTCATCGTCAATAAAATCATACTAAAAAGTTGACAAAGAGTATCACTCGAACATCATTCGATCGATTCGTTTGGAAAAAAAAACAAAACTCAACACTACACAAATAATTAGCGTAGCACCCTCAGCGACATTCATGTTGCTCTCATGGATTTCTATAAGAGGGGTGTTTAATAAGTGTTCGATCAAATAGAAATTCAACTACTTTGATTGTTTTGTATAAACTGCTCCACAAAAGTTAAGGTTAACTTGGTGTAGATGAAGCTACTAGAATGTTTCCCAAGTCAGTGAAAGTGTCACCTCGCGGCTACTCCGTAGATATCCAGCAACTGGAAACCTGAGGGAAAGACCTAGAGGTGGAGGACCAAGGGTTATCTCCCCCGCATTAGATCGTTATCTGACTGTGTATACCCGAAGAGAAACCTCTGAGTACTTTTCGGATTATATAAGAGCGTCATTTGAATGCTTCGGCTGGGCTTGAATAGTTAGTGGTTGATGGGAACATGACAGCGCAGATTCACATAACAACGTTTGTTTTATGCTGCTATTGGACCAACTTTCCTCTTTTTAAACGATAATGCTCGACCAGATCGTGCAACAGTAGTTGAAGACGCTTTGGGCATCCATGGTATCCCGCATTTGCCACTTCCTCGTCGATAGCCCGACCTCAATCTAATCGAGCACGCTTGGGATCAGCTAGATTTTCATTGGTATATTGAGTTAATTTTTAAAGATGTTAGGGATAGTTGGATTTTTATTGCTATTTGAGTTAATTTTCAAAGTTTAGTTAGGGGTAGCTGGATTTTCATTGGTATTTGAGTCTACTTTTGAAATTTATTTGGGGGTAGCTAGATTTTTATTGGTATTTGAGTTAATTTTTAAATTTTAGTTAGGGGTAGATAGATTTTTATTGGTATTTGAGTTAACTTTTGAACTTTACTTAGGTAAGATAGATTTTTATTGGTATATTGATTTAATTTTAAAGTTTAGCTAGGGTTAGCTGGATTTTTGTTATTGAGTTAATTTTTAAGGTTTAGTTAGGGGCAGCTAGATTTTTATTTGTTATTTGAGTTAATTTTTAAAGTTTAGTTAGGGGTAGCTACATTTTTATTGGTATTTGAGTTAATTTTTGAGATTAAGTTAGGGGTAGCTAGATTTTGATTGTTAATTGAGTTAATTTTTGAAGTTAAGTTAGGGGTAGCTGAATTTTAATTGGTATTTGAGTTAATTTTTGAGATTTAGTTAGTGGTGGCTGGATTTTTATTGGTATTTGGGTTAATTTTTAGGATTTAGTTGGGGTGGCTAGATTTTTATTGGTATATTGATCTAATTTTCAAAGTTTAGCTAGATTTTTGTTATTCAGTTAATTCTCAAAGTTTAGAAGTAGTTAGATTTTTATTGTTATTGAGTTAATTTTTGAAGTTAAGTTAAGGGAAGCTAAATTTTTATTGTTATTTGAGTTAATTTTTAAAGTTCAGTTATGAGGAGGCTAGATTTTTATTGGTATTTGAGATAATTTTCAAAGTTAAGTTAGGGCTGGATAGATTTTTATTGGTATTTGAGTTAACTTTTAAAATTTAGTTAGGTCAGATAGATTTTTATTGGTATATTGATTTACTTTTCAAAGTTTAGCTAGGGTTAGCTAGATTTTTGTTATTGAGTTACTTTTTATGGTTTAGTTAGGGGCAGCTAGATTTTTATTGTTATTTGAGTTAATTTTTGAGATTAAGTTAGGGGTAGCTAGATTTTTATTGGTATTTGAGTCAACTTTTAAAATTTAGTTAGGAGTAGCTATATTTTTATTGCTATATTGATTTAATTTTCAAAGTTTAGTTAGGGGTAGCTAGATTTTGATTGTTAATTGAGTTAATTTTTGAAGTTAAGTTAGGGGTGGCTAGATTTTTATTGGTATTTAAGTTAATTTTTAAGATTAAGTTAGGGGTGGCTAGATTTCTATTGGTATATTGATTTAATTTTCAAAGTTTAGCTAGAGTTAGCTAGATTTTTGTTATTGAGTTAATTCTCAAAGTTTAGAAGTAGTTAGATTTTTATTGTTAATGAGTTCATTTTTAAAGTTAAGTTAAGGGCAGCTACATTTTTATTGTTATTTGAGTTAATTTTTAAAGTCTAGTTATGGGGAGGCTAGATTTTTATTGGTATTTGAGATAATTTTTAAAGTTAAGCTAGGGGTAGCTAGATTTTTATTGGTATTTGAGTCAATTTTTCAAATTTAGTTAAGGGTAGCTAGATTTTTATTGTTATTTGAGTTAATTTTTAAAGTTTAGTTAGGGGTAACTACATTTTTATTGGTATTTGAGTTAATTTTTGAGATTAAGTTAGGGGTAGCTATATTTTTATTGGTATTTGAGTCAACTTTTGAAATTTAGTTAAGAGTAGCTATATTTTTATTGCTATATTGATTTAATTTTTAAAGTTTAGTTAGGGGTAGCTAGATTTTGATTGTTAATTGAGTTAATTTTTGAAGTTGAGTTAGGGGTAGCTGGATTTTAATTGGTATTTGAGTTAATTTTTGAGATTCCGTTAGGGGTGGCTAGATTTTTATTGGTATTTAAGTTAATTTTTAAGATTTAGTTAGGGGTGGCTAGATTTTTATTGGTATATTGATTTAATTTTCAAAGTTTAGCTAGAGTTAGCTAGATTTTTGTTATTGAGTTAATTCTCAAAGTTTAGAAGTAGTTAGATTTTTATTGTTATTGAGTTAATTTTCAAAGTTAAGTTAAGGGCAGCTAGATTTTTATTGTTATTTGAGCTAATTTTTAAAGTTCAGTTATGAGGAGGCTAGATTTTTATTGGTATTTGAGATAATTTTTAAAGTTAAGTTAGGGCTGGATAGATTTTTATTGGTATTTGAGTTAACTTTTAAAATTTAGTTAGGTCAGATAGATTTTTATTGGTATATTGATTTACTTTTCAAAGTTTAGCTAGGGTTAGCTAGATTTTTGTTATTGAGTTACTTTTTAAGGTTTAGTTAGGGGCAGCTAGATTTTTATTGTTATTTGAGTTAATTTTTGAGATTAAGTTAGGGGTAGCTAGATTTTTATTGGTATTTGAGTCAACTTTTAAAATTTAGTTAGGAGTAGCTATATTTTTATTGCTATATTGATTTAATTTTTGAAGTTTAGTTAGGGGTAGCTAGATTTTGATTGTTAATTGAGTTAATTTTTGAAGTTAAGTTAGGGGTGGCTAGATTTTTATTGGTATTTAAGTTAATTTTTAAGATTAAGTTAGGGGTGGCTAGATTTCCATTGGTATATTGATTTAATTTTCAAAGTTTAGCTAGAGTTAGCTAGATTTTTGTTATTGAGTTAATTCTCAAAGTTCAGAAGTAGTTAGATTTTTATTGTTAATGAGTTCATTTTTAAAGTTAAGTTAAGGGCAGCTACATTTTTATTGTTATTTGAGTTAATTTTTAAAGTCTAGTTATGGGGAGGCTAGATTTTTATTGGTATTTGAGATAATTTTTAAAGTTAAGTTAGGGGTAGCTAGATTTTTATTGGTATTTGAGTCAATTTTTCAAATTTAGTTAAGGGTAGCTAGATTTTTATTGTTATTCGAGTTAATTTTTAAAGTTTAGTTAGGGGTAACTACATTTTTATTGGTATTTGAGTTAATTTTTGAGATTAAGTTAGGGGTAGCTATATTTTTATTGGTATTTGAGTCAACTTTTAAAATTTAGTTAAGAGTAGCTATATTTTTATTGCTATATTGATTTAATTTTCAAAGTTTAGTTAGGGGTAGCTAGATTTTGATTGTTAATTGAGTTAATTTTTGAAGTTGAGTTAGGGGTAGCTGGATTTTAATTGGTATTTGAGTTAATTTTTGAGATTCCGTTAGGGGTGGCTAGATTTTTATTGGTATTTAAGTTAATTTTTAAGATTTAGTTTGGGGTGGCTAGATTTTTATTGGTATATTGATTTAATTTTCAAAGTTTAGCTAGAGTTAGCTAGATTTTTGTTATTGAGTTAATTCTCAAAGTTTAGAAGTAGTTAGATTTTTATTGTTATTGAGTTAATTTTCAAAGTTAAGTTAAGGGCAGCTAGATTTTTATTGTTATTTGAGCTAATTTTTAAAGTTCAGTTATGAGGAGGCTAGATTTTTATTGGTATTTGAGATAATTTTTAAAGTTAAGTTAGGGCTGGATAGATTTTTATTGGTATTTGAGTTAACTTTTAAAATTTAGTTAGGTCAGATAGATTTTTATTGGTATATTGATTTACTTTTCAAAGTTTAGCTAGGGTTAGCTAGATTTTTGTTATTGAGTTACTTTTTAAGGTTTAGTTAGGGGCAGCTAGATTTTTATTGTTATTTGAGTTAATTTTTGAGATTAAGTTAGGAGTAGCTATATTTTCATTGCTATATTGATTTAATTTTTAAAGTTTAGTTAGGGGTAGCTAGATTTTGATTGGTATTTGAGTTAATTTTTGAAGTTAAGTTAGGGGTGGCTAGATTTTTATTGGTATTTAAGTTAATTTTTAAGATTAAGTTAGGGGTGGCTAGATTTCTATTGGTATATTGATTTAATTTTCAAAGTTTAGCTAGAGTTAGCTAGATTTTTGTTATTGAGTTAATTCTCAAAGTTTAGAAGTAGTTAGATTTTTATTGTTATTGAGTTCATTTTTAAAGTCAAGTTAAGGGCAGCTACATTTTTATTGTTATTTGAGTTAATTTTTAAAGTCCAGTTATGGGGAGGCTAGATTTTTATTGGTATTTGAGATAATTTTTAAATTTAAGTTAGGGGTAGCTAGATTTTTATTGGTATTTGAGTCAATTTTTCAAATTTAGTTAAGGGTAGCTAGATTTTTATTACTATATTGATTTAATTTTTAAAGTTTAGTTAGGGGTAGCTAGATTTTTATTGTTATTTGAGTTAATTTTTAAAGTTTAGTTAGGGGTAACTACATTTTTATTGGTATTTGAGTTAATTTTTGAGATTAAGTTAGGGGTAGCTATATTTTTATTGGTATTTGAGTCAACTTTTAAAATTTAGTTAAGAGTAGCTATATTTTTATTGCTATATTGATTTAATTTTTAAAGTTTAGTTAGGGGTAGCTAGATTTTGATTGTTAATTGAGTTAATTTTTGAAGTTAAGTTAGGGGTAGCTGGATTTTAATTGGTATTTGAGTTAATTTTTGAGATTCCGTTAGGGGTGGCTAGATTTTTATTGGTATTTAAGTTCATTTTTAAGATTTAGTTAGGGGTGGCTAGATTTTTATTGGTATATTGATTTAATTTTCAAAGTTCAGCTAGAGTTAGCTAGATTTTTGTTATTGAGTTAATTCTCAAAGTTTAGAAGTAGTTAGATTTTTATTGTTATTGAGTTAATTTTCAAAGTTAAGTTGAGGGCAGCTAGATTTTTATTGTTATTTGAGCTAATTTTTAAAGTTCAGTTATGGGGAGGCTAGATTTTTATTGGTATTTGAGATAATTTTTAAAGTTAAGTTAGGGGTAGATAGATTTTTATTGGTATTTGGGTTAACTTTTAAAATTTAGTTAGGTCAGATAGATTTTTATTAGTATATTGATTTAATTTTCAAAGTTTAGCTAGGGTTAGATAGATTTTTGTTATTGAGTTAATTTTTAAGGTTTGGTTAGGGGCAGCTAGATTTTTATTGTTACTTGAGTTAATTTTTAAAGTTTAGTTAGGGGTAGCTAGATTTTTATTGGTATTTGAGTCAACTTTTAAAATTTAGTTATGGGTAGCTAGATTTTTATTGGTATATTGATTTAATTTTTAAAGTTTAGTTAGGGGTAGCTAGATTTTTATAGTAATTTGAGTTAATTTTTTAAGTTTAGTTAGAGGTAGCTAGATTTTTATTGTTATTTGAGTTAATTTTTGAAGTTTAGTTAGCAGTAGATAGATTTTTATTGGTATTTGAGTTAACTTTTAAAATTTAGTTAGGTCAGATAGATTTTTATTGGCATATTGATTTAATGTTCAAAGTTTAGCTAGGGTTGGCTAGATTTTTGTTATTGAGTTAATTTTTAAAGTTTGGTTAGGGGCAGCTAGATTTTTATTGTTATTTGAGTTAATTTTTAAAGTTTAGTTAGGGGCAGCTAGATTTTTATTGTTATTTGAGGTTATTTTTGAAGTTTAGTTAGGGGTAGCTAGATTTTTATTGGTATTTGAGTTAATTTTTGAAATTTAGTTAGGTCAGATAGATTTTTATTGGTATACTGATTAAATTTTCAAAGTTTAGCTAGGGTTAGCTAGATTTTTGTTATTGAGTTAATTTTTAAAGTTTGGTTAGGGGCAGCTAGATTTTTATTGTTATTTGAGTTAATTTTTAAAGTTTAGTTAGGGGTAGCTAGATTTTTATTGGTATTTGAGTCAACTTTTAAAGTTTAGTTAGGGGTAGCTAGATTTTTATTGGTATATTGATTCAATTTTTAAAGTTTATTTAGGGGTAGCTAGATTTTTATAGTAATTTGAGTTAATTTTTAAAGTTTAGTTAGCAATAGATAGATTTTTATTGGTATTTGAGTTGACTTTTGAAATTTAGTTAGGTCAGATATATTTTTACTGGTATGATGATTTAATTTTCAAAGTTTAGCTAGGGTTAGCTAGATTTCTGTTATTGAGTTAATTTTTAAAGTTTGGTTAGGGGCAGCTAGATTTTTATTGTTATTTGAGTTAATTTTTAAAGTTTAGTTAGGGGTAGCTAGATTTTTATTGGTATTTGAGTTAATTTTCAGGATTTAGTTAGGGGTAGCTAGATTTTTATTGGTATTTGAGTCAACTTTTAAAATTTAGTTAGGGGTAGCTAGATTTTTATTGGTATATTGATTTAATTTTTAAAGTTTAGTTATGGGTAGCTAGATTTTTATTGTTATTTGATTTAATTTTTAAAGTTTAGTTAGAGGTAGCTAAATTTTTATTGTTATTTTAGTTAATTTTCAAGATTTAGTTAGGGGTAGCCAGATTTTATTGGTATTTGAGTCAACTTTTAAAGTTTAGTTAGGGGTAGCAGGATTTTTATTGTTATTTGAGTCAATTTTTAAAGTTTAGTTAGGGGTAGATAGATTTTTATTGGCATTTGAGTTAACTTTTAAAATTTAGTTAGGTCAGATAGATTTGTATTGGTATATTGATTCAATTTTCAAAGTTTAGCTAGGGTTAGCTAGATTTTTGTTATCGAGTTAATTTTTGAAGTCAAGTTAGGGGCAGCTAGATTTTTATTGGCATTTGAGGTTATTTTTAAAGTTTAGTTAGGGGTAGCTAGATTTTTATTGGTATTTGTGTCAATTTTCAAAGTTTAGTTAGGGGTAGCTAGATTTTTATTGTTATTTGAGTTAATTTTTAAAGTTTAGTTAGGGGTAGCTAGATTTTTATTGGTATTTGTGTCAATTTTCAAAGTTTAGTTAGGGGTAGCTAGATTTTTATTGTTATTTGAGTTAATTTTTAAAGTTTAGTTAGAGGGTAGCTAGATTTTTATTGATATTTCAGTAACTTCCAAAGTTTAGTTAGGCCAACTAGATTTTTATTGGTATATTGAGTTAATTTTTGAAGTTTAGTTAGGGGTACAGCTACAGTGTCTTGAATTTCCATGAACCATTTTCACAGACACTTCAAAAACTTAGACAGCTTTTACCACAACTTTGTGGATAAATCGCTCAAGGCTACTTCAACGACCTTATCGAAAGTATGCAGAGGCTTCGTTTGGCTTTAATTAATTTTAGAGGAATCCATACTCGTTATCAACGAAAATTCAAAAGAATAAAAAGAGAGGTAGACCCAGGAAGACTTGGGAGGAGACAATAGGGGAAATATCACAGCGAAAATGAATAGCTTGGATAGAAGCTAAAAAGCTGGCCACAGACAAAAATAGGTGGATAAAATTGGAAATGTACGCAACCTGAAATTGTTATTTAAGAATGCGTATTGCGTAAAAGGGCGGAAAAATTCTTACATAAAAGTGTAATGGGTAGTTAATTATTTAGGTTAGAATTTATGTTTATTGTTAAATTATAGGTTATTAACTTTAGTATCAATGTATTTATTCATAATTATAAAATATATCGACCAAGCAGTTTGGTTATAATTTGTTTATCGAAGTAAGTAACAATTGGTAAATAGGAAGACACGCGCTGAATTGAAAGAATGTGTAGGCTGGCAATTGTTTTTTTTTCAAAGAGTTCTAATTGGACATTTGTCGAAGAAATGTGTTTTATTTCAAGAACTTCAACTTTATCAGATGGCGATCCTGCTGATAATTAAGTAAATTTTGAATTAAAAATTATTTAAAACAACGACAAATCAAGCTACGAAGGAAATTAGAGAAAAAAATGGTGTAGACAGTCGAAAAAAGAAGTAGATAATTATAGCACAAGCTGGAAACAAAAAAATTCTGACACATTTTTAAAAAAATACAGCCATCAGATTTGTGAATTGTATCTCTCTCTTGACGTTATTTTACGGTCGTCACGATGTAAAAGGATTGAAATACAAATCCGAATGTAAAATGCAAATGAGAGGAAGATTTTCAGGTGTATATATTTAATTTATTTAACATGACACGGTTGAAATCGTATGTAAATACAAATCTTGTACCGAGTGAGATTTTTTATCATTATTCTCAATATAAATGGAAGATTTTATAACTGAAGAAATTAGCAGTTGAAAAAGTAATTTCCAAACGTAGATCATGGAAGGTATTAAATGTCTTTGGTTGAGTATCAGTAGTGGTGCATTATAATTGAAGCTGTAAATTCGGTAGGTTCACTTTTATTCTTTTTATGCAAGACCCCAATTTCACGGCACGCTAAATTTTTCAGAGAGCTGTGCTTCCTTCCATTCGCCATACCTATAAATCCCTCGTAGAAGAAGAGATCTACTATAAAGTAAAATATTTGGTATCTAATACTTATGAACTAAAATTCTTCGTAACTATTCAACCATTTTTAAGAAGTATTCCTTGTTGATTAGTCATAAAATTAACGGAAACAACCCAGCAATCATTAAATTTTCAAAAACTTGCAAGTATTTTGAAATCTGGGGCCACTTTTTAAAATGGTTGACGCGTTATTTATGTGCATTATGTACAAGTATTTTGAAAAATGGCGAAGAGCACTCATTTCTGAAACATGCTGGTCGGACTGTGTGAAATTGGTGGTGATCTGAGTAAAACAGGTGGTGGTCATGTTTGTAAAAATAATGGTAGTCTGTAAAAAGTGGCGGTTGGCTGTGAAGAAATGGTGGTCATCTGCCTAAGATGATGACCAAAAGCGTAAAAATGGTGGTCATCTGCGTGAAAATGGTGGTCATATATGTAAGAATGGCGATTATCTGTGAGAATCGCAGTCGTATGTGTAAAAAATCCTGGTCATATGTGTGAAATATATTTAAAAATGCTGTTCATATGTGTGAAACTATTGCTCATATGTCTAAAAAAGTTGGTCATATATGTAAAAATGGTGGTCATCTGCGTGAAATTGGAGATCATATGTGTAAGAATGGTGGTCATATGTGTAAGAATGGTGATCATCTCTAGGAATTGCAGTCGTAGAAATGTGTAAAAAAATCCTGGTCATCTGAGTGAAAACTGTGGTCATAAGTAAGAATAGTCGTCGTCTGTGTGAAAATGGTAGTCATATGTGTAAAAATGTTGGTCATGTGTGTGAAAATGGTGGTAATCAGCGGAGAAATGGTGGACAACTGCTTAAAAATTGTGGTCATGTGTGTAAAAATGGTGGTCATATGTGTAAAAATGGTGATCATTTGTGAGAATTGCAGTCGTATGTGTAAATAAATTCTGGCCATATGTGTGAAAATAGTTGTCTGAGTGGAAACGCTGGTCATAGATAAGACAGTAGTCATCTGTGTAAAACTGTTGGTCATGTGTGTAAAAATTGTGGTAATCAGCGTGAAAATGGTGATCAACAGCTTGAAAATGGTGGTCATGTGTGTAAAAATGGTGGACATGTGTGTAAAAATGGTGATCATTTGTGAGAATTGCAGTCGTATGTGTAAATAAATCTGGCCATATGTGTGAAAGTAGTTGTCTTAGTGAAAACGGTGATCATAGGTAAAACAGTAGTCATCTGTGTAAAACTGTTGGTCATGTATGTAAAAATTGTGATAATCAGCGTGAAAATGGTGATCAACAGCTTGAAAATGGTGGTCATGTGTGTAAAAATGGTGGTCATGTGTGTAAAAATGGTGGTCATGTGTGTAAAAATGGTGGTCATATGTGTAAAAATAGTGGTCATGTGTGTAAAAATGGTGATCATTTGTGAGAATTGCAGTCCTATGTGTAAATAAATCTGGCCATATGTGTGAAAATAGTTGTCTTAGTGAAAACGGTGATCATAGGTAAAACAGTAGTCATCTGTGTAAAACTGTTGGTCATGTATGTGAAAATTGTGATAATCAGCGTGAAAATGGTGATCAACAGCTTGAAAATGGTGGTCATGTGTGTAAAAATGGTGGTCATGTGTGTAAAAATAGTGGTCATGTGTGTAAAAATGGTGATCATTTGTGAGAATTGCAGTCGTATGTGTAAATAAATCTGGCCATATGTGTGAAAATAGTTGTCTCAGTGAAAACGGTGATCATAGGTAAAACAGTAGTCATCTGTGTAAAACTGTTGGTCTTGTATGTAAAAATTGTGATAATCAGCGTGAAAATGGTGATCAACAGCTTGAAAATGGTGGTCATGTGTGTAAAAATGGTGGTCATGTGTGTAAAAATGGTGGTCATGTGTGTAAAAATGGTGGTCATATGTGTAAAAATAGTGGTCATGTGTGTAAAAATGGTGATCATTTGTGAGAATTGTAGTCCTATGTGTAAATAAATCTGGCCATATGTGTGAAAATAGTTGTCTTAGTGAAAACGGTGATCATAGGTAAAACAGTAGTCATCTGTGTAAAACTGTTGGTCATGTATGTAAAAATTGTGATAATCAGCGTGAAAATGGTGATCAACAGCTTGAAAATGGTGGTCATGTGTGTAAAAATTGTGGTCATGTGTGTAAAAATGGTGGTCATGAGTGTAAAAATGGTGGTCATATGTGTAAAAATAGTGGTCATGTGTGTAAAAATGGTGATCATTTGTGAGAATTGCAGTCCTATGTGTAAATAAATCTGGCCATATGTGTGAAAATAGTTGTCTTAGTGAAAACGGTGATCATAGGTAAAACAGTAGTCATCTGTGTAAAACTGTTGGTCATGTATGTAAAAATTGTGATAATCAGCGTGAAAATGGTGATCAACAGCTTGAAAATGGTGGTCATGTGTGTAAAAATGGTGGTCATGTGTGTAAAAATGGTGGTCATGTGTGTAAAAATGGTGATCATTTGTGAGAATTGCAGTCGTATGTGTAAATAAATCTGGCCATATGTGTGAAAATAGTTGTCCGAGTGAAAACGGTGGTCATAGGTGAAACAGTAGTCATCTGTGTAAAACTGTTGGTCATGTATGTAAAAATTGTGATAATCAGCGTGAAAATGGTGATCAACATCTTGGAAATGGTGGTCATGTGTGTAAAAATGGTGGTCATGTGTGTAAAAATGGGGGTCATGTGTGTAAAAATAGGGGTCATGTGTGTAAAAATGGTGATCATTTGTGAGAATTGCAGTCCTATGTAAATAAATCTGGCCATATGTGTGAAAATAGTTGTCTTAGTGAAAACGGTGGTCATAGGTAAAACAGTAGTCATCTGTGTAAAACTGTTGGTCATGTGTGTGAAAATTATGGTAATCAGCGTGAAAATGGTGATCAACAGCTCGAAAATGGTGGTCATGTGTGTAAAAATGATGGTCATGTATGTAAAAATAGTGGTCATGTATGTAAAAATAGTGGTCATGTGTGTAAAAATGGTGGTAGTATATGTGTGAAAACGGTGGTCATCTGAGTAAAAATTGTGGTGGTCGTGTGTGTAAAATAGTGGTAGTCTGTGAAAAGTGGCGGTCGGCTGCGAATAAATGGAGGTCATTTGCCTGAAAATGGTGATGATAAGGTAAAAATATATGTTTAAAAAATCTTGCTCACTTGTGTGAAAATGTCTCTGTGTAAAAAGGCGGTTGTCTATGTAAAAATGGTATAACTCGCCCAGTGTAAGTTGGCACTTGAGATATGCGCGAACAAAAAGTAACAGATTAATGTTATAAATGAAACTAACTGTTTCTAATTAATTCCACTATTTAATTACAAAATTTATGAAAATTATTAAAGGATATTGATAATTATTTCGATATTGACATATCATCATCCATATGTCAATATCGAAATAATTATCAATATTCTTTAATAATTTTCATAAATTTTGTAATTAAATAGTGGAATTAATTAGAAACAGTTAGTTTCATTTATAACATTAATATGAGTATATTCCACAAAGTAAGCGTCCAAACAGTAAATTCAAAAAGTAACAGACACTGCTTGAATAAAGATAGATATATTGAGCGAACTACTCAAAACTCCATTCTAACAATTATAACTGAACTATGAGCTAAAACCTAACCTTCCATAAACTAACTACTGATAATAGTGACGGTTACTAAAAACTACTATAACACTACTACGCCACTGGATATACTGCGATATTAACCGTTTGCGGTCAAAACAGAGACTGAGGTCCTGCATTTCAGTGAGTCTCGAGCGATCGGATGTTCTACTGCGCATCTCAGAAGTCCAAAGTCCAAGTGCCAACTTACAATGGGCGAGAAATGATCATCTGTTTAAAAATATGTTGGTGATCTGTGTGGAAATAGTGGTCATCTGATGAATGCACTCTGTAATATGGAAACTGGAGAAAACCTCCTTATTGTGAACTGAGGAGTAATTTACAAATTATTGATAGTCAAATGACGATGCGAAAGTAGCAAAACAAGATTAATTAGAGGAAAACGACTTTAAACCATCTAATTACGATGGAAATTATTACAAGCAAGTGAAAATATCTAAGTGGAAAATCGAAAATATAAACTCTTAATTTGAAGTTAAAGGTAGTTATCTAGTTTTCCACCCTTTAGAAACCTTGATCGGTCTTTCGTGACTGAAAAGTGTGCGCCGTTGTTTTGGGAGAGTGAATGGTCGTATGACATGAAATCATTGGCGTTATCAAAATGGACAAAACATATGTTTGAGAGTGAATTTTTTTATTACCATCACCCCTTCCAAATTCCCTTCCAAAGTTTAATTATTGGCAACCTACAGGATGTTCCAAGATATAATGTACCGATAGAAAACAAGTCTTATACAGTGACGTCATAAAGTCCTTCTGTCCCCCTGTAACTTTTGAACCGTTTGGTAAATAGAGATGAAATTTGGAAATATAATATACAGGATGCGGCACCGAAAACGAAACGTATCGCATATCTTGACAAATTTTTTTTGAAGAAAATGCAAAACATGGTCGATTTTTATTTCAAGGGGGACCTCTTTCGATCATATCCTCAACTATCCTACATCCCTCCCCACCCCTCTGTCACTATTTCCAATAAAATTTAAATAGGGAAAGTACTAAGTGTGACACATCATTGAAAAGGTAATTTTATAAGGAATTTGACCCTGTGACATGTGACAGTTTAAATAAGCGTATTTTCATGTGAAAGCCAGATTCAACAATTTAATGCATAATTACCTTTGGAATAAAATTTAACTTACTATGCCTATGTTTTCGTAAAATAAAAAATAAAGGTTTTTGTTTCCATAACTACTTAGTTTAGCGTCATTGATACTTCTAGTCAAGTCTATTAGCGAGTAAAACATAAAAATGGTTTATTCTATTCAGGAGAGAGTAGAAATTGTTGAATATTATTTCAAAAATAACGAATGTGCTAACAGTGCCTGTACAATTTTCAATGAGTGTCACCCAAACAAACAGGTTAAACGTAAGTACGTTTTGGAACTTATTTCAAAATTTCGACAAACAGGATCTGTTCAAAATAAAAAACGGCAGATTCAAAATCCAGTAAGAAACGAAGCGGTAGAGGTAGCCGTTTTAGGACAAGTTGTTGCAGATTCAACTCTTAGTACAAGAAAGCTTGCAGAATTATCTGGAGTAAGTCAACGTACCGTAGGGCGAATTTTGAAAGCCAACAAATTCCATCCCTATAAAATTCATTTAGTTCAGTTCTTTATAACATTTGTTTTTCGGATGAATGCAGTTTTTATGTTAACGGGACTGTCAATCGACATAACTGTTAATGGACAACACTTTGAGCATTTACATTGAAGTAATTTAGTTTTTAATTATGGGAGTTGTTCAAAATTTAGATATCGAAGAATAAACATATTATTCTAACGCTTTACAAACTGAGTTTTGAAAAATATTTTTCAAAAACGGTGACCGTTCAACGAAGTAGAAACAACTACTTCCCGGGCTACATGCCCCGATTTCACAGGAAACTGTAATAATTCTAAATAGTTGAGTTTTGCTTTGAAATGAAGTATCATTATTCAAAATACGGAAACTTTTCCCGCAAAATGGCGCCAAAATCAAAAGTTACGTAATAAACTGCCACACAGTCAAATTCCTTATAAAATTACCTTTTCAATGATGTGTCACACTTAGTACTTTCCCTATTTAAATTTTATTGGTAATAGTGACAGAGGGGTGGGGAGGGATGTAGGATAGTTGAGGATATGATCGAAAGATGTCCCCCTTGAAATAAAAATCGACCTCTTTTTGCATTTTCTCCGCACCCTGTATGATCCCATTCTGCATTTTTTAACAGATCAATGACAGCTCTGAATGTTAAAGTGACAGCTGGGCGGGCATTTGGAAGATTTTTTTGATATGAAACATCTATAGGCGGAGGGTAAACCTGATTTTTGGCGTGGCGAGAATTGCCGTGGCGAAGCTTCGCCACGCTATATGATGGTATATAACGTACTATACATAGTCCATACGTAGTAGTGTGTGAAATGGGACAACCTGATGCCATGCGCAAGCGACTGTGCGCAATCTCTCTTGTCGCACTGAGCTCGCACACTTATAGGTGTGAAAAATTGTCAAAAATGGTCAATAATTGTCAAAAACTATCAAAAATGGTCAAAAATCGTCAACATTTCGAAAAAATCGTTAATAATTGCCAAATATGTTGAAATTTTTGAAAAATAGTCAAAAATTTTGAAATATGGTCAAAAATTGCCAAAAATTTGGAAAAGTGGTCAAAAATTGTCAATAATTGTCAAAAACTGTCAAAATTTTGTGAAAGTATTGAAAATATTTTCAAAAATTGTCAAAAATTTGGAAAAATGGACAAACATTGTCAAAAATGGTCAATATTTGTAAATGTTTTTAAAAAATTGTCAATAGTTGTCAAAATTTTTGGAAAAATGGTCAATAATTATAAAAAACTGTCAAAAATGTTCAATAACTGTTAAAATTTGGAAAAATGGTCAAAATTTTTGAAAAATTGTCAAAAATGATCAATAATGGTCAAAACTGTCAAAATTGGACAATAATTGTCAAAAATGGTCAATAATTGTCAATATTTGGAAAGATTGTCAAAACTTTTGAAAAAATGGTCAATAATTGTCAAAAATTGTCAAAATTTTGAAAAAATGGTCAATAAATGTGAAAATTTTGAAAAATGGTGAATAATTGTCCAAACCTGTCAAAAATGGTTAACTATTTTGAAAAATGGTCAAAAATTGTCAAAGTTTTGAAAAAATGGTCAAAAATTGTCAAAATTTTTGAAAAATTGTCAAAAATGGTTAATAATTGTCAGAACCTGTAGAAAATGCTCGAAAATTGTTGAAAACTGTCAAAAATGGTCAAAATTGTTAAATAATTTAAAAAATGGTCAAAAATAGTCAATAATTGTTCAAATTTCAAAAAATGGTAAATTATTTTTAAATATTTTGAAAATTGTACAATAATTGTAAAAACTTTGCAAAGTGGTCAAAAATTGTCAAAATTCTGAAAAAATGGTCAACAATTATAAAAAACTGTCAAAAATGGTCAATAATTGTTGAAATTTGTCAAAATTTTTGAAAAATGGTCAAAATTTTTGAAAAATTGCCAAAAATGGTCCATAATTATAAAAAAAAACTGTCAAAAATGATCAATAATTGTTAAAAATGGTCTAAATTAAAAAAAATGGTTGAAATTTCTTAAAAATTGTCAATAATTGTCAAAAATTTTGAAAAAATGGTCAATAATTATAAAAAACTGTCAATAATTGTTGAAATTTGTCAAAATTTTTGAAAAATTGTCAAAAATGGTCAATAATTATAAAAAACTGTCAAAGTGATCAATAATTGTTAAAAATGGTCTAAATTTAAGAAAAATGGTTGAAATTTATTGAAAATTGTCAAAATTTGGAAAAATGGTCTAAAATGTTCAAACTTTCTGAGAAATTGTCAAAAATTATCAATAACTGTCAAAATTGGTCAATAATTGTCAAAAATGATCAATCATTGTTAAAATTTAAAAAAATTGTCAAAAATTTTCAAAATTTTGAAGAAATGGTCAATAATTGTAAAAATTTCGAAAAATGGTCAAAAATAGTCAAAATTTTTGAAAAATGGTCAAAATTTGTCGAAAATGGTGAGTAATTGTTAGAACCTCTCAAAAATGGTCAAAAATTGACAAAAACTGTCAAGAATGGTCAAAAATTGTTAAATATTTTTTAAAATGCTCAAAAATAGTCAAGTGTTAAAATTTTTTTCAAAAAAGATGAATAATTATAAAAAACTGTCAAAAATGGTGAATAATTGTTGAAAATTGTCAAAATTTTTGAAAAATGGTCAACATTTTTGAAAAATTGTCAAAAATGGTCCAATAAGAAAAAAAGTCTTACAATATTCCGAGGGTCGCGAACCATACCGAATCCGTCTTAGATTCTGACAATTTAAAATAATGATTGTAATCACACGCAACACACTTTTTTCTCTCTCTCTTTCCCATCTTTCCCTCTCTCTTCAATATCTCACTTTTTTAATCTATTCTTTTATGCATATAACTTATACAAAACAATTTCGATGTTTCACATCTGCCAGGCGTCCCGTGACGGCTCACATATTTTTTAAACTATCATTTTCCAAAGTATTCTAAAATATATAATATATAATATATAATATATATTCAAAAATGGTCAAAAATTGTTAATTTTTTTGAAAAATGGTCAAAAATAATCAATAATTGTCAAAATTTTTGAAAGTTGTCAGAAATGGTCAATAATTATCAGAAACAGTCAAAAATGGTCATCAATAATTGTCAAAATTTTCAAAAATCGTCGAAAATTGTCAAAATTTGAAAAAATGGTCAATAATCATGAAAAACTGTCTAAAATGGTGAATAATTGTTAAAAATGGTCAAAATTTTTGAAAAATTGTGAAAAATGGTCAATAATTGTCAGAACCTCTCAAAAATAATCAAAAATTGTCAAAAATTTACAATAATTGTTAAAATTTGAAAAAATGGTCTAAAATGGTCAAAATTTTTCAAGAATTGTTAAAAATGATCAATAAATGTCAAAACTGTCAAAATTGGTCAATAATTGTCAAAAATGGTCAATATTTGTAAAAATGGTCAATAATTGTCAAAGACGGTCGATAAATGTCGAGACCAATTTAAAATTGTTAAAATTTTGAAAAATGGTCAAAAATTGTTAAATATTAAAAAAAAATGGTAAATGATTGTCAAAAATTTTGAAAAATTGTTAAAATTTTGGAAAAATTGTAAAGATGACCAAAAATGGTGAATAATTGTTAAAAATGGTCAAAATTTTTGAAAAATTGTGAAAAATGGTCAATAATTGTCAGAACCTCTCAAAAATAATCAAAAATTGTCAAAAATTTACAATAATTGTTAAAATTTGAAAAAATGGTCTAAAATGGTCAAAATTTTTCAAAAATTGTTAAAAATGATCAATAAATGTCAAAACTGTCAAAATTGGTCAATAATTGTCAAAAATGGTCAATATTTGTAAAAATGGTCAATAATTGTCAAAGACGGTCGATAAATGTCGAGACCAATTAAAAATTGTTAAAATTTTGAAAAATGGTCAAAAATTGTTAAATATTGAAAAAAAATGGTAAATGATTGTCAAAAATTTTTAAAAATTGTTAAAATTTTGGAAAAATTGTAAAGATGGTCAATAATTGTTAAAATTTTGGAAAATGGTCAAAAATTATCAAAATTTTTGAAAAATTGTCAAAAATGGTCCATAATTGTCAGAAACTGTCAAAAATGGTCATCAATTGTTAAAATTTCGAAAAATGGTCAAAAATTGTCAAAATTTAAAAAAAGGTTCAATAATTATAAAAAACTGTCTAAAATGGTCAATAATTGTTAAAAATGGTCAAAATTTTTAAAAAATTGTTAAAATTGCTCAATAATTGTCAGAACCTCTCAAAAATGATCAAAAATTTTCAAAAATGGTCAATAATTGTTAAAATTTGAAAAAATGGTCAAAACTTTTGAAAAATTGTTAAAAATGATCAATAATTGTCAAAACTGTCAAAATTGGTCAATAATTGTTAAAAATGGTCAATATTTGTAAAAATATTGAAAAAATGGTCAAAAATTTTGAAAAATGGTTAATTTTTTTGGAAAATTGTCAAAAATGGTCAATAAATTTCAAATACAGTTGATAATTGTCAAGACCAATTAAAAATTGTTGAAATTTTGAAAAATGGTCAAAAATTGTTAAATATTTTAAAAAATGATCATTGATTGTCAAAAATTTTGAAAAATTGTCAAAATATTGGAAAAATTGTGAAAATGGTCAATAATTGTTAAAATTTTGAAAAATGGTCAAAAATTGTCAAAATTTTGAAAAAATGGCCAAAGATATCATAAAAAACTGTCAAAAATTGTCAAAATTTTTGAAAAATTGCCAAAATTTTGGAAAAATTGTCAAAAATGGTTAATAATTGTCAGAACCAGTCAAAATGCTCAAAATTTGTTGAAAACTGTCAAAAATGGTCAAAAATTGTCAAAAATGGTCCAAAATTGTTAAATATTTTAAAAAATAGTCAAAAATATTCAATAATGGTTGAAATTTGAAAAAATGGTCCAAGATTGTTAAATATTTTGAAAAATGTTCAATAATTGTTAAAATTTTGGAAAATTGTCAAATTGGTTAATAATTGTCAGAAACTTTCAAAAATGGTCAATAATTGAAGAAATTTTGAAAAATGGTCTAAAATTGTCAAAATTTTGAAAAATGGTCAATAATTATAAAAAACTGTCAAAAATGGTCAATAATTGTTAAAAATGGTCAAAATTTTTAAAAAATGGTCAAATTTTTTGAAAAATTATTGAAATTGGTTAATAATTGTTAAAATTTGGAAAAGTTGTGAAAATTTTGAAAAAATGTTCAATAATTGTCAAGAATTGTCAAAATTTTGAAAAAATGGTCAATAATTGTCAAAAATTGTCAAAATTTTGAAAAAATGGTCAATAGTTGTAAGAGTTTTGAAAAAAGTTAAGAATTGTCAAAATTTTTGAAAAAATGGTCGAAAATTGTCAAAACTATCAAAATTGGTCAATAATTCTAAGATATGGTCAATAATTGTTAAAATTTGAAAATATGGTCAGAATTAAAAAAAAAGATCAATAATTGTCAAAAATAATCAAATTTTTGAAAAATGGTCAAAATTTTCGAAAAATTGTCAAAAATGGTCAAAAATTGTCAAAATTTTGAAAAAATGATACATAATTATAAAAAACTGTCAAAAATGGTCAATAAATGTTAAAAATTGTCAAAATTTTTGAAAAATTGTCAAAATTGGTCAATAATTTCCAAATCTGTCAAAAATGCTCAAAAATGGTCAATAATTGTTAAAATTTGGAAAAGTGGTCTAAAATTTTTGAAAAATTGTCAAAAATGGTCAAAAAGTTGTCAAAATTTTGAAAAAAATGGTCAATAATTATAAAAAACTGTCAAAAATGGTCAATAATTGTTAAAAATTGTCAAAATTTTGAAAAACTGTCAAAAATTGTCGTCGAGGTCGAGGTCCTACAGAATGGCCATCTCGATAGTCAGACCTCACGACCCTACATTTTTTCTTTTGGGATATGTTAAAACAGGAAGTTCTTGGTGGTCATTTTCAACATCTTCTGAAGCAAGTAATTAAGTGTTTTCTAAATTTACGTTTAATAATTTTTGGCCTAGGTTATTTTAGGTTCAATGTTATTTGTTTACTTTCACATTATGTTTTGTTTTCAAACATAAATAATTTACTGTAATTATGACGACCTTACTGTGAAAGACCCAAAACTGGCACATTGTATAATACCGGAGGAAATCTTAGCTAAGATGAACTTACTATTGGAGGCGCGGAATTTCCCTAAGGAATGGATGACCGCGAGGGTTGTACTATTCCCTAAAAAAGGCAAAGATCTAAACGAACCCTCTAGCTATAGGCCAATATGCCTAATAAACATATGCATATATTATCGTTCCAAATTTTATCACTATACCCAACGGTTCAAGAGTTACAGGGGGGGGACAGACTTTATATACTCACTGTATAGAGAAGATGAGGTAATGAAGGACAAGGAAGCTCCAGAAAGATATAATTTTTGTTGTCCAGAATTCAAGGCTCATGGGAGCGGGTTTTGAATGTAGTTCCTTGAAATATTATAAAAATTACATAAATATAATTCTTTGAATTTTCTTAAAAGACATTTCGATGTGTCAAGGACATTTTAGTAATAAATATTTATAACACGAATATAAAAAGCGTGACTTTCAGTAACTTGGGTGGATATTTACGTCCAGAATGGCTTTATTTGACAACGTTCTCCGTATTTAAAAAAAAACGACCTCGAACTTGAAAGATTAAATTTATATTAAAGTCCGAACAAAAGCACACAATAAAAATTTAAAAAAAATACCTACTTTTAGATGCATTTAATCATTACCGATACGGAAATTGATATCTCTAATACACATCTGTTGGGCTACACGCCAATGTGCATATAGAGACGAATTGAGCGGTCTCCGAGGAAAATATATATTAAGTCATATTCGATATTGAAATGGAAGTATTCATAAGAGATTGAAAAAAGTAGCGTAGAAACTGTTACGAGTTTTCTTTTATTGATATTCGTTTGGAGGAAAAAGGGTAAATTGGACGATATTAATCAATATAAAAAAATTGAGGTAGAACATACCAAAAAGTGCGATAGGATAAAATTAGATAAAAAAAGTTTTATTTGGAATACTCTCTATCACGTAAATGTCTATGTTTTTCAGAGTAAATATATTATTCTGAAATGTTTTGTTGTTTTGTTTTGAAAAATTGTCAAGAATGGTCAATGAATGTCAAAAACAATCAAAAATAGTCAATAATTGTCAAAAATGGTTCATAATTGTTAAAATTTTGAAAAATGGTCAAT